>JALPQD010000313.1:0-407500 GCA_023101885.1 Typhlomys cinereus
TCTCACCTCCGGAAAGAAGAGAATGACATGATAGTTAAAATTGCTGTTTCCAGTTGCTTCTTGAGAGAATAAAACATGAACAAGGATACATTAGGAGCTCAGCAACACTGCTGCCCTGATGCTTCCAATTTCCATCTGAGAAATGCAAAGGCAGGAGTGACCTGAGACCCTCGGGGCTTCCTTTGAGTGGTTTCCATGCAGATTTGGTGAAGCGACAATGCAGAGAAGGGGCTGCACCGATGTTTATGTTAATCGATGAAGGGCTTATTATAATTCATACTTAGACTACTTGCAATGCCTTATTAAAAAAGATGTCCTTTCCTTCTCTTCCTCCTTCATCTTCTTTTCACCTCTTGATAACCACAGGAAAGAAACCTCTTACATGTGGTATAAGAATAAATTATGACCAAAACAGAAGATGAAGCCCATTCATAACAGGGCGTTTTGATCAGGATTTATAAAGACCACACCATCCTAAGAAGACAGAAGCATAATTTTTGTCTTATGCTAGTACATTTAATAGTTTTCAAACAACAACAATTCAGCAACAAAAGTCTAACTACTAAATGTGTCAATTCGTCTCTGTCAGAAAGTTCTAGATGACCAGCTTCCCAAATTAAGGAGGTATAATAAATATCTGGGGCCAAGAGCATATATCAGAATAGGAATTTTATGGATGTAAGAATAAATCAAGGACTCAACATGGCCCTAGAAACATGGAGTTTTTTTTAATGTAAAACTAATTTAATTCAATTTAATATATTTTTCCTGAAAACTAAAATTCTTTTAATTTAATATAGCGTATGTACAATCCAGGAATACCGATACCTGGGATGAGTTTTGGCATCAGTATGCATCTCAAGGTCCTAGGAGGGTACTCACAGAGACCTGCCGCAGAGAGCAGGTGCCAAGCGGGGACATGGCTGGGAGGAAGCAATGGGATGATTAGAGGGCACGCTGGGGGGGCACCTCTGTAGGGGTTATAGAGCAGCCAGGAGTTGAGGAACTTGGCTTCCCTCGTGGATTGCCTCGCTGTGCACCGAGAGCGGGCTCGAGAAAGGATGGCAACCAGCTAAAGACTGATTTCTCTGCACGCCCTTAGCGCAATCCAGAGGATAACCAGAAGCAGCTTCTGGAACAATGTGGAAGCTCAGAGCTGTGTCCACTGGACACCATGACCAACTACTCAGCAGAGAAGAAGCAGGAAGAACCTCAGCTCCATGGAAGCCCCTCAGCCCAGCAGCCTGAGTACTACATGCAGAGAAGAAAGAGAAGGTTCAGAACAGTGCTGGGGACCATGGGCTCCCCATGACACTGGGGCTCTTGAGCCCCAGGAAACAGGCACTGAGACCATGCAACCCTCTTTACCTGGCCACTGTCCGCTTCCTTGTAAAGTCCAATAGCTGCCGAGTAATAAAATGGCCCCAGAGATTCCAGGTGACAGCTCCAGTCAGCGCGGATCTGGGCACTGACTTGGAAACAGACAAGGACACGGCCTTTATTCTTAAAACACCATGTGACTAGGAAAATACGGCATGATCCCCAAAACGGTGTCATAGTTAAGCACAGGTGTCAACTTGATTGTTGAGGGTTTGAGCTCTGGGCACATTTGTAAAGAGTTGATGGTTGAGTTAAGCCCAGAGCAAACCTGCAGGAGATTGTCTAGTTGATGGGGGAAGACCCAGCCCATGGTGGGTAGGATTAGGACCTGGACAAATCATAGAGAGCTAGTTGAGAGAGTTGGCATCCTTCTGTTCACTTGGCCAGACATGCTGGTCTGGCAAGTAAGGAATCCTTGTTCATGTTTTATTCTCTGAAGAAGCAACTGGAAACAGCAAATTTTAACTAATCATGTCATTCTCTTCTTTCCTTATGTGAGCTTTTGTGTTTCAACAGAGACCCATGAGTCAGGATTGTTTATTGTATTATATTTTTTTATTTTTCTATGTTTACAAAAGCATATTGGGTATTCATCCCAGCTTTCCTCCCTCTTCCCTCCCTCCCATCCCCTGCCTTCCCTTCACCATTCTTTCTCACTCCTTCCCACCCTTCCAGGTGTATGCTTCTATGTAGTATATCAAGTTACCTCTCTTCAGGCCACCCCACTGATATGTGCATTTCCCTTCACTAATCCAACTTTGGACCCCAAGGTTTCCACTGTAAGTGCCCCTTCTATGGGTATAATAACAGTACTTACAGAGCACCTTGATGTCATAAGTGGAGATTTTGAAGCCTGTTCCTCAAAAGAAGAGCCAAACACAATAATTATAATTAATTAATTATAACAATTAAGAATCCTTCCCTATGACTCAATAAAGCTCCACTCATATTAGTGGTCCTCATGCAAGAATGTTGAGAGAATAAGAAATTCACTCTTGGAGACCACGGAAAGGTACACGGTGAAAGTAAGGGACAGCTGGGCTTTGTGTCTTCCTTTCTACCCTTCATCTGCCTTTTACTTGATTGGATATTGATTTAGTAACATTCTTTTCTGTTGTGGAATTGTTCCTAGGCAACTTTGAGGCTTTTACTCTCAGAACTGGAAAGTAAAAGTTATGGGCATTGCAGGTCATAAGTAGTAAAATGGCCCATTTTGTCAACATGATTAACAGCTTTTGGGGAGCAATTAATGTCAGCCTAAAGACAACCAGTATTCCAGCAAACTAGTATATGGTTTCTGAGCTACAGGGATATTCAGTTAGCCATTTTTAGACCTTTCTCCTGTCATAACTTGTCATTAAAGTCTATAGTCTTAAGAGTGTAATTTTTTCATTTGGATTTCTAACTCACTTGGGGGCAAATAGTTTTTGAGATTATAATATCCTAAGTTTCTCTTGGCAGTGTAAATAACAAAAAGCAATGCAGAAAAGACTTATTTCTAGTAAAGTATGTTTGGTGTTGGTAACATTTATTATCATCACATTAGAGCCAAGTTAAGATTGGACTTGTAAGTAGCATCTCAGACAGAGGACTTTTGGGCTGAGAAGCAAAGACTCCCAAGAATTTAAGGAGATCACCAGGCTCATCTTTGAAGAATTTTAAGCCTACCGTTGAGACCTCCGTAAGACTGGGGAAATAATCTCTGCAGTAAAAACTCTCAAGAAATTAAAGAAATTACTAAGATTATTCTTGAAGAATTTCAAACTTACCTTCGAGACATTGGTAAGTCTGGAAAAATATTCTCTGGTGCATTACCAGAAGAGTATGGGACTGTGTGTATTTGCAGAGTCCTCATGCTTCCCAGTGCATTTAATCTAGACAAAAATAATCTCCTCCAGGGGCTGGAGAGATGGCTCCAGGGTTAAACCTCTGCCTTGTACAGAAGAACCTAAATTTGAATCCAAGACCCCACTAAAAATACTTGGGTGGAAATGGCAGTGGCCTGCACTTCCAGTCTTGGGAGGCAGAACTTGAGAAACCCCAGAGTAAAGCAAGAAAGGAAGTAGAACAATCCAGGATGATTCTGGAAGTTACCCTTGGGCCTCTGCAGGCACACACATAATGCCCTCTTCTATACACACACACACACACACACACACACACACACACACACATATACACACACACAGATTCACTTGCACACACACACATACACACACACACACACGCACATGCAAAATCAAAAAAAGAAAGAGTAATCTCCAAAATCAGAAAAAATAATAATAAATTGGTCTGAATTGCATAAATTCATAAGACTCCTGCTTTTCCATTTCTTTTCTATGTAATCTTGTTTTCAAAAAATGGCTACTTAAAGTTTGGGAGTCATAACTGGCAAAAAGAAAACAAAATTAAAGTTAGTTGTCCCTAAAGAAAAACTTTGCAGAATTATATCTAATGTTTTAGATCCTTTCCCTCTAGACCTGATCAAATCCCTTAGTGGAGTTTCTCTTTCAAGAGCTTATGAGTCAGCAGCTGAAAATTGTATTTTTGAGACTTGTAGTTTTATCTTGTTTTTCCTCTTACATGCTGTATTCTACACTCATTCATAATTTATTGAAAATTTATTTGGAGTAAGGTTTTGTGCTAGATTTAAAGACAGAGGAAGGAAGAATGGTTCACTCAGCTAATACTTGCTGTACATGTGCTTGGAGGCTAAGAATTGGGTGGAGAGTGAAGAGTGAAGCAGACAGCATGCTTTGAAGCTGAGTCTAGTCAAGGAGACATCCATGACTCTTGATTATTCAAAAATGCTGAATCACTAGCGCAAGAGTAGCATGAGATGCAAATAAAGGAATCAATCTGCTCGAGGGAAAGCACTTTCCTGAAGAGGTGATACCTAGAAGAAGCTTGTTACCCTCCTGTGGGATCAGTGCAGAATTGCATTATAGGAGGGTAGCAGCTCATGCCAATGCTCTGTAGTAAGGGGGAGGACAGGGTGACGAAAATAGGGTGCAAAATCATGGTGTTGGGCCAGGAGAACACAGAGTGAGGAGAATCTGGCATGGGAGGTGAAGGCTAGCCATGCAAGACCTTAAAAATCACTTTAACGATTTGGGGTTTTAGTATAAGAATGATGAGAATGACTGACAATTCTGGGGTGGAATGGCAATCATATCCATTAGGATGCTAGGGTGCCCATTGGCTTCTGTGGTCATGGAGAAGAAAGGGAGACATAAATGGAATTCAGAGTCACAAAAGACAGGATCAATAGGAGGAGGGTGTCAGCAGGACTCCCAAGCTTGTCACTTGCTAAGTAAGATAAATAGTAGTACCACTCACTGAGAGAAAGCTGGGATTTAAAAAAAAAAAAAGAGTTGGTGAGCTGGCAAGGTGCTCAGTGTTTAAAATTGTTTGAGAACAAGCCTGATGCCCTGAGTTCCCTCCCAGAACCCAAAAGGCTGAGTGTGTTGGCACAGTCACGTAATGCTAGTGTTGGGATGGCAGACAGGGCTAGAACCCTGGGGCTCAATGGACAGCTACCCTTGTCTGACTTGGCAAGCTGCAGGCAAGTGGAAAACCGTCTCTCAAAACAAAGTAAAGGGTGTCTGAGGAATGATACCCAATGCTGTTCTCTGTGCACACATTTGCATGGACATTTGCATACAGAGAGGGAGTAGGGTTAGAATTTGTTATGTAGTCTAAAAAAAACGAACGACTCTTAGGAAGATCAAAATGGCTGTATGTAGACCATTCCAAATATTTCACACTGTAAACAATCCCCCAAATTATGGTTTCAAACATTTTTCTCAATAGTTTGCAGTTCGGCAGGGCTGGGTGTCAACAGCTCTCCCTTGGTATCAGAAGGCGGCTTGAAGGCTGGGCTGAGAAGCGCCACAGACTACTCACGGGCGTTCACTGGGTGGATGCTGGCTGTTAGAGGATCCTGCGCTGGGCATGTGTCCTTCGCATGCGGCTGCTTGGCTCCTTGGAAGCTTGTAGACTGGTAGGAGGGGCGTATCATGAAAGGAGCTGCGAGCCAGGCGGAGATTGGGTCCCCTTTGGTGCTGTAGCCTTGTTTCTCCTGCAGTCTCCTCAGGAGAAGTGAATCTCGGGGTTGGCTGTGTTTAAGGGGAGAGGAATTCAGGTGGGAGGAGCGCTGAAGAATTGTAGGACATGTTTAAAGCCATCACATGGGGTGAAAGGTAGGAGGAAGAAATCAATGAGCATCCTAGCTGGAAGGAACAGTGTGAAAAAGAAAGGGGAACTGTACTCAGTAGGTTGCTATTCACTTGTGTGTAGGGTCATGAGCAGCGGGGAATATGGGCGAAAAGAAAACTTATGGTAGAAACAAACTTTCCTGAAGTCCACTCTTTTGTACTTCGAAATGGATTGTCCAGGAAAACTATAGGACAAGGTCTATTAAATATGCAAAGAAGTAGTCACAATTCAGTGACTGACATGGGCTAGGAATAACTCTATTAAATGATGGAATGGTTCATGACAACTTTCTGATTCTGGTCTATACATTTGGGATTAGATGTCTCTGAGTATAAATTGTGGACATGTTCAAATCCCTGCAGTTGTGTTGTATGCTTTAACTGATGCTCCATCTCCCTGTCAGACTACCTCAAAGTACAACTTCACGAGTGTAAGTGATAGTGTCCTCCCTAAATCCATGTCTGCCTAGAACCTTCAGATTGTCACCTTTTGTGGAAATAAGATCTGTCATAGACGAGCTAGGTTAGGATTTTGGGATGAAATCCAGTCACTTCTGGTAAGAATAGTGTTATAGTTAGGCACAGGTGTCAACTTGATGGTTGAAGGTTTGAGCTCTGGGCACATTTGTGGAGAATTAGTAGGTGGGTTAAGAGCAAACCTGTAGGAGATTGTCTAGCTGATGGGGAAGGCCCAGCCTTTGGTGGGTGGGACTAGGCTCTGAACAGGTGAATAAAATACTGAGAGTCGGTTAAGGAAGTTGGCATCCTTCTGTATACTTGGCCAGACATGCTAGTCTAGCAAGTAAGGATTGTCCATCTCTCAGCTGTTATGTGATGATGGTCTGGCCAGTTCCCTCAGCCCTGGTGTTGATGCATGCTCTCCCATCAAGCTGGACTGAGAACTGTAACCTGTAATCGTAAGAGAGAATAAATCCCTTGTTTCCTTAAGCTGTTAGATGGTGATTTATCAGCAACCATGCAGATGGACTGCAACAAATAGACTAGCAGTCGAGATGGAAGGGAGAGAGAACCATAGAGATTGGAGATGATTTCTATAAACCAATGGAGGCCTTCCTCCAGTAATTTGAAGAATCAAGGTTGGAGTCTTTCCTCTAGCCTATGGAAGGAGCTTGACTCTGTTCACACTTGGAGTTTGAACTCTGAAGCTATGAGATCGGTCTAGGTTGTTTTACCTTTCCCAGTTTGTAGCACTTTTGTGTATGTGTGTTTAGGTGAGCTGTGTTCATATGTGGTGTGGGGGGGTGTGTGCATGTGTGCAGAGGTTGACGTCAGTCATCTTCCTCTACTGCTTGCCACCATTGTTTCTTTGAGATAGGGTCTCTCACTGAACCTAGAACCCAACACTTCTTCTAAGCTGACTGCCAACAAGTCCCAAGGTCCATTGCTTGATTCCCACCAGTGCTGTAGATACAGGGGCATTTGTGTTTGGTGCTAGGAATTCAAACTCAGGTCCTGAAGTCTTGCTCAGTAAACTTGTTACGCGCAGAGCCATCTTCCCAGTCTAATTTGTGGCAATGTGTTATGATGGTCCTAAGAACTAATCAGAGAAGTTACAGTCATATGGAGAATAAGGTTTGGGCTTTACAAAGCAAAACAAAAAAAGCCGGCTTTGTGTATCATACCAATTCTATTTTCAGGACATCAGATTTTAGCATTATTTCTTCACATTAGACAGGAGCAATTAGTTTAAACTGTCTGGTTTGGACTAGAGAGATGGCTTTGCAAGCTAAAGGACCTAAATTTGGATTCCAGATCCCATGTAAAAATGCCAGGTGGATATGGTGCTAACCTGAAATTCTAGCCCTGGAAGGAAGAGCCTGGGAAACCCCAGAGCAAAGCACAAGGAGACAGAACAATCCAGAATGATTCTCGGTATCACCCTTGAGCCTTCACAGGCACATATTCAAGTGACCTCTTGTACATATGCCCCCACCCACATCATACATGCACAAACATATGCAAAAAAGAAAAAACAGTAATGTTGATCTTGACCAAAGTACCTTCATGGAACATGAGTCTGGTATCTTTTATCTGCATGGCCATTAGTCAAATAAAGACAGCCTGCAGGAGCAAGACCTTTGGGTATAACCCAGGTTAAAACCTTTGCATTTAACAGGGTCATTTCAATGAAGAAGGAAGCCTGGTTCTTTGTCTTTGTTATGGTAACTAGAGAGAAAGCAAGTCTTCTTATAGCAACAGGGGAGTTTTAATGAAGTAAAAGAGACAGAAGAAGTGTGTCCCAGTGGAGAATGAAGTGTGTCAAAAACAGATTGTGCACGTAATTACTTTCTTAGACCTTCCCGACATTATCAGCGGGACTGGTGTTTTGATAAAAAAAAACTTAATTAAAACTTAATTTTTTTAAGTGGAAAATATTCAGCATGGTTACAGGAGGATTGAAATCAGGGCACTGTGTAATTTTAATTGCTTTGAAGAGATGCACTTCACGGCACCTAGTACAGAGGAAAAGAAGCAGTGGGGGGGCAATCAGTGTCAGTGGTGAGTCCTTCACACAGGTGGCCGTATAAGTGGACATCACACTTACAGGTGAGAGGGCATAAGCCATGACTCCATGTGTAAGGAAGGTGGTGGGCCTTACCTGAAGCACATGGCCAGGCTACATGGGGGATGCATAGTCAGGATACATGGGGGATGATGATCAGGATACATGGGGGATGGATGGTCAGGATACATGGGGGATGATGGTCAGGATACATGGGGGATGATGGTCAGGATACATGGGGGATGGATGGTCAGGGTACATGGGGGATGATGGTCAGGCTACATGGGGGATGATGGTCAGGATACATGGGGAATGCATAGTCAGGCTACATGGGGGATGATGGTCAGGCTACATGGGGAATGCATAGTCAGGATACATGGGGGATGATGGTCAGGATACATGGGGGATGGATGGTCAGGATACATGGGGGAATACTGGGGCTGTACACTTTAGGAAAAATATGATTTTTATCCCCACCCTATAGAAAAACAGTAAATTGAGGTAAAATGTCACATAAGGCAATTGTTTAAAATATTTATTTTTAGATTTTAGGCTAGCAGCCAGCAAATCTTAGAGATCCTCCTCTCTCCACTCTCTTCATTACTGGGTTTACGGGTGAGCATAGCTATGTCTGACTTTCTACATAGATACTGGGGATTTGAACTTGAGTCCTCGAGCTTGCTCTGTAAAACATGTATTTGCTGAGTCATCTCCTCATTTCTGAGACAGCAATTTTAACTTCTGATCCTGAGGTAAGTTCTTTCATCAGAATCATAGCTCTGATTTGGCATATCCGTTTTAGAATCCATGTTTCTATTTTTGAAACGACGGTACCCAACTGATTTGAGAGTCAAGTGTGGCAAGCATGGACTGTCCATGAAAAACATCTGGTTTTGAAAACAGAACTCTGGACAACAATCTCAACTCCGTGTGTGTATGTGTGTGTGTGTGTGTGTGTGTGTGCGCGCGCGCACATACCTCCTTTTTGTTTTGCGCTGGGATTTCCCAGGCTCTGCCCACAAGGCCGAAAGTTTTACAAGACCTGAGATCCGATCTCAGGACTTTCAGCTTGCAAGGCAGAACATTAACCCTTGAGCCATCTCTCCAACTCTGACCTTAACTTCTTTATAGACATAGTGATGGTTCAGCCTCTTTTATCACATGGGGACCATGCACACCCATGGAGTCTTATGATCCTCAAAGATAGCACAGACAGAGTGAGAGAGACCAGCGTTCTGAACATCATCAAGCTATTTAACTTAAAGAGTCAAATCAGGCTTCTTGCTAAACTGAGGAGACAAATCAGACGAGTCTGTTTTTGAAAGGGAAGCTATGTCAAAAAGAGGGCAAACCTAGTTTTCGTGACCTTTTAAGAGGACAGACTCAAGTCCAGGGAGTGGAAATGTCAAAGCAATGCTAAGTGGAACTTTCTAACAAATGTTCTGGGGCTGGCCTTGGCTTGCTTCGGAGGGTGATGTGTTCTGAATCACTGGAGCAATGATAGCAGTTGCCACGTTTTGAAGATGAACTGGACTCTTGGGCAGCTATCAAATGAGACTGTGGGGATCAGCTCTGTCCTGGAGGCTCTGACTTCCCATGGAGAACAGCTGATATGCAGTCATTTTGCAAGCAGACAATGCTTGCTAGAAGGAAAGTGTGCACAAATATAATAGAGTGGGAGTGGCTTGTGGTGGTTCTCTATGAGCAGCATTGATTGTCCCCCTCACCTTGGGCCCTTCAGAAACACATGGGTCCAGGATGAAATATTTAGATTTGTCTAAGGACGGTAAAACTTCACAGGCCTTACAGCGTGAAAGCTAGAGTTTTGCAGATTTGCAGGCAGTGAGAAATCCCACTCAAGTGGCAATGCTCTTTGTTGAAAGGCCTGTGGTCTCCCAAAACCAGCCTTTTGAGGGTTCTTTCTGTAGCATGCCTGGAAACCTCTGGCATAATACAAATTAGGTTGCAGGATTGCTCAGCCTTGCATTCCCTGGGATCCAGAGTTTAAAGCAAATCATTGATGTGGAGTGGGACTAGATAAGTCTCATAAAGCAGAGAGGTGTGAGTGAGAAATGAAGCCACTGTGTTTCCTTTCACTGGGGACTGAGTTGAAGCTAGACTGACTTTTGTGTAACCTTGTTAACTCTTTTCTCATCTACCTCTCTTGTCCTTGGTGAGATGTTTGCAGGCTATTTGGTCAAGATAAGGGAGAAGTTTGTTTTCATGGAGTTTGACCACTCTATATGATGCTAAAAAAGAGGCTAAGTGGAGAGATGGCTCAGGGATTAAGACTCTGCCTTGTAAGCAGAAGGTCCTGAATTCAGATCTCAGGTCCCACATTAAAAAAAAAAAAAAAACACCAGGCAGAAACAGTGGCCTGTATTTCTGACCCTGGTGGGTGGAGCCTGGGAAATCCCACAGTGAAGCAAAAAGGAGGAGGTAGAAGCAATCCAGGATGATTCCTAAAGTCAGGGACGTACAGCGTCCTTTATTACACACACACACACACACACACACACACACACACACACAGAAATACATAAATAATGTAAAAAAATAATAAAAAGACGGAGTGAACATCTGATACCTGACTTTGGCCAACTGACATGAAAACAATTTGTGATTAGTTTGCTATTGGACCTGACTAATGTGCTTTCACATCTTCCTGTCTAAATATAGACATGATTCTAGGTGTTGCTTTTGCTTAGAATAAAGCAAACAAATTAGCAAATGAAAAGCATCTGCAGATGCTTACCTTTGGCTGTTATCTTGTTTTCTCTGATTCTTTTTTGCCCAATAAGTGTGGAGAACTCCTCATATCTTTTCCTCTCAGTGTTCTTCAGTGAGGCCGATATTCACAAGGGGAACTTGATGAGTTAGAAAGGCATGATCGTGTTCCCAAACACCATGATAAGAAAAGTGGCTCCATGGTGCCCTGAAGCCAGAGAGAGGCAAGACGCTGCTTGGTGGTGGGCTATGCTAAATCCTGAAGCAGACATTTCTGTGTGACTGGATTCATCCGGAAAGCTTCGTGGTTGGCTCTCTGCCAAGCCAATGACATAGAGAAGTGTAGCTTTCCCCACGGAGAGCAAGGGGTCTTCACCCACGCAGTTCTCCTGGTTGTCTCTCTGAGTCACTTCCCCTGGCTCTCAGAAACCAGCATGACTGTCTCGCCTTTGCTCGGGTCTTACAGCATTGCCACGTTCAACCTGTGCCACCGTCTGAACAGCAGGGCCTCCTGTTGCCTGGCTGGGTTGAGCTCCGCAGAGCAGAACAGAGACTGCAGCAGACAGCAGATCATTTTCTTCTCACCTTTCTCTAGAACCCCGAAGGCTTGTCACCCGGAATCAAAGACTTATCAGAACTAGAGAAAACCTTAAAGGTCAGCTCACTCATGCCTCACGCAGGGGGTATGCCTTCCAGGACTAACCACCCGCACTGCAGACTAGTAATAGGATATGTAGTTCTTCAGTGCAGTTGCCTTTGCAGGAAGAATGACCCGTCCCCGGGGTATCATAAAACTCGATGAGGTAGCTGAGGTAGGGAGGGAGCCGTTCCTCTCATTCCCAGCCACAAGTATTAGTGGTTTGGATTCCTTGAGTTTATGATGGGCTTCCTAATTCCCAATTAGGATTCACTACAAGCTGTTGCTTGAATGGAATGCAAGGCTCTGACCCACTTTCCACCACTAACTGGCAATTTCCCCTTCTGATATCAGTTGTTTGAGTCATCATATTACCAAAGCAGCTGGAGACCACTTTATCTCTCTTCTCTGACTTCAGAGTTATTTCCTCGGGTTGTTGTTGACTGCTTAGGTGCAGCCTGTGCTAATAAGAACGAGAGAAAGCACAAGAACTGCTGTCACACACATCTGCCTGCCATGGCACAGTCACTTGGGACCTTTGGGATTCACCCACACTTGGCTTCTACTCCTAGGACTTCTGATGTGATCGATGTGGATCACAGTCTGGTTATCTGAGATTTCGAGGCCTCCCCAAAGAACTCTGAATGTAACTGTAGGGCAGGGTCAGGAGGAACCCGTCAGCAGGAGCGGTGGTTAGATGTTTCTGAATAATGCTGACTACAGAGGGTTAAACAGAGTCGCGGTATATGTTCGAGTTAGCCCACTTAACGGTCCGATGCGGTGGTGGCATGTGTTTCAAGGGAATGCTTACCGTCTGTTAGCAACTATACGGGGATAGGCTGTAGCATTTAGAATGACAGCAAAGAGCATGCAAATTGACAGCTCTCCAGCAAATTCGATGGGATTTGCAGTTCCAGCAGGAAAAGGTCAAGTAAGGAACCGGGACAAAAACCCAGCTGTGTGGGCCAAGTCTGCTGGCTGTGGATAAAAAGCTTGTTGGCGAGCTTACAGTAGCGATGCTGTTTTCCAGGAGCGCAGCTGACTCCGGACTCTGTCTGCTCTCTGGTGAGCTGCAAGCTCAAGGCTCAGCCTGCCTGGAAGAAGCCAGATTGGAGTTCTTGTGTCACTGAGCCTGAGATGATCAGGTATTATCTAACTTAGTTGGAACCAGAGGAAGTCTGTCTGGTGGTTGGTTGACTAGGTGTGGGTTGGTTGGTTAGGTGTAGGTAGTTAGTCCTGGAAGTGTATCCTGGGTGGGAGGTTGAATCAGGGTAGCCCCTAAAGACTCACCAGAAAGAAGATAGTCCTTTCTTTGCCTTCTTATCTTTTGAAAGTGATTTCATCTCCCAGGTTCAGGCTGGACAAAGCTGTATGTTAAAGTAACGTCCTTCAGTTCTCATCTAGGACATATTGAATTAGGTAATATCCCCAAAGAACTCTCTGGAATTTTTAGAGAAACATGCCATGTGAATACCATGCATTGGCAAGCCAGAAAAAGCAATTTCACTAGCTGTTGCATCATCTCGGTGGGGATTCTAAGGAACCGGAAAGAGCTGATTCACATTGAGAAGGTGGGAGATCCAGGCTGTTGAAACTAGGAGGCAGCTCCCTCGGGTTCTGCAGTTCTAGAAGCTGGGGGAATCTTATGAAGATCCAGGTGCATGTGTTTAATCCTCACTAGAAACTAGGGAGTCCTTGTACACAATGTCCCATCTTGTCCCTTAGCCATCAGCGTTAGCTTAGGTGGTGTGTTTTGGTGAAGCTGCCCCTCCTCATTCCAAAGAGACTTCCAGATTTCCCTTACCACACTTCTGCTGCTGTTTATTATTTGTGTAGCTTGTTTGTCCTCAGGCTTATAAATTGCAGGAGTTTTTCAGGACCACTTGGAAGGAATTTGAACTTTTTCCTCGAGGCCATGGGTTTGTTGCTGGAGATTTTTGATCAAGCAGGCAATATGTTAAGAAGTATTTTAAGAGAATATACTTGGCAGCTACTCGTGGGCTGGAGATAATAACCCTTTGACCCTTGGCTTGTGATGGAGAGTAGATGAAGTGATGCAATCGAAAGGCGCAGGACCGCTGCATTCTCTGAGATTTGCTGCCCTACAGGTACCATGTCTTGTTGACTAACTTATTAGGTCCCTGCACTACTTTATGGAAAGAACATCAACCAGGAGGTTTCAACAGCCTGGATTGTTTGCTCACGTTTCTGAAGGAGGCGAATCTTAGATCGAGGTGTGGCAGGGCTGGCTCCTTCCCAGAGTCCACTCTAGGCCTTTCTCTCTTGTCCATGTTCACCATGCCCCTGAGCCTTCAGGTCACCTTGCCTCTGTGTATTGCCTGCATCCACACTGTTTATTCTTTCAAGGGTGTCAGTCATACTGCATCAAGGCCACTCTACTGACTTCATTTTAGCCTAGCTAGCTCTGAAAAGACCCTGTCTCCCAAGCAGAGCCACAGAGAGGTACAGGGAGTTAAGAACTTTAACATGCAACTGTTGAGGGCATACAGCTCTGTCTCAGTCTACTTGGAGACTTGGAGGAAAGGACTCTCCATTTAGCCATTCATAGGATATTTTAAGGATTACATATCAAGATGCAGCAAATATCTCCTCTACCTGCCATCTCCCCCAAATTATATTGATCATTTCTTGGTACCTGATTTGCCATCACTAGAATTACTTGATGGAGCAAAGTACTTATATAAGTAATATAGCTGATGAACTAGTGGATTGACTTGTGCCATGGTCTGAAGTGTGAGTTGTCCTCTACAGGCTCATGTGCTTGAATCTTTAGTTGTTTGGGAAGCTCATGGCACCTTTAGGAGGTAGAGCCTTGTTGGAGGAAGACACTTGAGGTTGATTAGCCCTGCCCAATCTGCTCTTGGGTTTGCAGTTTGTAGCTCTCAGCCTCTATGATGTATATGAATGAGGCCACCTCTAGCTTCTTCCAGTCGACCACACCTTTCCTTCCATAATAGACTGTATCTTCCCTTTGGAACCATAAATGGAATAAATTTTTATTATCTTTCCTTAAGTTGTGTTTGAGTGCTGTCTCACAGCACTAGAGAAGAGCAGCTGGTACAACTTGTTTAGTGAATCATGTAAAAGTCCTAACCCAGCAGGAAAGGTAGGGATGGAACCTGGGTTATATGGCATCTCTCAGCCATTGCAGTGTGGTCCCAGTCTAACCCTGTCAACATAGGCTCTGAAGCCAGTCAACTTGAGGGCAGATGAAACTCTGTCCCATCTCTCTGTGTGCCCTTGAGTGAATTATTTAATCTAGCCACAATCTTTTCTTCATCCGAATGCACAGCAGAATAATAGAATCTACCTCATGTGGCTGTTTAGAAGGTAAATGAACAGGACATATACAGTGCTTAATTAGTGCCTTGCCAATGGTCACCTTCAGGTAAATACTAGCTGTGCTGCTTTTATATTACAACGAGCTTCCCAAGTTAGACAACAGATCACTATCCCCAAACCTTATGAAGTAGGAGGAATTAATCCCACTGACAGGTGAGGACATTGAGACTCTCAAGTGTTCAATCCTCCAAATCGAGTTCACCATTGAGAACTCTTATGGAAAAGAAAGAGAACTCTGAAAATATGTGCTTCCCCCAGGGAAGCATGCTAAACCTCTGGCTGCTCAGGATGGCTTAGGGCAAAGTGAAGAAGTGCACATCTGGAGGAGAGGAATGGTGGGTGAGAAGAATCTCAGAGAACGTTGGTGCTTGGTCAGTGATTCAGTCACCCATGTGGCACTGTCCAGCTGACTGCACTTCAAACTCTTCCTGACTATTTGGTGCCAAGGTTTGCCAACTTCAGTTGCCTTGCATTTCCCATCATGCTGTTCTGCCAAGTGGATCTGCATGTGTAGATTTTGTGGTAAGTTTCCAGAGCTCCAACGTGCCCTGTGGCTTCTTTTTTTCTAAAATTCTTAATGATGCACTCAGAGTACTGTGTGGATAAAATACTTGCCCTCATGTTAGAAATGCGGTCTTTAGTAGAGGCCTGGTGGTATTTTCAGACATGAATACTAACAGCGAATGGAGAGAGGCATTGATTCTCTTGGCACTTGAGGCAGAGTTGGAGGGTATCACTAGTGTGAATATCCATTGCCAACTTAGAATTTGGTAAATTCCTGTAAAACTTACCACTTTTACTAACTTGAAGATTTCAAATTCAGCTTAAGGCACTTTATAAAAGTATTTTATTATGATTAATTATAATATGTAACTCTTCTTCCTACACATGGCTTTCCTTATAGATTATATATTAACTTATACATGTGTACTAAGATTAAAGTAACTTTCCAACAGAGAGCTCAGTAATGCCTGGGAAATAGTAGCTATTTAAAAAACAGTGAGTGTTATTAATGGAACCAGAAAATTAGATGTGATGGAAATCTTATCTCTGGACAATTGGGAACGTCCACTTCACACATTGAAACACATTAATAAACACAAGTTATTTTAAGTAACCCAGTGTTCTTTGATAAGGGGAAAAATATAGCTAACCTTTCCAAATCAACTCATGATATTAGAAGCTAATGAATACTTTAAAAGAGTTATCAATACCATAGAAGAGATGCCACTTGATTCATACGTGATTCCTATGTATGTGTATGTATGTATTTTCACTCTATCTACCAAGTAAAGTGCCAGATAATAGATGAGAAAAACTAAATGCGAATTCTTTTTTAATACTGCGTGATTATGTTTCTGTTTTCTTCTTTTTCTTAAGTTTGGTGAGAAACCCAAGGGAAGTGAGAAATTCTACCAGGGTGTTTGACTTCAAGTCACTTCATCTCTTTTGTTCTTCCTCTCATCTATTTCACGGTGTTTTTATAATATACTCAAGGGTATGATTAATAGCACAGCTATGAAATTCGAATGACGTGATTTTTTTATCAAAATTTCAAGAATCAAAACTGTGACTGTGATAGAGCCCATAATTTGCACTTGCATGTATTTGACATTGTTAATTTACATTAACTGGTATAAAATGCCTAATTAGTACAGGAGGAGAAAGAAAGCTTTATGGGAAAGAAGAAAAAAAAGCCCAGGGTGTTCTTCTTTTGCTCATTTGAGAGGAGTTTGGATTCATTTCAAATTATTGGAAAATACCTTGGACAGTCTTGCAGGTATGACAAGAGTGGACCCAGCCTGCCTCTGATCCCCGCTGGATTGGAACCAGGAAAATGTTGAGTCATTCTGAACAATGAAATTGGAGAAATGTTTTGATTTTTGGACCAGAAAAGAGAGGATTAGGAAATAAGAGTGATAGGCTTAGGAACGGAGAAAATTCTGGAAGGTGGAGGCAGAGCAAGAAGGGCACCAGGTATATGCCAAGTCTTGTTATTTTGTGATTTCTATCTGTCCCATGCCCAAAACTTCCATAAGGACTACTGCGTGTTCACATAAAAAGACATACACGTAGGAGGGAGACTGGTTGGAAAGAAGGATTTTCACAGGAGATGGAGGGGAATTGCAATCTGTTAATAAGGGTAAAAATTGACTAAAGTTCAATACAGACGTGTATGAGGCTGTCAAGGAATAAAAAGAAATTACTATGCATAGAAAGGTTGGTGTAAGGAGGTAAGGGAGTGATTACTGCTAGCTCCGTGCAAATGAGATCAGCCATCTTGTGAAGGTCAACGGACAATGGAGAATGTGAACCTAGTAGAACACAAACTTGGAGCCACGTGCTGTGCTGCCAAAGTGAGACTGGTGAGGGCTGGAGTGGATCATTGAAAATAAATGAGTGACAGGAAGACTTGGAAGACTGGGATAAACCCAGATCAGAGACAGTAAGTTTTAGTAGGAAATGCAACTGAGAAGCTTTGAACCCTTTGCTGTGCCAATATAAAAAGCCAATACTTCTGTCTGAATATCACTACCAAAGCCAAGGACCAAAAACTCAAACATGAGCCTGTGGGGAAAATATCATTTCAAATCATGACATGGACAACCTGGGGACAAGAACTTCTTTGTCACCTGTAAAGGTTTCACTGGTGGAGGTTGATGGTTGAAGTCCACCTCCACCAGGGGTCACCTTACCCTTCCCCCCTCAACCCCCTACAGATATCCTCTTAGTTTGTAATGTTTTGTTTGCTTTTTCCCCAAGAGTTTTTCTTATGAGACTAAAGGGCAGAACCCAGGAGGCATTTTCTGCCTTCCAGGCACAGGATTTCAGAACTTCGTTGCTATGTAGTGGTGAAACAAAAAAGAAAGCAAAAGCTTTGATTTATAGGTTGCTTGTTTTGTTCCCATGTCAAGTGCAACTCAGAAGGAATATTTCACTGGCAGCTCTGGGAATGTTCACTACAGAGCTGCCTCACCAGCTTGGGGCAGGGGATGAGAGACAAGGTGGGACTCGAGAGGAGAGAGAAAGAGATCTGAAGACTGGCTGGAGATGTTTGCCTCCAATGTCTTGTGGAAACCAGTTCTGTCCAGCCTTCAACACAACCCTTTCAAATAGGGATTGTTTCCCATTTCTATGAGGAAACTAAACCTAACATATTGAGAGAGTAGCTTATAATTAGACCATGAAGAAGTGGATAGGCCTAGATAAGCAGGGTAAACTAGTGTTCTTTTTACAGAGTGGTAAATTTCATGAGTTAATTTGCTTGCCTTCCTCCCTCCTTCCCTCTCTTCCTCTCTCCTCCTCTCTCCATCCTTCCCTTCTTCCTCCCTCCCTTCTTCCTCCCTTTGTCCCTCTCTATCTCCTTCCTTCCTTCCTTCCTTCCTTCCTTCCTTCTTTCCTCCCTCCCTCCCTCCCTCCCTCCCTCCCTCCCTCCTTCCTTCCTTCCTTCCTTTTTTCCCTCCCTCCCTTCCCTCCCTCCTTCCCTTCCTTCCCTCCCTCCCTTCCCTCCCTCCCTTCTATTGGCTTTCTTGGAATAGATATCCATAACTCTTAAGTAGTAGAACTATTACAACTAGTTGTAGAATAGGTAACTGACTTGAATTTATGACCATGATTTCATTTCATGTGCCAGTGCACAAGACTGCATGTATGTGTGGACACTAAAGATTGACATCTGGGGTTTTCCTCATTTACTTTCCATTTTTTTGATTGATTGATTGATTGATTGATTGATTGATTGATTGATTGAGAGAGGACTGTCACTGAACCTGGAGCTCATTGATTCTTCTAGACTTGACTGATTGGCACTCTCAGGAATATTATAGTCTCCACCCCCCCAGTGCCTGAGATTATAGGGTACATGGCTATGGCTGGCATTTTAGATGGATGCCAAGTCAGACTCAGCTCCTCATGCTTGTGTGGCAAGCACTTTACCAACTAAGCTATCTCCCAGGTCCTTATTCTAAGATTTTTCTGAAAGAAAAAATTTTAAGTTATTTGTTTTGAAAAATCTGATAAAGTGCTAAATGACTGTGGCTGTTATCATTCATTTTTCCATTTGTAAATTGCCATTGTTGCTGATCGCATCAGTAACCAATCAAGAACTAGCCCAGACTCATAGGTTCACTCTTCATCTAAGGGGTATAGAATTCCACCGGAAGCTTAGCTAACTCTTACTTCACTCCAGCAAGAAGCTAGGGACTCTGGTAGCGACAGAAAAGCAAAGAATCCAGAATTCTTGCTGCTTACAAGTCTAGAATGAGTCAGATTCAGTCACAGAAAAATCAATTCAATTAACTGTATTCATTGGTTACAGTATGTGCAAGGTGCAGTATGTGAGGTTAGTTTTTTTTATTAAAAATGTAATTATACATTTAAAATTTTTTTATCAGTTCCCTCCCTCCCCCCTCCTCCCCCCGAACCCCCTCCTCCCCCTACTCTCCCTCCCCATCCCCCAGTGCCTCCCCCCCAATTCCCAGAGAGTGCTTTATTGTGTACGCCTGACTCTCCACTGGATCCCCCTCTCCGATGACATATAAGGACCCAGTGGCATTTCCATAAGCCCTTTCTCTTGTTCCCCTTAAGCATAGGAGCACTACTATGGCTATCAATCCCTTGCCTCCAGGGATCTCGGTGTCCTTAACAGATGCTAGACTTTATGAGGGCAACAGTGTGCTGGACATTGCGCAGGGTATGCAAAGTCCCATTATGATTGCTTTGGCCCCAACTATTGTTGAGAATCTTGCAAATCGTTGCTCCTCCCAGCCTTTTGCTCTTACAATCTTACCGCCCCCTCTTCCGCAAATGTCCCTGAGCTCCAGGATGGGGAGAGATTAGGCTGGCCTAGTTCTATGTGATTGATATAGAGTCTCTGAAGTTCTGGATTGTGGTTTGTTGATTTTCTTTTGCAGTTTTGCTGCTCCTGCAATGCCCTTCACTCCATCCTGATGGGCACTGTATGTCACCCCCTGGCCAGAGACAAAAAGCTGTTAAACTGGAGTCTTGTTATAATAGCACATTCAAGGGTATATGTAATAAAAGTAGGAAACCTCAGTGAGGGAGGGGTCCATCACCCATTTACAAAATGATTACTTTTTATCTGCTAGACTATATGCCCTCCCCTTCTGGTGAGATCAGGAAAGAACGTCTGTGAACTTAACCAGGTTTCTCATTACTTACTTGCAGACCTTGATGGAGGCCTATTTTCTCTGCTGTAACATGGTCCCCTCTCTCCTTGTTTCTGGTGTGGCCCTCCTACCCCATCTCTCTTGTTCATAATCCTTGCAATTACTGTGTTACATAGGTTTACTTTTGAGTGTCTCAATGTAGGCTGGGTGAGTTTGGTACTAGGAGCCACCTATTAGGGAGTACATACGGCGCTTAATTTTCTGGGTTTGGGATACTTCACTTAATATAATTCTTTCTAATGACATCCATTTCCCAGCAAATTCCAGTAATTCATCATTTTTGATGGCTGAGTAGTATTCCATTGTATAGATGTACCACAGTTTCCTTATCCACTCATCAACTGTTGGACATTTAGGTTGATTCCATGACTTTGCTATTGTAAACAGTGCTGCTATGAACATGGTCGAGCTTGTGCTATCAAGGCGAACCTCTGCTGTATGGGGGGTTATTCCCAAAAGTGGGATAGCAGGGTCATATGGCATTTCAATCTTTAATTTCTTTAAGAATCTCCAGACGGCTCGCCAGAGTGGCTGTATGAGCCTGCATTCCCACCAGCAATGTAGGAGAATTCCCCTCTCTCCACATCCTCTCCAGAATTTGTCGTTGTTTGTATTGTGGATTTTTGCCATCCTGACCGGGGTGAGATGATATCTCAGGGAAGTTTTGATTTGCATTTCCCTGATGGCTAAGGAAGTGGAGCATTTTTTAAGATATTTGTTAGACATTTTAATTTCATCCCTGGTAAAGTTTCTTTTAAGTTCCAGGGCCCATTTTTTAATTGGGCCATTGTTTTCCTTGGAGTTTAGTTTTCTAAGTTCTTTGTGCACTCTGGACAGTAGAGCTCTATCAGATATGTGGTTAGTGAAGATTTTCTCCCATTCTGTGGGTTGCCTTTGAGCTCGTGTTACAATCTCTTTATCTGAACAGAAGCTCTTTAATTTCACAAGATCCCAACTGTTGAGAGTTGGTAGCAGTGACTGTGCCATTGGATGTCTGTTTAGGAAATGTTGGCCTAGCCCAATCAGCTCAAGGGAGTTCCCTATCCTTTCAACTATGGTTTTTAAAGTCTCTGGCCTTAAATCAAGGTCCTTGATCCATTTGGAATTAAGTCTTGTACATGGTGACAAGTATGGGTCCAGCTTTAATCTTCTGCATGTGGAGATCCAGTTTTGCCAACACCATTTGTTGGAGATGCTGTTCTTTTTCCATTGGATTCTTTGGGCCCCTTTGTCAAAGACCAAATGGCTGTATTTTTGTGGGCTTATATCTGGGTCTTCAACCCTTATCCATTGATCTGTGTGTCTATTTTGGAGCCAGTACCAGGCAGTTTTTATAACTATGGATTTGTAGTATAGACTAAGGTTTGGTATGGTTATACCTCCAGCAGTGTTTTTGTTACTCAGGATTGTCTTTGCTATCCTGGGTCTTTTGTGCCGCCATATGAATTTTGATATTATTTGGTCAACTTCTTTAAAGAATTGCTTTGGGATTTTAATTGGTATAGCATTGAATTTGTATATTGCCTTTGGTAGGATGGTCATTTTTACAATGTTGATTCTACCAATCCAGGAACATGGGAGGTCTTTCCACCTTCTGGTATCTTCTGCTATTTCTTTCTTTAGGGTTTTAAAGTTTTCATTGTAAAGGTCTTTTACCTCCTTGGTTAGGTTTATACCAAGGTATTTCATTTTTTTAGGGGATATAGTAAATGGGATTGTTTCTCTCAAGGCTTTTTCACTTCTTTCATTCTGGGCATATAGGAAGGCCTCTGATTTTTGCACATTTATTTTGTATCCTGCCACCCTGCTGACCTTCTCAATTAGTTCCAGGAGCTTCCTGGTGGAGTTTTTGGGATCACTCAGGTATAAGATCATGTCATCTGCAAATAGGGATAGCTTGACTTCTTCCTTGCCGGTTTGAATCCCTCTTATGTCCCTTTCTGGTCTTATGGCTTCAGCTAAGACTTAAGTACAATATTGAACAGAACTAGCCTTGTCTAGTTCCTGATCGAAGTGGGAATGCTTCCAATTGTTCCCCATTGAGCATAATCCTTGCTGTGGGCTTGTTGTATACAGCTTTTATTATATTGATAAAGGTTCCTTTCATTCCTACTGTCTCTAGCGTTTTGATCATAAAAGGCTGTTGGATTTTGTCAAAGGCTTTTTCTGCATCTATCGAGAGTATCATGTGGTCTTGGACTTTGGACTGGTTTGCATGATGAATTACATTTATTTATTTACGTATGTTGAATCAACCTTGTGTGCCGGGGATGAAGCCTACTTGGTCCCCGTGAATGATTTTTTTGATATGTTTTTGAATCCGATTTGCTAGGGCTTTGTTGAGAATCTTTGCATCTGTGTTCATCAGAGAGATCGACTTATAGTTTTCTTTTTTAAGTGAATCTTTATTAGGTTTTGGGATTAAGACGATATTAGCTTCATAGAAGGAATTTGGTAGTGTTCCTTCCTTTGCTATTTGATGGAACAGTTTAAGGAGTATTGGTGTTATTAACTCCTTAAATGTCTGGTAGAATTCTGTCCTGAATCCATCTGGCCCAGGACATTTTTTGGTGGGAAGATTCGAGGTTACTTCTTCAATTTCCTTGTATGTTATAGGACTATTTAAATAATTCACAACTTCCTGATTCAATTTAGGTAGGTTATGTTTACTTAGAAATTCATCCATCTCTTTTGTGTTGTCAAACTTCACAGAGTACAAGTTTTTGAAATATGATGTTATAATTCTCTGGATTTCTTGGGTATCCATAGTGATAACTCCATGTTCATTTCTAATTTTGTTGTGAGGTTAGTTTAATCTGGAGATGCAAGTCCATCCCTCAGGAGGATGCCTGCCCAATAGGTGGACTTGCTTATGGAGGTGGAAATGGAGGAGCAAGAAATGGAGGAGCAGGGTAGCCCGCAAATGCAGGGTAGGCCAGTAAATGGAAGGATGATGCACAGCCAAATTCCCTGTGTGGCCTCGCCCACTGTGAGCAGAGCATGCTTCTTCAGCTGCCTAAAGTTAGGACTTTTCTTTTTGCTCTTTCCTTTAGGGGCTTTGCTTTTTATTTGTTGTGGTCTGGTGGCTTATTCTGGCAAGATTCATTACATGGATTTTTACAGCTTGCTTTATGCTTGGACATCTTTCCATCTTAAGCAACATGTTTACAAATACCAGCACATCACTTTTGGAAAACACAACCAAAAAGAGCAAATGCATTGGGATGTGCTGTGTTCGAGGGGACCAGACAGCCACATGGCAACTTTGCCTCTGGCTGGCAGGGCTGCTGCTGAGAAGCCCTCTTCACTGTGCCTGGTCCTCCAGGACGCTTTCTCTAGACTGGGTCGCTGTTGACAGGGCTGTCAGCATTAGAGCCCTTCCAGGCAATCCTGCCATGCTCGGTGTAAGAACACACCCATAAAATTGTGTCACGTGCTCTAGAATACCCCTCCAAGTAAACCACCACCATTGCTGAGTTTACTGAAACAAACCAGGTAACATTCTCCGAGAATGTAGTACTAGCTATGTGAATGCTTGAAATTTTGCCTTTCTTCTAGATCCCTTCAAAAAAATACCGGCCTTAGTAAGCCTGTGTTAAAGCTGATTGGTTATGCATCATTAGTTCATACCAATGATCAGATGGGTGCTTTCTCTGCTACTAACATGATATTCTTGCTTTTATTTTTTTTATTTTTATTTTTTTACTTGTGTGTGTGCATGCGTACGTGCATGCGTGCGTGTGTGTGTGTCCCTGTGGAGTGACTTCAGGAATCATCCTGGATTGCTTCCACCTACCTCCTTCTTGCTTTGCTCTGGGATTTCCCAGACTCCACCCACCAGGGCCAGAAGTGAAGACCACCGCTGTTTCCACCTGGTGTTTTTACGTGGGACCAGGGATTTGAACTCAGGACCATCTGCTTGAGAGACAGAGTCTTAACCCCTGAACCATCTCTCTAGCCCCTTCTTGCTTTTAAAAGCTTCATTTCTATTGCTCTGTTTCTCTTTTTATGTTCCTTGCTTTCAAAACATATAGCAAAGTAGAAACTGAAGAGCACCATACATACATATATATGATATACATATATACATACATATATTCATGTGTTCCTTTTTCATAGTAAATCTCAAATCTGGCCTAGTAAGTTTCTCTGACAGAAAGAGGAAGGGGTCTCACTTCTCTGGAGTTTCTAAAATCAGGAGTTTGTTTCAGAGGGGGAAGATCTCATTGTATGACACTCATGAGCCAAGTGCCCTCTTGGAGCCTGCCCTGTGTTAGACTCGGAAACAGACCCGAGGCAGAGAGACAGCGCGGAGCAGGGAAGTGCTGGCCACATTGTTGTTGGAGGATAATTTTGAACCTCTACAACTTGAAAGTGCTGCAAATGGGCAAGAAAATATTTTGTATAGAACCATTGATTTCAGCAGGTGGGACACGACTGGGGGAGGGAAATGATCCACTTCCAGTCTCTCACCACCCCGTTTTCATTCTTGCCAAATATATTCAATGTATTGGGAGTCTATTTAATTTTCCAAAGCCATATTTTGAGAAGTTATAGCTAGACTGATTTAATTTTCATTTACCTCATCATTTCATTATTACATCAGTGTGTGTGTGTGTGTGTATGTGTGTGTGTGTGTGTGCATGTGTGTGTATGTGTGTGTGCATGTGTGTGTATGTGTGTGTGTTTTCCCCCAAATACTGTTTTTAATGGTGCGCACTGCTTTAGGCTCCATAAATTAAACCACTTCAAACTTTACTGCTCAGGTCTGTGTTTCAAACAAGTCATTTTAAAATGCCAAAATGTTTGACAAAGGGAGAATGCTTTTTTATTGACTCTCATGGTCTTAGGGGAATATATGAATGTTTTTTCTTCCAGAGTTGCTAAAGCTGCCCTTCTGCTCCGAGGCAAGGAGGGTGGGGTAGCAGATATCCAGTTGCTATTCCCTCCTGGTTGAGACTTGGCTGTGGGCCTCTGGATTATGCCGCTGGCCGCAGAGAAAAGGGACTTCAGAGGTCAAGTTGAGTGTTGAAAGCATTATGGGGAGATGCAGGCAATGTGGTATAGCATCCTTCCAGCTTGCTTTGGACACTTTAATGAGCACATCTGCCCCTCCACCTGTGGTCCCATCTGCGGGGTCACAGTCTTGGTGTGGTGTGAGTGGGTCCATGTTGTACTAACAGGTTATCCTTGTATCAAAGATGAGATTATAGTTCTGAAAAAAATAAAAACTTTTTCTTGGATCAATCATATTTTATGGAGCAAAGTGGTGTTAAAGTTATTAGATATTTAAACTAGATTTATTATTTTTATTTGTATGCGTGCATGCATGTGCGTGCGCGCGCGCACATGTGTGTGTGTGTGTGTGCGTGTGTCAGAAGCCACAGTGTTCTCTGTGACTTTGAGAATCATCCTGGATTGCTTCTGCTCCCTTTTTGCTTCCCCTCTGGCATTTCCCAAGCTCAGTCCACCAGGGTTACAAGTGCAGGCCTTGGCCATTTCCACCTGGTGTATTTGTGATCTGAACTCAGAACTTTCTGTTTGCGAGGTAGATTCTTAGCCCTTGAGCCATCTCTCCAGCCCTAAACTAGATTTTTTGATTCATAAAAATAAGACATGAATATGACAGACAAAAGCCAAAATCCTACACAATGCAAAGTAACATCTCCATTGTTTCTTAATCTGAATTTCTTACACTTGAAAGCAAAGAGAACTGGGTGTGAGGCGCATGCGGATGATCTTCCCACCAGATAGCTGTAGGTGTCAACTTGGGAAGAGTTAGCTAAAAGGAAGCCCCTGAGTGAGCCTGTAGAACAATATCTAGTGGATGTGGGGTGTTCCAGCCCACAGCGGATGGGACCAGTCCCCGGGCGGGTGGATGCGATGAAGAGAGAATTGCTGACTTTGGGAACTGGCAAGTGAGAAGTATCCGCTCTCTCAGCTCTTTCCGTGGATACATCGTGGTCGGTTTCCTGCGTTCCTGATGTTGGTATGAGCTGTCCTGCCATTGTAATGGCTGTAAGCAGAAGATGTAAGCCAACATCTTCCTTTAAATTGTCTGGGTAATTAAGACAAGTTCCAACATCTAGGAAATTGAGGTAGGAAGATCATGAATTGAAGGCTACCCAGCCTTGTTTACATAGTAAGGCTCTGTTTCTGAGAAAGAGAGAGAGAGAGAGAGAGAGAGAGAGAGAGAGATTCTTACTCATCTAACATTTTCTGCATATAAACAAATTTTGCGATGTTCTATGTATGAATATACCTATTTTTATATGTTAAGCAAAACCATATTTACTGGCTGTGTCAGAAAGTTCGTGTTACATAACCAATTACCACAACTGTAAAAACTTAAAACTGCACAAGGTTGTAATCACACACCTGCCCGTGGAAGTCTGGACGTGGCTTAGCAGAATCCCCTGTGTGGGATCTCCACAGAGGCCGGCCACAAGATTGTGTCCCATCGAAAGCTGGGCAGAGCTGAATCTCGGTTCCAGCTCCTGTATGCAGTTGTCAGCAGGATTCAGCTCCCGGAGGACCTCGGTCCCTAACTCACCCCCACCCATTTAGTCCTTACCACGTGTTCCCTCCTCACCAGGGCATCTTGCTTCATGCAGGTCAGCAGAGGAGCGTCCCACCAGATGGACGTTGCCATGGGATGGATGTCGGTACAAGGGACCTGCCATTGCTGTCGTTAAATTCTCTTGGTTAGGAGCGTTGAGGGGGAGGGTATTACACAAAGGCTTGGCTGCCTATAATGGGTCTCCTTGGAGGCACTGTAGACCGTCTCCCACACTGGCGGAGCCCTGAATGTTAATGGAGGTCGCATCTCCACATGATAGCAACAGAGGTAGAAAGCTCCCTGTATGCCACCAAATACCTGTTCAATGCCTTGCCCTACCCTATCTTATTCCAGCTGAGACTTTTATGAGCAAAACTTGAGGCCATCTCAGCACTGAAACAGCATCCTTATTGCAGAAATCTAATTAAGAGTTAGCATGAAAGAAGGGTCATTTGTATACTGTGGATAAACTAAAACATCACCGGGAGAAATGGGTCAGAACGTGCGCGCTAATACAGCTAATGTTAGTCAGCTAAAGGTGGTGGCGTAATGAGCGACCCGAACAGCAGGGTGTGGAGCAATGATCCTGGCTTCATGGGGCACCTGCCTTGGAGGCTCACTGTGCCTGTGTTACCCCATCCTTGCAAATTATGGGCTGATTGGGTATAGTGGACAACCTTGGAAGCTAAAGAACGATTACTATTTACCAACCATTGAAGGCATATTTAATTAGTTCTAGTGTATCTTTCACAGTACAAACTGCCTAGGTACCAGCTTTCTTAGTAATGGGCAGTCATAGCAATTCTTATGCTTCATCTGCAATCACTCTCTTCTTTTTTCATGTGGCTTAACTTGAGGTCAGAAGGTAGTGGCCTACTCCCCACCTCACCCCCCCAGGATATTACAGGTATAGAAAGTACAATTGTTTTTTTGTTCATAGCTATCTTTGAGAAGCCTACTATTTGAATAAGGCAAAATCTAATTGTGAAGCAGTAATTTCACAGGTACTGTGTCCCTTCCTGTCTTTCCTTTTATTTGGAGAAGGCATTTATCTTTCTGAATTAATCCTTCTAATTAGAGTGATGACCTAAGGATTAGGAATACTGTTTTGTCTTGCATCCAAACAGGGAAGAATTTGCTATATGTGGTGAGTGTTGTTAAACTTTTGAATTACAAGGTATAGAAAAATTTACTTACTTATCTACCTCTAGGACAGGAAGCCTTCAGTTGTGGCTTATGTCTTGCTGCTGAACAAATGTGATCTGAGCTTGCAAGAGGAATGCTTCAGATGCCAGAATCTCCTTGGTTTAGTGCTTCTTTTCTTAGTGTGGTAGAAAGTGGCTGTTTCTAACTCTTTCCCCTCCTGGACACTTAGTGGGGCTGAACTACCCAGTCTCCTATGGAGGTAGGCATGGCCATGTGACTGAGACTGACCAATGAGCAGTCAGAGAAGGTGATTGTTATTGCTCATCATCTCCACCCCACACTCTCTTCTTCCATCTACATGATGCACAGTTCTTTTTTTATTAAAAATGTAATTATACATTTTAAAAATTTTTTACCAGTTCCTTCCCTCCCCCCTCCTCCTCCCAAACCTCCTCCTCCCCTTCCTCTCCCTCCCCATCCCCCAGTGCCTCCCCCCCAATTCCCAGAGAGTCCTTTATTGTGTACGCCTGACTCTCCACTGGGTCCTCCTCTCCGATGACATATAAGGACCCAGTGGCATTTCCATAAGCCCTTTCTTTTGTTCCCCTTAAGCATAAGATCACTACTATGGCTGTCAATCCCTTGCCTCCAGGGGTCTCGGTGCCCTTAACAGATGCTAGACTTTATGAGGGCAACAGTGTGCTGGACATTGCCCAGGGCATGCAAAGTCCCATTATGATTGCTTTGGCCCCAACTATTGTTGAGAATCTTGCAAATCGTTGCTCCTCCCAGCCTTTTGCTCTTACAATCTTACCGCCCTTCTTCTGCAAATGTCCGTGAGCTCCAGGATGGGGAGAGATTAGGCTGTCCTAGTTCTATGTGATTGATATAGAGTCTCTGAAGTTCTGGATTGTGGTTTGTTGATTTTCTTTTGCAGTTTTGCTGCTCCTGCAATGCCCTTCACTCCATCCTGATGGGCACTGTATGTCACCCCCTGGCCAGAGAAAAAAGCTGTTAAACTGGAGTCTTGTTATAATAGCACATTCAAGGGTATATGTAATAAAAGTAGGAAACCTCAGTGAGGGAGGGGTCCATCACCCATTTGCAAAATGATTACTTTTTATCTGCTAGACTATATGCCCTCCCCTTCTGGTGAGATCAGGAAAGAACGTCTGTGAACTTAACCAGGTTTCTCATTACTTACTTGCAGACCTTAATGGAGGCCTATTTTCTCTGCTGTAACATGGTCCCCTCTCTCCTTGTTTCTGGTGTGGCCCTCCTACCCCATCTCTCTTGTTCATAATCCTTGCAATTACTGTGTTACATAGGTTTACTTTTGAGTGTCTCAATGTGGACTGGGTGAGTTTGGTACTAGGAGCCACCTATTAGGGAGTACATATGGCGCTTAATTTTCTGGGTTTGGGATACTTCACTTAATATAATTGTTTCTAATGACATCCATCTCCCAGCAAATTCCAGTAATTCATCATTTTTGATAGCTGAGTAGTACTCCATTGTATAGATGTACCACAGTTTCCTTATCCACTCATCAACTGTTGGACATTTAGGTTGATTCCATGACTTTGCTATTGTAAACAGTGCTGCTATGAACATGGTCGAGCTTGTGCTATCGAGGCGAACCTCTGCTGCATGGGGGGTAATTCCCAAAAGTGGTATGGCAGGGTCATATGGCATTTCAATCTTTAATTTCTTTAAGAATCTCCAGACGGCTCGCCAGAGTGGCTGTATGAGCCTGCATTCCCACCAGCAATGTAGGAGAGTTCCCCTCTCTCCACATCCTCTCCAGCATTTGTCGTTGTTTGTATTGTGGATTTTTGCCATCCTGATCGGGGTGAGATGATATCTCAGGGAAGTTTTGATTTGCATTTCCCTGATGGCTAAGGAAGTGGAGCATTTTTTAAGATATTTGTTAGACATTTTAATTTCATCCCTGGTAAAGTTTCTTTGAAGTTCCAGGGCCCATTTTTTAATTGGGCCATTGTTTTCCTTGGAGTTTAGTTTTCTAAGTTCTTTGTGCACTCTGGACAGTAGAGCTCTGTCAGATGTGTGGTTAGTGAAGATTTTCTCCCATTCTGTGGGTTGCCTTCGAGTTCATGTTACAATCTCTTTATCTGAACAGAAGCTCTTTAATTTCACAAGATCCCAACTGTTGAGAGTTGGTAGCAGTGACTGTGCCATTGGATGTCTGTTTAGGAAATGTTGGCCTAGCCCAATCAGCTCAAGGGAGTTCCCTATCCTTTCAACTATGGTTTTTAAAGTCTCTGGCCTAAATCAAGGTCCTTGATCCATTTAGAATTAAGTCTTGTACATGGTGACAAGTATGGGTCCAGCTTTAATCTTCTGCATGTGGAGATCCAGTTTTACCAGCACCATTTGTTGAAGATGCTGTTCTTTTTCCATTGGATTCTTTGGGCCCCTTTGTCAAAGAGCAAATGGCTGTATTTTTGTGGGCTTATATCTGGGTCTTCAACTCTTATCCATTGATCTGTGTGTCTATTTTGGAGCCAGTACCAGGCAGTTTTTATAACTATGGATTTGTAGTATAGACTAAGGTTTGGTATGGTAATACCTCCAGCAGTGTTTTTGTTACTCAGGATTGTCTTTGCTATCCTGGGTCTTTTGTGCCGCCATATGAATTTTGAGATTATTTGGTCAACTTCTTTAAAGAATTGCTTTGGGATTTTAATTGGTATAGCATTGAATTTGTATATTGCCTTTGGTAGGATGGTCATTTTTACAATGTTGATTCTACCAATCCAGGAAAATGGGAGGTCTTTCCACCTTCTGGTGTCTTCTGCTATTTCTTTCTTTAGGGTTTTAAAGTTTTCATTGTAAAGGTCTTTTACCTCCTTGGTTAGGTTTATACCAAGGTATTTCATTTTTTTAGGGGATATAGTAAATGGGATTGTTTCTCTCAAGGCTTTTTCACTTCTTTCATTCTGGGCATATAGGAAGGCCTCTGATATTTGCACATTTATTTTGTATCCTGCCACCCTGCTGAACTTCTCAATTAGTTCCAGGAGCTTCCTGGTGGAGTTTTTGGGATCACTCAGGTATAAGATCATGTCATCTGCAAATAGGGATAGCTTGACTTCTTCCTTGCCGATTTGAATCCCTCTTATGTCCCTTTCTTGTCTTATGGCTTCAGCTAAGACTTCAAGTACAATATTGAATAGAAGTGGTGAGAGTGGACAGCCTTGTCTAGTTCCTGATCGAAGTGGGAATGCTTCCAATTGTTCCCCATTGAGCATAATCCTTGCTGTGGGCTTGATGTATACAGCTTTTATTATATTGATAAAGGTTCCTTTCATTCCTACAGTCTCTAGCGTTTTGATCATAAAAGGCTGTTGGATTTTGTCAAAGGCTTTTTCTGCATCTATCGAGAGTATCATGTGGTCTTGGACTTTGGACTGGTTTGCATGATGAATTACATTTATTGATTTGTGTATGTTGAACCAACCCTGTGTGCCGGGGATGAAGCCTACTTGGTCCCCGTGAATGATTTTTTTGATATGTTTTTGAATCCGATTTGCTAGGACTTTGTTGAGAATCTTTGCATCTGTGTTCATCAGAGAGATCAGCCTATAGTTTTCTTTTTTAAGTGAATCTTTATTAGGTTTTGGGATTAAGACGATATTAGCTTCATAGAAGGAATTTGGTAGTGTTCCTTCCTTTGCTATTTGATGGAACAGTTTAAGGAGTATTAGTGTTATTAACTCCTTAAATGTCTGGTAGAATTCTGTGCTGAATCCATCTGGTCCAGGACATTTTTTGGTGGGGAGATTCGAGATTACTTCTTCAATTTCCTTGTATGTTATAAGACTATTTAAATAATTCACAACTTCCTGATTCAATTTAGGTAGGTTGTGTTTACTTAGAAATTCATCCATCTCTTTTGTGTTGTCAAACTTCACAGAGTACAAGTTTTTGAAATATGATGTTATAATTCTCTGGATTTCTTGGGTATCCATAGTGATAACTCCATGTTCATTTCTAATTTTGTTAATTTGGGTTTTCTCTCTCTTGCTTTTGGTTAATTTAGCTAGGGGTGTATCAATCTTACTGATTTTTTCAAAGAACCAGTTTTTTGACTGGTTGATTTTTTCTATCGTTTTCTTAATCTCGATTTCAGGTATTTCTCCCCTTATTTTGCTAATCTCCTCTCTTCTACTACTTTTGGGATCAGATTGCTCTAGTTTCTCTAAAGCTTTAAGCTGCATTGTTAAGTTGTTTAATTCTGATGTTTCCATTTTTTTGATGTGGGCATTAAGAGCTATGAACTTACCTCTTAGAACAGCTCTTTCATTGTGTCCCAGAGATTTTGGTAAGTTGTATTTTCGTTATCATTCACTTTCAGGAAATCTTGAATTTCCTTTTTAATTTCTTCCTGAATCCAGTTCTCATTCAGCATCATATTGTTAAGTTTCCAGGAGTTAGTGTATTTTCTCTTGTTTGATGTGTTGTGGATGTCCAGCTTTAGGCCATGGTGGTCTGATAGGGCACAGGTTAGAATTTCAACTTTTTTGTATATGTGTAGATTTGTTTTGTGGCCCAATATGTGATCTCTTTTGGAGAAAGTTCCATGTGCTGCTGAGAAAAATGTGTATTCTTTGGTACGTGGGTGAAAAGTTCGATAGAGATCTGTAAGGTCCATTTCTTTCAGGGTTTGATTAAGTTCCAAAGTGTCTCTGTTAAGCTTTTGACCTGTTGATCTATCCCATGTTGAGAGGGTGGTGTTGAAGTCCCCAAGAATTATCGTTTGGCAGTTGATTTCTTGCTTTAGACGCTGTAGGGTTTTCTTAATGAATGTGGAGGGACCCATATTGGGTGCATATATGTTCAGTATTGTGAAGTCTTCCTGGTGAATTGTACCTGTGACTAAAATGTAGTATCCATCCGTGTCTCTTATAATTTTCTTTGGTTTGAAGTCCACTTTGTCTGATAACATAATGGCTACCCCTGCCTGTTTTCTGCTTCCATTAGCTTGTAGAATTATTGACCAGCCTTTTATTTTTAGAGCGTGCCTATCTTTTGTGGTGAGATGGGTTTCCTGCAGGCAGCAGATTGATGGATTGTGATTTTTTAATCCAAGTTTGTAATCTGTGTCTCTTGATCGGTGAATTAATTCCATTAACATTTAGTGTTATAATGGAGAAACTATTTTTAATTCCAGACATTTATTATGTTTAGTAGCTTTTATAAGTATATTGCTTCACTTTTAATGGTGTTATATTTGCCTTCTGTTCTCCTGGATATGCCTGGTTTTTTCTTCACGCTTGAGTATCATTTCTAGCATTTTTTGAAGGCCTGGTTTGGTGGACATGTATCACTTCAAGTTGTCTTTGTGCTGGAAAGTTTTTCTTTCTCCCTCGATCATGACTGATAGTTTTGCAGGGTAAATCAGCCTGTGTTGACATTTTTGCTCATTCAATCCTTGAAGTATGTCTCTCCAAGCTCTTCTTGCTTTTACTGTTTCGACTGAGAAGTCATTTGTTATTTTAATAGGTTTACCTTTAAAAGTGACTTGTTTTTTCTCCCTTGAAGCTCTCAGCACCAGTTCTTTATCTTGAATGTGGAGTGTTTTAACTATTATTTGCCGTGGGGTGCTTCTGTTTTGGTCGTATCTGTTTGGGGTGCAGAATGCCTCTTGTATATGGATGGGCCTCTCTTTTTTTAGATGAGGAAAGTTTTCCTTGATGATCGTTTGAAAAATTTCCTCAGGGGTGGTATTTTGAGATTCTTGCTCTGGTATTCCATGAATACGCATGTTAGGCTTCTTCAGGGTGTCCCATATCTCTTGGATATTTCTCTCAAGTATCTTTCTGGCTTTAACAACCTCTTCCACTGAGCTGGTTAGTACTCCCACTTTATCTTCAAGGTCTGAAATTCTGTTTTCTGCTTCGTTAGTTCTGTTGATAAGACTCTCTGTGGCATTCTGGATTGAAGATAACTTGTCTTTTAGCTCAGTTTTAAACTCTGCTTGAGTTTGTTTTAACTGCTCTATGCCACTTTTTGTTTCTTGCACTGCTTTTCTCAACTCCTCCAGATGTCTGTTGTGTTCCTCTTCAAAGCGATTGATTCAATTATGTAATTCCTCCCTGATTTCCTCTTTCATAGTATTGAACATGGTAATGATCATATTTTGAAAGTCATTATCCTGGGTCAGGATATCTTGGCCTTTTTCCGCGGGTTTGTTCTGGTTGGTGTCTAACATTATGGGATTAATTTCTTCAGTGGGAAATTTGTTTAATTGAGTGTTGCTTCTCATGGATTTGCACTTTGACTTTGGCATTGTCGTTTTAACTCTTAAGATCTTTCAATTTCACTAAACTTTATTATTTGGCCTGGGGTTCTGGGGGTGGGCAGGGACAGAGCTTACCTAGGTCACGGGTGAGGCCCGGCTGGTCCCCGCGCATCCCAACCAGCGGAGCAGTGTGGGGAATGGGAGGATAGGGGCGTTGGCGTGGAGCTATTTAACCTGATGGCAGCTGGGGCGGGGCCCGGGCGCAGGGGGAGGTCCTCCTGGTCCCTCGGCCCTGTGTGCGCGGCTCCCGCTGGATGGTGGGAGTCGGAGCCGGGTCCCTTGGGCTGACCTGGAGTCCTGGTGGGCGGGCGCGGCCAGGGCTTACCTAGAGTCGCGGGGTGAGGCCCGGCTGGACCGCGCGCGCGTCCCAACCGGCGGAGCGGGGTGGGGTGAAAGGCCACAGTTTCTATAAGTACACAGAGCTCCATTTGGAGCACCTTAGAAATGCAGAATCTCTCCTTTCACACTAACAGGAAGGATCAAACCCGCAGAGGATAGACATGAATGAGGCCCAATAGCAAATTGTAAACAAACCTAATTCATGAGCTGGCTCCCGTTTTCTTTTGAACTTGGTTTTTTGTTTCTGGAGTGTGAACTTTGTGTACCACAATATCATGTTACAAAGTCAAAAACACTTTCTAGATTAAAAAAAAAAAATCCCCAGGTAACACCATGAGCATTACCACTGGAAAACACACTGAATAAAGACCAAAGTGCTTTGTAAATCAGCTGAGCAAAAGACTTGTGGACAGTTTGAAAAATCACCAACATTATAAAACATTGCCCCATGAATTCACATTCATCTCACACGTGTTTTGTAAGCATCCTTTTCTCTCCCATCATTTCATCAGTTTCCTTCATCGGCCTCCTTGGCTTAGTAGCAGCAAGATTAAGAAGTGAAAACTGCCATTATTCCTGTGAAGGGACAAAGAGGTCACCTGCTCGGACAGTTCCCAGAAAAACCGAATGAAGCAACGTGGAGACCAACCTGTAAGGTTTCATTTCTCTTAACTTCATTTTCTTGCTGCCACTTGAATATCTATAATTTATTTAGGTCAACATTAACTTCTGTAGCTTAATTATATAAGGTATTATAAAATGATTAAAAGCTTTGCCATGACAGGGAGTATGATTACATAGTCCTCTTTCCATCGCTCTATTCTTAGTCTGACCAGGAGCCATCTGGTAGACCCAGAATAAATATAAGAAGTCCTCAAGAACTGGCCTGTGGGGCGTTAATGAGGGAGAATCATAGATTTCCTCCCTATGGATCTAGAGATGTAGATACTAACAAGGCAGGTGACGTTCTTATCTGTGTATTTGATGTCTAGTTTTACCTGCTGTCTCCACTCTCTGTGTTAGACTGAACAGAACCAAGATTTTAAAACCTTCATCAAAATTCTCTATATGGAAGCCTTTTTAATTCAAAGATCTACATAGTCTTATTTTTCTTTAGATTGAATGTAGCTAAATTATTAAAGCACCAGCCTATCTAAATCTTAACATTTCCTTAACACACACACACATACACACACTGAAGAGGAAAAAAAAAAGGAGAAACTGAAGGGATTATATAGATTGTGCATCCTAGTACATACGTATGTACATGTGCACCATGCGTGTGCACCTATGCCTGTGTGCATGAACACATGAATCCTGTCAGCTTCTCTCCTGTCTATCCTGCTAGGCACTGGAGAGAGGATGAAACACACTTTTGTTCCTCATAAGGAGGAGCCGCCAGTCTAGTGGGAGAGAAAAGATGGTTTTTCAAAGCTTTTGCAGTTGATTCTGTGCTAGGTATAGACCAGGTGGAGAGCAGTCTCCTTCTGAAATGGAAGGAGCCCCTGTCTTCTATCTGGTTCCTGTAGTAAAGTTTTGAACCCACAGTACATTGCTGACTTTAGGGGCCCGGAAACAGGAATAATATCACAAAAATGTATGTCACCTAGCCCACCTTTTCATATGGAAACCTGAACTGTAAAGTGCTTTTCTTGCATATTCTCATTTTGATCACTGCAGCAGCCCTGTGTGATTGGTACTATGATTATGTCGTTTTGTGGAAGAAGAAAATGAGCCACAAGGAAGTTAAGTAAGCTGTCCATGCTCCGGAAGTTGGCTGTTAAGCTCACTTGCATGTGTTACGGTCACTTCTCAGGGTGTAGCCTGTTGTGATATTTGGCTGGCTAACAAACACACTGAAGCTTCCTAAAGATTCAGAATGCTTAGAGACATGGAAATGGCTCATTGGCAGGGTGGGGCTTCCAAAGAAATCAATTCCATTCCCTCCCTAATGGGCTGTGCTTGCAGTTTGCAGAAATCCAGAACTGTGATGATTTAAGATGCGTTTGAACTCTTTTCGATTTCCATAGACCCTTGCTCAGCGCTCCTTCGGAGATGACGTCATGGTTGTCTTGTGTAACCCCAGAGCGCCTTCTGAGGAGAAGGCTGGAATATTTTACAAACGTTACCTTGTCCTTACATCACCCTCAGAGCTTAGTAGTGAGTGGGATTCAGTTGTCCTTTGGTAGAAAATCAAAACTAAGTTGTGGTTTCTAAGGCTTATTTGAATACTACTGGGGACCATTGCTTATCTGTGTACGTGTATATGTCTAAGTAGCAAATCTCCGAATTCTAGTATGGATGCTTCCATCCTTCATGTTAGTTATAATGAGGTAGAGTTTGCTTCTGACTCCATGAAGGCAAAACAAAGCAAGTATTTTCAAGTAGTTTGTTAGAGGTAAAAAGAAAAATGAATTTTGGAGAACCACATTTAGGAACCCTCAGAATGTGAAATGTATTATCCCTTCTCCATCCTCCAGTTAATTTTGCCTGGGTTAGGACCTGTACACTTGCTCTAGGACCTTCATTGCAAATGGAAGACCTTAGAAATAGATGCCATGGAAAGGGGACAGCACTTCAGTCTAAGCTCAGGGCCAAAGACATGGCAGCAAACCACTGCACTTTTCTTGTTCCCACCCACCTGCCTTTCTTTGTCAGTATAACAGGTCTCCCGCTTTGATGCCAAGAAAGCACCATGAATAAGACTGATGTCTTCTGGGAATTCCCAGGACAGGAAGCAAGGAATGAGACTGGGGAAGAGTGAACTTTGGGCTGTGAACAGTGATTGGAATCTGCCTGAAGAGAAGGATTATTTTAAACTGCAAGGAGCTGAAATTATAAAAGGGACCAATTTTATCCATTTCAGTTGACTTTCAGGCATACATGTGCACTCATGGCAATATAACCTTCACTTAGATAAGAAACAGAGCACTCCGCTGCTCCAAAGGGTCCTTCCCGCCTCTTTCCACTCAGCCTCTCCCCTGGATAACCATCATTTTGACTTCTGTCACCAGCGATTCATTTTTGTCTGCTCTTGAACTTGGCATAAATGCAATTATACGACATGCACTCTTTTGTTTCTGACTTTCCTGCTCAACTTGTTCAATTGTTGCAGGTATCAGACGTGTTTTTTTTAACTTTATGATGCTTGTATATATGATGGGATTTACCCATGTCTGTGGACAGGCATTTGGATTTTTTCCAAGTTTGGATTCTGTCAAAGGAAACCTGTTGTGAATGTATGTTCCTATTGCATCTCTCCTGGTGGGCGAGGGTACTCATGTCTCGGGAATATATATCTAACAGTATTATTATGGGCTCCAGGTTAGGTCTTTGTGTGATTGTCTACCAAGTGTTCCCTATTCCTGTGTCCAGCACACAAGTTGTACTGAGGTGTCTGAGCACAAGGAGATTGCAAAGGCTCTCCTGAGTGGGATGGCTGTGTAGAAAAGCAGGGAGCTAAAAAGATCCCAGAAGAAGCATTATGGTACATTTAGGCCCAGAAATAACTGATAGAGAAACAATGTAGGAAATATAAAAAGATCTAAATAGGCTGAAGATGTACCTTTCAGGTACAGTATTCTCCAAGTCCTGGGTTTAATTCACAGCAACACACACACACATACACACACAAGGAAAGATTTAAGAAGCTGAAGAATTTCCAGTCTATGTTCTTATTTTATCTCCTGACACGACACAAAAAAATGGACCTTGGACATTGCATGGGGTCTCTTAGATCCTGTTTTCTCACTTAAAAAATATAAAAACTGCACAAGGCAATTCCTAAATAGCATTTGGGACACTCTCACCTTATAATTATGTCAATAATAGCTTAACTGTGAACTACCAATTTTAGTGATAAGAGAAAAAGCCTATGATGATTACTAAGAAAAGTCCAGTTTCTTACTTCAGATATCACAACATCCACAGTGGTAGGTTAAGAGAAGATGAAAATGAAAATCTAGTCGTACCTCCCAAGCACGGAGATTTGACTCCAGGACACCCTCACAGGCAAGGAAAATCCCTGAATGCTCCAGGCCCTTACATAAAAATGATCTTTTATATTTGTGTATGATCTATGAATGAATAATAACAGTTCTTAATCAAATATTGCAATATCTAACGCAATATTTAAGCACTGTGATAGATGTTTGCGCCATATTGTTCAGCTAGTAATGGCAAGAGGAAAAGTACTTGTGCTTAGTATATAGTTTTTTTTTGCAGTCTGAAGTTTGTGGCTGAAGTCCAGCCACATGCATGTAAGCCAGAGGACAAGTGCATTTTTCAGGCATGGTCCTTGTCTACTTCTTTTGAAATGGGTGGTTTCCAGGTAGTATTGCCTGGCTGGGCAGTACCCGGAGGAAACATAGGCCACCATGCAAGGCACGTGCTTCGCTAACTCTGGCTCTCACGTTTAAGAGCTTTGCTGAAATATCTCTACAGCTTTTTTAAAATTTTTTTATTATTTCTTATTTATTCAATTGTGTGTGTGTGTGTGTGTGTGTGTGTGTGTGCGCGCGCGTGCGCGCGCCATGTGTATGTAGAACCACGGACGAATTCGGGAACCACCATGGACGCCTCCTCCTCCTTGTTTACTCTGCCCCAGGATTCACAGGCTCCGCCCTACCAGGACCGGAAACGCAGGCCGCCCCCGCTTCTGTCCAGAGTCTATACGTGGGGTCTAGGATCCCAACCAGGACCTTCTGCCTGCGAGGCAGAGGCTTAACCCCTGAGTCACCTCTCCAGCCCCCTCTACAGCTTTTATTTATTGTCTCCTGAAGTTTATTGGTTTTAATAATTACATGTGTGATAAATTTAGATGTAGTCCAGTTTGTCTTTCTACTCCTGGTTTTCAGCTTGATATTTACTACATACAAAATACTTCATGGGAGCCCTTTCCCCACCCGCCTGGGACGCACGCAGTCCAGCCAGGACACACTGTGCCCTAGGTAAGCACCCCCTGCTCACCCCAAACCCCAGGCAACCCACTAGTCCCAGCTCCTCCCACCAGCCAGTTGGAGCAGGCACTGCTCCAGGCCAACTAATTCAGTTCAGTCAAAAACACAGAAATTGAAAGAAGGTCTAAGAGATAAAACAACAATCCCCAAGTCAAAGTGCAAATCCATGAGAAACAAAATGCAAGAAAACAAATCTCCCACTGAAGGAGATATGATAGACTCCACCAGAACAAATCCACGGGAAATAGGGAAGAAAGCCTGACCAAAGATAACGACTTTCAAAACATGATCATTACCATGATCAATATTATGAAAGAGGAATTCTGGGAGGTATTAAATAACTACATCAACCACTTTGAGGAGGAACACAACAGAAACTTGGAGGAGTTGAGAAAAACAGTGCAAGAAACAAAAACAGGCACAGAGCAGTTAAAACAGACTCAAGCAAAGTTTAAAACTGAACTAAAAGACAAGTTATCTTCAACCCAGAACTCAACAGAGAGTCTTATCAGCAGAACTAACAAAGTAGAAAATAGAATTGCAGACCTTGAAGACAAAGTAGGAGTATTAACCAGCTCAATGGAAGAGGTTGTTAAAGCCAGAAAGATACTTGAGAGAAAGATTCAAGAGTTATGGGACACCCTGAAGAAGCCTAACATGCGTATTCGTGGAATACCAGAGCAAGAATCCCAAAATACCACACCTGAGGAAATTTTTCAAACTATCATCAAGGAAAACTTTACTCATCTAAAAAAAGAGAGGCCCATCCATATACAAGAGGCATTCCACACCCCAAACAGATATGACCAAAATAGAAACTCGCCACGGCAAATAACAGTTAAAATATTCTACATTAGAGACAAAGAAATGGTGCTGTAGACAAAGAAATGGTGCTGAGAGCTTCAAGGGAAAAAAAAACAAGTCACTTTTAAAGGTAAACCTATTAAGATAACAAATGACTTCTCAATGGAAACAGTAAAAGCAAGAAGAGCTTGGAGAGACATACTTCAAGTATTGAATGAGCAAAAATGTCAACCCAGGCTGATATACCCCGCAAAACTATCCATCATGATCCAGGGAGAAAGAAAAATTTTCCAGCACAAAGACAACTTGAAGGGATACATGTCCACCAAACCAGGCCTTCAAAAAATGCTGGAAACGATACTCAAGCTTGAAGAAAAAAACAGGCATATCCAGGAGGACAGAAGGGAAGTATAACACCACCAAAACCTAAAAAGCGAAACAATATACTTACAAAAGCCACTAAACATAAAAAATGTCTGGAATTGAAAATAATTTCTCCATTATAACATTAAATGTTAATGCAATTAACTCTCACCAATCAAGAGACACAGATTAAAAATCACAACCCATCAATCTGCTGCTTGCAGGAAACCCATCTCACCACAAAAGATAGGCACATCCTAAAAATAAAAGGCTGGTCCAAAATTCTGCAAGCTAATGGAACCAGGAAGCAGGCAGGGGTAGCCATTATGCTGTCGGACAAAGTGGACTTCAAACCAAAAAAATCATGAGAGACACAGATGGATACTACATTTTAGTCACAGGTACAATTCACCAGGAAGACTTCACAATACTGAACATATATGCACCCAATACAGGCCCCTCCACATTCATTAAGAAAACCCTACAACATCTGAAGCAAGAAATCCACCCCAAAACGATAATTCTTGGGGATTTCAACACTGCCCTCTCAACATGGGATAGATCAACAAGTAAAAAACTTAACAGAGACACTTTGGAACTTAATCAAAACCTTACTGAAATGGACTTTACAGATCTTTATCGAACTTTTCATCCTCGCACCAAAGAATACACATTTTTCTCAGCAGCACATGGAACTTTCTCTAAAAGAGATCACATATTGGGCTACAAAACAAATCTCCACATATACAGGAAAGTTGAACTTCTAGCATGTACTCTATTAGACCACCATGGTCAAAAGCTTGACATCCACAACACAACAAACAACAGAAAATACACTAACTCCTGTAAACTTAACACTATGATGCCGAATGAGAATTGGATTCAGGAAGAAATTACAAAGGAAATTCAAGATTTCCTGAAAGTGAACAATAATGAAAATACAACTTACCAAAATCTTTGGGACACAATGAAAGCTGTCTTAAGAAGTAAGTTCATAGCTCTTAATGCCTACATCAAAAAAATGGACACATCAGAAATAAATAACTTAACAATGCAGCTTAAAGCTTTAGAGACACTAGAGCAATCTGATCTCAAAAGCAGTAGAAGAGAGGAGATTAGCAAAATAAGGGAAGAAATATCTGAAATCGAGATTAGGAAAACGATACAGAAAATCAATCAGTCAAAAAGCTGGGTTTTTTTAAAAAAAAATCAGTAAGATTGATACACCCCTAGCTAAATTAACCAATAGCAAGAGAGAGAAAACCCAAATTAACAAAATTAGAAATGAAAATAGAGTTATCACTACTGACACCCAAGAAATCCAGAGAATTATAGTGTCATATTTCAAAAACTTATACTCTGTAAAACTTGACAACACAAAAATGGATGAATTCCTAAGTAAACATGACTTACCTAAATTGAATCAGGAAGTTGTGAATTATTAAAATAGTCCTATAAAATATGAGGAAATCGATGAAGTAATCTCGAATCTTCCCACCAAAAAATGTCCTGGGACCCGATGGATTCAGCACAGAGTTCTACCAGGCATTTAAGGAGCTAATAACACCAATACTCCTTAAACTGTTCCATCAAATAGCAAAGGAAGGAACACTACCAAATTCCTTCTATGAAGCTAATATCGTCTTAATCCCAAAACCTAATAGAGATACACTTAAAAAAGAAAACTATAGGCCAATCTCTCTGACGAACACAGATGCAAAGATTCTCAACAAGATCATTCACGGGGATCAAGTAGGCTTTATCCCAGGCACACAAGGTTGTTTCAACATATGCAAATCAATGAATGTAATTCATCATGTAAACCAGTCCAAAGTCCAAGACCACATGATACTCTTGATAGATGCAGAAAAAGCTTTTGACAAGATCCAACAGCCCTTTATGATCAAAACCCTAGAGACAGTTGGAATGGAAGGAACCTTTATCAATATAATAAAAGCTGTATACAACAAGCCCACAGCAAGGATTATACTCAATGGGGAAAAACTTGAAGCATTCCCACTTCAATCAGGAACTAGACAAGGCTGCCCACTCTCACTACTTTTATTCAATATTGTACTTGAAGTCTTAGCTGAAGCCATAAGACAAGAAAGGGACATAAAAGGGATTCAAATCGGCAAGGAAGAAGTCAAGTTATCTCTATTTGCAGATGACATGATCTTATACCTGAGTGATCCCAAAAACTCCACCAGGAATCTCCTGGAACTAATACAGAAGTTCAGCAGGGTGGCAGGATACAAAATAAAAGTACAAAAGTCAGTGGCCTTCCTATATGCCCAGAATGAAAGAAGTAAAAAAGCCCTGAGAGAAATAATCCCATTTACTATAGCCCCTAAAAAAATGAAACACCTTGGTATAAGCCTAACCCAGGAAGAAACAGACCTTTATAATGAAAACTTTAAAACCGTAAAGAAAGAAATTGCAGAAGACACCAGAAGGTGGAAAGACCTCCCATGTTCCTGGATTGGCAGAATCAACATTATAAAAATGACCATCCTACTAAAGGCAATATACAGATTCAATGCTATACCAATTAAAATCCCACAGCAATTCTTTAAAGAAGTTGACAAAATAACCTCAAAATTCATATGGAGGCACAAAAGACCCAGGATAGCAAAGACAATCCTGAGTAACAAAAACACTGCTGGAGGTATAACCATACCAAACCTTAGTCTATACTACAAATCCATAGTTGTAAAAACAGCCTGGTATTAGCTCCAAAATAGGCACACAGATCAATGGATAAGGGTTGAAGACCCAGATATAAGCGAGCCATCTGGTGATTCTTAAAGAAGTTAAAGATTGAAATGCCATACGACCCTGCTGTTCATACAGCAAAAATTCACCTCGATAACACAAGCACGACCATGTTCATAGCAGCACTGTTTACAATAGCAAAGTCATGGAATCAACCCAAATGTACAACAGCTGACGAGTAGATAAGGAAACTGTGGTACATCTATACAATGGAATACTACTCAGACATCAAAAATGATGAATTAATTTGCAATTTGCCGGGAAATGGATGGAATTAGAAACAATTATATTGAGTGAAGTATCCCAGACACAGAAAATTAAGCACCGTATGTACTCTCTAATAGGTGAATCCTAGTACCAAACCCACTTAGAGACACTCAAAGATAAATCTCTGTAATGTCTATAGTAATTGCAAAGATTATAAACAGGAGGGATGGGGAAGGAGGGCCCCACCAGAAACAAGGAGAGAGGGGATCAAGTTACAGCAGAAAAAAATAGGCCACCATTAAGGACTGCAAGTAAGTAATGAGACATCTGCTATTTAAGCTCACAGACTTTCCTTCCTGATCATTTGCAACTGATGGGGTATGATCTTACCAGAAGGGGAGGGCATATAGGCTGCCAGATAGAAAGTAACCATTTTGCAAATGGGAGACTCACACCCCTCCCCCCACTGCGGTCTCCTACTTTTATTCCATCTACCTTTGAATATACTCTTATAAGAAGATTCTAATTTAACAGCTTTTTATCTTAGGCCAGGGGGTGACATCCAATACCTCTCAGGATGGAGCCAAGGGCATTGCAGAAGTAGCAAAACTGAAAAAAAAATCAATAAACCATAATTCAGAACATCAGACTGTATATGAACCACCTGGAACTGGGCCAGCCTAATCTCTCCCCGTCCTGAAGCTCAGGGAAATTTGCGGAAAAGGGGGTGGTAAGATTGTAAGAGCCTAAAGATGGGGAGGAGCAACAATATGCAAGATACTACACACAAGTTAGGGCCGAAGCAATCATAATAGGACTTTGCATGACCTGTGCAACGACCAACACATTATTGACCCCTCAAAGTCTACCGTGGACTAAAGGCACTAGGATCCTTAGAATCTAGGGATTAACAGCCACAGTAGTGTTCCTGTACTTAAGGGGAACATAAGAAAGAGTTCTAGGAAATGCCACTGAGTCCTTACACCTCATCAGAGAGGAGGACCCAGAGGAAAGTTTGATATACACATTAAAGGATGCTCCAGGGATGGGGGGAGGAGGCACTGGGAGATAGGGAGGGGGGGGAGGAAGAAGAAAAGGGGGGAAGAGAGCAAGGGGGTCCAGGAAGGGGTGGAGGGAGGGAGGGGACCGGTGTACCTATTAAGTTTGTATGAGCAGAAATAAATAAATAAATAAAATATTATGAGAATCCTTCATAGTAAATAAAAGCAGGAAATAGAGTTCATTTGACCAAAAGATCCCACAGGAGGCCAAGAGGTGCTAACAATACTGCCCTCTAGTGACAAATAGCCTGTATTGCAGGGCCACAGGCCATGGCACAGAGGAGACTGGAGACTGAGAAAGTGTCAGATGATACAAAGAATTTTTTTTAAGAGAAAAGATTTCTCTAAATGGAGAAACAATGATATTCTCTGATATTTGGGGAGGGGGGAATCTCTGACTCTCTCCAGGGGTTGATAATATCCCTAAATGCAGCCTCTTCACATTTCTGTATCACATTTTGCCCTGTGGGTCCAGCATATGCGTCTGAGGAAAGCCGAGAGAGGCTCAGTCGCACAAATGACCAAAAAATTATGGAACCAAAGGTGGATTTGTGTTTTAAACTGAGAAACTGCTTTGAGAAGCAGAAACAGAGAAAAGTGCCCCTAGATTGTCCGAGTTCCCCCACCCCCACACCTCCCCTTTTGGTCATGCAACTTTATTCCTTTGTGCCTTTTCTGTTGGCTGAAACGGGTATTTTCTCTGCATATAGTGACATCCCCATAATCTGCTGGCATCAGGCTAGACCCCATACTTCCATAGCTCCTACCCAGCCACCCTGGCTGGCAAGTAAGGCTCCCTTTACAATAGCATCTGGAAGATCCAGAGCTTATTAAGCCCACTGCTTTTCCCAACAGACACTGTTCACTAGTCATAGTGTAGCCCCTTGCAGGACAGGAAAACTCAGTGTTCTGTGGAGCCTGACAGACAGACGGGGCATGGTTACACAGGCAGCAAATCCACAACCAGATGTCTGCACTGTTTTGTGGGACTAGCCATTTCCCACCATTCTGTCAGCTCCATGTTCGAGAAACCAAAGTCATGTGTCAGTTGAGTCACTCAAAGTGAGGTCCCTAGTTTCACCTGTTGTGTGAGTCACTTGCCAAGTTACTGTGACAAAATACCTGACGAGAACAACTTCAAGAAGGAAAGGTCTCTTTTGACTTGCAGTGCCAGTGGTGGTGGAAGGAGGAGGCAGCTGGTCACACCATAGCCCCACTCAGAAGAGAGGGGGGTGACTGCCTGAGCTCAGCTTGCTCGCTCCTTTTTATTCCTTGGGGAAATCCCAGCCCCTGGGATGGAGTTGCTCCCACGTGGGGTGAATCTTTGCAGATCACTTAACCTCACCTAGATCATCTCTTACACATGTGCCCAGGGACTTATTTTTTTTTTCTTCACAGTGATTCTAAATCCCATGAGGTTGGCAATCAAGAGAACCTCTTGGTGTGCATTTTTTAAAAATTCCACCCCATACCTACTAGTTCAAAACCTCATGGGAGGAGGGAATCAGTCCGTGTTTTCACAAACCTCCAGGTGACTGTGCAAGGTCATTCCAGATGCGACTCCACAGAGCACCACTTGTTCTGATGGGATAGGCACTCTTGGGCTTTCAGGGTTAGAGATAGAAAACTAGTAAGTGCTTGAGTCAGAAATTTATGAGTTTACTTGCTAGAGAATCATAAGTCAAGTGTATTAGTTGTTGGTCTATCATGATGACAAAATACCCTAAAACATTAACTTTCATAATCAGAAAAGTCACAATTTTCACTCAAAAGGATAAGAGGTAGTTTATACTGGAGCCAAATGTGAGTGGCCAATGCCCAAGGAACACAGATTCAAATCTCTCCAAATTCCTTGTGCTCTGCTGTGCTAACAATTTTTTGAGGATTTATAATCACAGAACAAAGGAAACCATGAATCAAGGTGTTTTTCAAAGGCATTGATGGAAAACACCAGGAAAGGCAAGTTACAACAAATTGGGGAGATGTCTATTATAGATGCTGTCTAATGGCATACCTAGCTGTTTGGCTGGTGGAAAACAGGAATCTGGGTGGACGTTCCACAGAATATGCCTAACAGTCACCAGAATGTTTGGTCACATACCCAGGCAGGTAGTAAATGATTATTAAGGAAATTAAAGATGGCCCAAGATAATCGTCCCTGGACTTGGCAATATCCCAGACCTCTCCACATCACCAGGCTGTCATCAGTCAATCAGCCTTACAGATGCAGCAGCTTCTCTCTGGGAACTTCCATTCACACTTAGAAAGGGCTCATGGTTTTAGAAGTTTAAGTGCATGATCAGGAAAACTCACTGGATTCTGGGCAGCAAGGTTCTCACTAGCTACTTCAGAGGCATACCACAGATGACTTAGGAAGCTCTTACCGGTACCCATGTGTTAAAAGTTTCAACACCTCCCCATCACACCACCTCAAAGACAGAGCCTTTGGAGGAACACTTTCATGCAGAGAATAGCACACTAAGGTTGTTTTCTTTCTACTGTTTGGGCGGTAACAAGAGCTAATGCTATGTAGCCCGTCTCTGTTTGCATTTGAGCTGCCATTTGGACTCTAATGCTGAAGTCACAAATATGTCTCCAGCACATGAAGTATCAGCATCCAGAAATTTTGAGTTGGATTAGACAAAGGCACTTCCCCATGGAGCAGCTGTTGTTTGAGTTGCATACAGGAGATGTTCTATCAGCATTCGTTTAATGCATGTCATGGAAAGCAGATGTCTCACTCCAGAATGTATAAAAGACCAGAGCAGACAAATGAATCTTACTTTTACAACACTCCCTTTAAGAAACTTGGGTGTCTTTACCAACCATGGACTCAACCGGCCAACACGGAAAGTTCTGTCTCAAGCATGCTCCCCTCCCTAATTCAGACACTGGCGGTATATTTCAATTCATTCTCAATTTCAGACATTGAAATTTCACCCCATGGGAATGTTCATAGCCATGACAGCCACAGCTGAATCATGTTCCTGTGATAATTCACTACTTCTACTTGTATTTAAGCACCCTTTGAATCCTGAGCCGAGGATGGATGTGGGATCCCAAATGTCGTTTCCCTGGCTCCACAACGTTGCTTTAATTAAAGCTCTTGCCTTTATCTGTCCCTGTGAACTGTAATCCACATCACACAAAGCTCTCCAGGGGGCTTTCGGTTAGTCATTGTGAGAGATTGGAGGATTCCCACTCTAGACCCGCACACCTAGGTAAGGAGTAGATGAACCCGCCCTTTGCCCTGTGATTTATTATGTCCCAGGAACAAATGAGACCCCTCTCACTGAGACTTTTGATTCAGGCGTTTGCCGTAGTCGTGCCGGCAATGTTTGAAGGTTTTTTAAGGGGGCCTTTGGGTTAGTTCAGGATGAGAAATGGCTGTCAGCCACCCACAGGGTACACATTTTTTTTTAACATTGTTCTGAAGACTACAAGAGAGCAAATTGCTGGTTTCCTACATGTGCCCACCTTTGAAGCGTGAAACGTTGGTGTGGTAGTGCCACGATGTGAGCCGCTGGGATTTCGGGAGCCTGTGTACGCTGTGCACTGTGACATGTCAGAATTGAGCGCGGCCTGCCGTGGGGCAAGTAACATCCTGCTCGGCTTTGTGTGGAGAAGGGGCATCTTCCTCTGGTTTGGAAGGATGGATTATTCTCGACGATAGAGTAGCATTATCGGGTTCTTTATAATCTTGAACAAGCTCCTCTTTGGCAGTTCACAAAATGTGGTTTGGTTTTCATTTTCCTCCTCCAGCAACTGAGCACCTTCTGCAAGCCTCAAATAGGAAATAAGAGTAACTCAGAAGGCAGTCGATGTGAGGAACCAACCATTTGTCATTACACAAATGTGCAGTGGTGCACTAAGGAGAATCACCAGCAACGAGTATGTGTGTGCTCGTACACGCGTGTGGCCCATTTGCCACAAAAGGAAGGAAAAGAAAGACTCCCGTCTGTTGCTCGTGCATCTGTTTTAACTGTGGTCGGTTTGGATTTTCACAACAAATCACTGAACACAATCCCTTCCACAGTGAAGTCAGGTTTTAAGGGTTTATTTTCAGTTGTTTTCTTTAGGAAATGCACAGATTGACAGATTGATTGATTGATTGATTGATTGATTAGTGTGTGTGTGTGTGTGTGTGTGTGTGTGTGTGTGTGTGTGTGTGTGTGTGTGTGTGTGTATAAGAAGGCACTGACTGTGTGTGTCTCTGGAGGCTCAAGGGTGACTTTGGAAATCATTCTGGATTTCTCTTCCACCTTATTGCTTGCTCTCAGGTTTCCCAGACTCTGCGTTCCAGGGCCAGAAGTACAGGCTACCTCCATTTTCCTTCCTACTATTTTTACATGGGATCTGAGCTCAGGTCCTTTTGCTTGTGAGGCAAAGTCTTTAACCCCTGAGTCATCTTTTCATCCCCTGCTTTATTATGATGATTAACTCCCACCAAACACATTTTGCAATGTCAAGTTGGTGGAAGGGCTACAACCCCGTAGCGCTGAAGCCATTTAACCAGAAGAAAGATGGTGAGCATAGGATTCTGGAAAGTGATGCTGAAGGCTAAGTGTGAATCAGGTCCAAAGTGCTTTGGGTTTTTTTCTTTTCTTTTCTTTTTTTAGGGCAAATTCAAATATGATGTTTTGCAAGAAACAAGAAGTAGGTGGCTGAAGTGCACACTTTTATAGAAGGTCAGCAGAAATTCTCTAGTATGTAACGGAAAAACATCTGTTGAGGAGAAATATGCCAATGAGCAATTTTTGCTAAAAAAATTTCTAGTGAATTGGCTTTTATTTGTCTTTAAATTTTCACACAAGTACATATTTTTTTAATTTTTTTATTTATTATTTATTCAATTGTGCGTGTGTATGCATGTGTGCGCGTGTGTGTATGTATGTGTGTGTATGTATGTATGTGTAGAACCACGGACGAATTCGGGAACCACCATGGATGCCTCCACCTCCTTCTTGTTTACTCTGCCCCGGGGTTCACAGGCTCCGCCCTACCAGGACCGGAAACACAGGCCGCCCTCGCTTCTGCCTGGCATCTACACGTGGGGTCTAGGATCACGAACTCAGGACCTTCTGCCTGCAAGGCAGAGGCTCAACCCCTGAGCCACCTCTCCAGCCCCAGACAAGTACATATTTTACATTGGGCACAATCCCGCCATGCTCCTAACCCTTCTGTTCCCCTCCCTCTCTCTTTAGTCCCCTTTGTTCCATGAACGGTTTTACTGCCTCAATGTCATATTATGTACTTTTTTTACAGGTAGCTCTTAGGATTGAACCAGTGACCCCTCGTCTGCTAGATAAGAGCCTGTCACTGAGCCAAGTTCCCTAAGCTTTTTATATGATTTTATGTAGCAATGCGACATAGAGGAACCACAAATGAAAGAAAATATGTATTTGTCTTTCTGACCCTGAATTTTCTTAATAAAATTATCTCCAGTTCCATGTGTTTTCCTGCAAATGGCATGACTTCATTCTTTTATTTCATTTTGCTTGTTTTCTGAGATAGAGTCTCCTATTGTCCAGGCTGGCCTTACATTTGCTGCATGACCAAGCATGACCATGCATTCCTGATTTTCCTGCCTTTACTTACCAGTTATTAGGATGACAGGTAGCGCTACCGCTCCTGGTGAGCGCAGTGCTGGAGATCAATCCAGGACTTCCTGCAAGCTAGGCAAGCACTCTATCAGTCGAATCACATCCTCAGCTCAGATGTCATTCTGCTTTAAGGCTGAGAGAAATTTCATCATGTATTCATGATGCTGCATCTTCATTATCCAGTCCTGTTTCGTTGAAAAAAATTTGCAAGAGTTAGTCAAACCTCTCAAAATGTAGCTCCACGCACTGGGGTAAACATCTCGAGTTATCACTGATGAGTTCCTCCCGCATACTTTCTCTCCTCAAGTTATGTGCGAATGAATTAACGAATAAGTAGCACCAGCTGCTCTAAAACAGCAACCCTTTAGCCACGTGGCAAGTTCTCTGCAACATTTGTGTGGCAGTTAGTTGTAGCTGCTGACATATTGACAATTGAAGACTGAGCCTTTGGGTTCACTTCTCAAGCCTCAAGCAAGCCTGTGGAAGATTATTTCATGGCTGTGGGAAGACCCCAGCCTACAGTGGGTGGGGCTATCACCTAGACAGACGCAAAAGATGGAGAGCTGGTTCGATAACGGCAAGAGAGAAAGTGTGCTCCCCTCTCAGCGATTCCTATGGACATGGTATGGCCTGTTCCCTTGGTTCCTGATGTCAGTATGGACTCCCCTGCCATGCTGGTGAATGCAACTGAAAAAGCATAAGCTAGGAAAAAACCCACAAAACCTTGTTTCCCTAAGATGCCATTAAGCAATGGAAAATGGACACAATGCATTAGAAACCACAGAGGTCAAACATATATACTTAACATAGCTGGACATTTTTGAAATGCATTCTTCCTGGCCTTTGGAGATGTATTACTATAGGTTTGACAGCTGTCTTCTATGTGATGAGATGGGATAGCTTTGCTCTGTGCCACCTGCAGATGCGGTCAAGCTAAGCGCCACAGGAGGGGAAGCATTCGCGGGCTGTGCCCAGCTTCTGCTGGCACAGAGGAAGCTTGGGTCTGGTAATTGCTGAAACCTGGCTGATGGCTTCCGTCCCAGAAAAGTCCCTTCTTTCTGTCACATTCATGATGCCCACTCATCTCTCCTGCAGGTAGATCCAGGAGCAAGCACAGCCCCTCGTATCGTCTGTGTGATTCATAGATTCTGGGTCTGGCCTCGTACTTACATCGTAGGTCTATAAATTATCATGATAATATGGGCATAATTACAGGCACCTTTTTACATCTGTCTGGCTCTGCAGTGTCTTTATCATTCCTTCACAGGGAACAATTTTAAATCTCCAACTACAACGCAGAATGCTTAGTTCTGATCTGGTACATAAATAGTACATCAATTTACAGTACACTGGGGGACAGTATAGTTGATAGAATGTAAGACACTAAAGAATGTAAGACACAGAAAGAGGGAAATACTAAAGTGGGGGGCATGGCAAAGAAGTACCCAGAATCCTAGATGGAGGCAAGAGAATTGGCAGTCCAGGGTCAGTCTGGGCTACATAGCTGCATGGCATAGCCAGACCATGTCTACAGAACAAACAAACAATAACTAAGGGTTGGGGTGCAACTAAGTGGTTGAACAATTGTTCAGTATATCCAAGGCCCTGGGGTTCAATCTCTAGTACCATAATTAAAATAAAAAAAAGAATATCCAAGCCCACATGCTCAGTTTATGGTTGCACCTGCCGTGGGGAGGGAGAAGTAAGGGAAATCATAGAAAAATGAGAACTGTTCCGATGTCGCTCATGTGGGTTCAACTCAGAATATGTGTTTCAGATGCTTGATAAGGCAGGCACCTCATGCTAAGCTATCTTAAGTGGTTTGTTTATTGACACATTAGGTATACATTAATAATCTTTGCTTCTGGCTTTATAGTTCTGTGATTTCTCTGACATAAGATTCACTTGGGTTTTTGGTTTTTTTTTTTTTTTTTTAGCATCTGGACTTTTCTAATGGAAAGCAAATTTACTGTCCTTATCTCTTCCCTTAGCCTAAGATCACAATTTCTGTCAGGTATCCTTTCTCCTGAATAGTATTTGTCTTTCATATCTTCTTTAATGATCTCGATGGATGATCTCTTGAAACGAATGGCACAATTTGTAGAGTCCATGAAGCCCATGAATATTTATTCTACTTAGCAAAGCAATAAAAATACTGACATTCAGCTGTTGCTTATTCATATAACAAAACTTTTTCATTCAAACATGAAAACAGAACAGATAGGCAAGGTGGGAGCAGAGTCCTGGCCCAACAAACCACTTAAGGGACAATTTAAAATGATGTCCTTGTAATGATATCTTTATTAGAGCTTCTGAGTTCACAGCTAGTTCATGCTTCCCCAAAAATGTGTCATGGGCTGGAGAGATGGCTTAGGGGTTAAGCCTGTGCCTTGTAAGCAGAAGGTCCTGAGTTCAGAGCCTGGATCTCACATAAAAATGTCAGGCAGAAATGGCAACAGACATACTTCAGGTCCTGGAAAGCAGAGCCTAGGAAACTCCAGAGCAAATCAAAGAGGAGGTAGAAGCAATCCAGGGTGATTCCTGAAGTCACCTTTGGTCCTCCATAGGGACACACGGTGTCTTCTGACACACACGAGAAAGAAAGAGAGAGAGAAAGAAAAGAAAAGAAAGAGAGAGAGAAAGAAAGAGAGAGAAGAAAGAGAGAGAGAGAGAAGAAGAGAGAGAGAAAGAAGAGAAAGAAGAGAAAGAAAAGAGAAAGAAAAAGAAGGAAGGAAGGAAGGAAGGAAGGAAGGAAGGAAGGAAGGAAGGAAGGAAGGAAGGAAGGAAGGAAGGATGGAAGGAAGGAAGGAAGGAAAAATGCTTGATGATCTCAGCACAGTAGAGTGGCCCTATCTGTAATCCCATCATTCTGGAAGCTTGAGCAGGAGGACCTTGAATTTGAGTCTAGCCTGGGCTACGTGGTGAGACTTTGTCTCAAAACATCAAAACAAAACAGTTAAGCAAAATGAAATATTTGAAAACAACAATGATTATGTCCAGATTCTGTGACCCACAAATGAATTTGAGTCCACATTTATGTAGACTCCTAGCTTATGGAGATAAGCTGTGGTTAGGTAGTACCTAATGTGAATCATTCGAATTGGATTAGGTGTCACCGTTATTCTTTCTGCTGCTGGGAGACAGCACTCATACACAACTTTTAGGGAAAAAGACAATTTAGTTTACTATTCCAGAAGGGATTTATAGTTTATTATGGCATAAAGAGCCTGGTGGACAGCAGAAATTGGAGACACCTTAGGTCACTGCAGACATACAGACAGAGAGAGCAAGAGACACACTGCAAGAGCAGATACTAGTGGAAGCAGGGTGGGGCTCCCCATCCGTAACCCCCCCCCCCCCCCCCGTGACATGCCTCCCTCCATCAAGGCTCCACCTCCCACAGTAGCTACAACCTTCTCAAACATTAGCATCAACTAAGGATGCAAACACGTGAGCCCGTGGGGACAGCTCACATTCAGACCATGATATTAGACAACATTGTTGTGTTATTTATTTATCTATCTATCTATCTATTTATTTCACATTTTATCTTTCCTTCCTTTCTTCGGCTGGAATGTAGGTTCCACGTGGGCAGGAATCTTTGACTGGTTTGTACATCTGTGTGTCTGAATACCTTGGACCATAGATGTTCATGGTAAGTGTTCAGGAAATATTTGGAGGTGAGCTAAGTGAGCTAGGATTGAGTTCCTTCAGAACGCCCAGGTCTGAAGACGCATATCCCCCCTGCTACCACTGACCCCGCCATCCCCACTCCAGGTCATCCCTTCTGACTCTTGGATCATTCCAGTTATCTCTCGCTGGTCTCATTCCACTCCTGCCTCTCCCACTCGAATCATTTCATTGCATACAGTAGCTTAGCTTGAATGCAGAAATTGCGCTATGTCCCTTTGCTGCACAAATGAATCCCATGCCTCTCCATAATCAACCGCAAGCCTCAGAAAGCCCCTCACGTTTGACCTGCCTGTACCTTTCCACTCACTTGCCACCGTTCTCCCTTTATGCCACGTGTCCCAGCTGCAGTGGCCACTCGCCTGTCGCTGTTGCTGTTTCCTCGGGACTCACTATCCTCTTCGGCCTGCCCCTTGTCTGGCAAGCTGTCCCAGTAGAGATTCACATTAGGTGTCTGCACAGGTGGTTCTGTTTTTGAAAGGCCTTCCTTGACCATCTAGTCTGTCACTTCCCACAACCACAATCACAAGTGTTTTTCTTGCCACCCCACCCCACAGTTTACTTTTCCTCTATAGAATTTTTGGCTGAACACCTAACAGGGAGGAACAACAATCAGCGAGGTCTGCAGAATGTAATAGAATCCACAGCTGGCGACTGTACAGTCCTTTGTACAGCTGGGATCACACCAGCAGTAATGAACTCCATATCCCAGATTCTTTGCACCCCACGCTGCATTCACCCAGATTTTTCCTCATAAATTTCTAGAAGCCTCCGGGCTTTTCATGTGTGTGTGTGTGTGTGTGTGTGTGTGTGTGTGTGTGTGTGTGTGTGAATATGCACATCTCGTCCCAGGAAGTCTCACAAAGTTAACCAGGCCTCTTCTGGAAACAGCCTGAGAAGAATTAAAGGCAAGAGCTTGCGTCCCAGGCCTCTCTACCGCCAGCTAAACCTCCGCTCAGTGCTCCTGAGAAGTTAGCTGAGAGGCAGCTGCCAGCACAGTCACTTCAGAGGGTCCCGTGAGTCCAAGACACAGCGCCGCTGATGCATAGACTCCAAGCCATGGTCTCCCTTCCCTCATCCCCCACTGCTTTCATGGAAACAAGCCAGGGGGGGAAACATGCTTTTCTGAGATTAGTGACCTCTCACTCTAGTTACCAGAAGAGTGAGGAGAGATAAACTGCCCATTCCAGCAAGTTCCTTGTAGTTCTCTCGCTCAAGAAAAAATGTTCAATGGGGAACCTTGACACTAGCTATCAGGCCCAGGCAACTCAGAGAGGTTCCAAGACATGCTAGGAAAATGAGGGGCTCCTTGGCATCCTATAAGAAGGGAAGGTTGCACAGGCTCCCCGAGAGAATAGAATCAAGGCTCTTTGCAATATGCTGTTGGGCCACATTTAGGAAAGAAATCGCCAGTGTAAAGAGGAAGGAGAGTTTTTCTTTTATTATTCAATTGTGTGTGTGTGCACATGTGTGTATGTGTGTGTGTGTGTGTTTGTGTGTAGAACCACGGGCAAATTCGGGAACCACCATGGACACCTCCACCTCCTTCTGCCCCGGGATTCACAGGCTCTGCCCTACCAGGACCAGAAACGCAGGCCGCCCCTGCTTTCGCCCAGCGTCTATACCTAGGGTCTAGGATCTGAACTCAGGACCTTCCGCCTGCAAGGCAGAGGCTTAACCCCTGAGCCACCTCTCCAGCCCCGGAAGGAGAGTTTTTACAAAGGATGAGAAGCTAAAGAGGAAGAGCAGGGGCGAGCAGAAGTGGGAGTCCAGTTTTTTATGACCGAGGCCGCACATCCCAAGTAAAAGTTGATAGACATGTGCTTGTGGTTAAATCATCATACGATGCCGGTGATGTTTGCCTTTGTCTTCTTAATGGCATTGAGAGGCACAAAGATCAGACGTACACACTTCTGGATGTGTCTATAGGGACATGGGAAATACTGCTTTGCTACCTTTCTTGATTTTACTGTCACACAGTAGAAGTAATAAGTATCCTGCCAACTTCAGCACTCAGACATAGTCTATTTTGCTTTAACTGTCAATATAGTTTTATTAGATCAGAACCACACCTATCCCTTAAGGCATTTCCAAGGCTACTGTCAGCTTCAACAACAAAGTTGAGAAGCTACAATAGGGATCAAGTGGTTCACAGAGTCTCCCATATTAACCATCTGGACCTTTAGAGAAGTTTGTCAATTCCTGATTTAGACCATTCCTCCTTGGAGACTAGACTTACTCTTTCTTTGTTATATTGCTGCATCTGATATCAGGGAATAATGACTGAAGATACACAGTTTTCCACCAGAAAGGAAAAGATTGAATAATAATTTTCTCTGCAAGAGAAGAGTCTTGCTTTTGGTTAGAGCAAAGTCTTTTTGTTTTTGTTTTTTTTTCCCCTCACAATTAATCACAGAATTTTCAGACTTGCCTGTATCTCAAGAGATGAAGTCAAAGGGCTGTTCTCAAGTCATCTCAGAGAGAACGTGTTGTACACTTTCAGTCACTGAGACCCGAGGAATGAATGCTGTGTCACAATACAGAATGACGAGCACGTCAGAACGTCGGGGGTGGGGGGAGAAAGATGATTCCAAGTTGTAGGCGTTTTAGAGCAGTTTTATAGAAAGGTAAATAAATTCGGAGAGCCAAAGACATGGTGGAATCCTGAAAATGAAGACAGCTTATGAAATGAAATAGTGGAGTTATTGGTAATTTTTTTCTTTTCCCAAATTTTAGTGGTGATGATGATGATGATGACAAATGTGAAGTGCTGTGCATTTCCCAGGCATTATTTCGTGTGTTCTCCATGGCAACCCTAAGAGGCAGGTACACTCTGTGCTCATTATTTGCAGTTCTGTTTCCCACAGCTTCTGTGAGCAGGGAGCTGGTGGGTTCTGAAGCTCTGCTCCTTGGGGACGACAGGAGAGTGAGGTTCCTATGGGCTTCCGCTTACATTTCAGCTGATAAGTGCCTTGCCTTGTTTGACATGCATGTCGGTCTGAAGCTAGCTCGCTGCGTAGTATTGTAGTGTTGGTTCACACCTTGCGACCACCCTCATCTGTGGCTCACCCCAGATGAAGTCTTCCAACATGACTTTTCCTTCCATCAGCCCCACAGCAGTCCTCTCGAACTTAGGCTAGGCAACATTTTATGTGATTAAAAAAAATGGCAAGAGAAAATACACACACACACACACACACACACACACACACACACACACAAAGTAAAACAAGCAGATAGAAACCATGACACCAAGTAGCCTATGAAGAGAATGCTTTTTTTAGAGATTAAGGGTTTAAACAGACTCTTGCTTGCTTGATTTCAACCAGAAGTTGTTTCAAGCATTTACTACTTTGACTGTGTCTACAAATAATCATTAGATCACTGTGAGTACTGATTTGGGGTTGCAAGTAGATTTTAGCAGGTAGCAAAGTCACACACATGATATCTGTGAATGGTGAATAACAGCTGTCTTGGTCCTTCCCATCGAACAGAAAGGAAATCTCCCGGAAATAAAAGAGAATGGGGGAGGGGACATGAGGAACGAGAACTGGAACAGAGCAGATTTCTTGGGTCTTTTATTAAAAAGGGGACTGAGTGGGCATTTGTCAGGGGAGTCCTTTCCTGATACTGAACTTAGCTTCGACTGAAGTTTCAAGCTTGTTCCTTGCTTCTTCATTTGCTGTTCACTTGCAATTCCTGTGTGTGTGTGTGTGTGTGTGTGTGTGTGTGTGTGTGTAGATAAGCAAGTCTACTGCTAACCTTGAAGGACTCTAACCTTAGGAAACAACCCATAATGTTTATGGCAGAACTAAAGCTTCAGACCACCCGTGTTTCCTGAGCTTTTAAGGGTAATAAAGTCACCATGACACATTTGGAGCCATGACAAACAACTTTAAAAAAACCTCACATCTCTGTGCCAGTGGAATCTTGTGATTATACACTGATGGACTATCCCTATTTATTACAGATATAGTCACTAGCACTCTGTAAGCCAGTGTTTATTTGTGAAGGTTCCAATTTATTCATCAATTGTGGATTTAAGTAAATTCATGCATATATTTGCATAAGCTATAAGATGCATTTATTTACTTAGGCAAATAGATACCATAAGCTAATAATAATAGTTTCATGGTTTTCAATTCCTTTTATAGGGTCTTTCTCTCTATCTTTCTTGATGTGCTTACTGTGGTTACAGAGTTGAAAACCCAAATGGTCACTTTCCGATACATTCCGTTCAGGGAGCAAGTGGCCTCCACCCGCATGTGTGTGCTCATCAAGCCAGGGCCTCTGCTTCTGAACACAGGCCTCTCCAAAGTTCCGTTACCCCAGAAACAAACATGATTCCTATGTATTTATGCCATCAACTCCCCCCCCCCTTGCTTCCACTGACTCATGGAGGCTGGGACACATGTATTCAGCATCTGTTTAAATAGCACTGATTGCCATAGCAGCTAGGCACTTGGACAAGCCTGCTATTTTTGCAAGAAAATAGGAAAACAATGTAGATGAAATAAAAACAGGTCTTCACTAAGGCCTAGAGTGATCATTTTCCTTGGCAGGCAGAGCAGAAGGGTTAGAATCAGGTCAAACCATCCCCAATAAAAGGCGTCAGTCATCCGGAATGTTTTTGTTATCCCAGACAAAAATAGGTCACCCCAGCTCACTCAAAGTTGGCCAATTAGACTGAAGTTCTTGTTCAGTGAGAAATAAAGGAACTGGTTAGTTAACAGAGGACCTCTCTCCTCGCAGAGGAGGCAGATAAGAATTCCCAGAGCAGATGAGCTCACCAAAGCCTTGAATACTTGCTTAGGATTTTACCTCCTTCTCCAAGGCCGCTTTATAGGCCAGAGTATCACACAATGCGTCTGCAAACAGTGTCCATCTACACAAGTGTCCTGCAAAAACACACTGGGAGCAGAGGCCAGTGAAGAGATGGGCTTTGCTTATGGTGAAGAGGATTCTTGAGCTCCATCTGGTTGGGTGAGAAAGAAATGGAATCAGAGATGTCCACTTCGGTATGCAAAAGGGCTCGACTAGTTGGTGTGACAGATAGCTCCTGTCTGAAGCTTTGGGGTCAAAAGCTTTCAACTCAGATCATTAGCAGCAGTTACATAGATCAAGAAAGGCCAATAACCTCTCAGAGACTCAATTCCTCCACTTAACACACACATGCACACACATGTGCACACACACAGAGGAAGCGGGAAAAGAGGGAGTGACTGGGTTGCTTTAAAGATCAGCCGCACAATGTTTGGAAAGTGGATGGTGTATCAGAAAATTGTGCATTAACAATAATTTTTAAAAAACTTAATTAGTACAATTTTATTCATTGAGGTCATTTATATCTACTTCAGAACGATGAAATAGGCTCTGGTAGAGACTAAAAATAGAGTGGAAGAGAGGGGTGCTAGAGAAAAGGAAAAATGATCAGTGTAACTAGGGCAGTTAAGGTGGGGACCTTTGAAAGTCACCGAGGGCCTCATTGATTATATAGATAATAAGACTATTCACGTGACATCAGAAAAGAGTAAGTAGCTGCACCTGGAAGAAACTGGGTGAGGGGGGAATCAAATGGTTGGCTGTTTAGTTCTGGGTTGGAGCTGTCACGAAGATACTAATTAGAGTATTGGATATTCAAGTCTGGAGCTTTGGGAGACACCAGGGCTACAGGTGTGAATTTCCAAGTCATTGGGAGTCCAGAAAGTCTTTAAAGCCATGAGACTTGATTAAATCTCCAAGGACATGAGTGTAGAGAGAAACAAGAGGGTCAGAAGCTACTGGTCCTCCCAGGAGAGAGAGAAGAAGGGGGAATTAAGAAAGGAAACACGGAAGGAGATGCAGGAGGAAAAGGAGGCATGTAGAGCAAGTCCAGGGAGAAAAGGTGTGGAAGTGTCAGTAGGAAGGTGCGTGCTGAGGGAAGAGGACCCGGAGGTCTTTGCAGGAACTGCTCCCAGGTGCCCTGATGTTAGTTAGTCTCTTGATTGTGACGTGCAGAATCACAGAAAGTTGTCCTACCATTGAGATGCTCAATAGGCCCTTGCTTGATCACCTGGCTGCTTGAGTTTGATACCCAGAAAGAGGGAACTGACGTCCAGAAGTTGTCCTCTGACTTCACCTGTGCACCATGACATGCATGTGTGTACCTTCTCTCTCTCTCTCTCTTCTCTCTCTCTCTCTCTCAAATACATAAACAAACAAAAAAGTTGTCTTTTAACTACTATTAATGCCATACCTGAAGCAATCAATGCAGTGAGGAAAAATGGACTTTGGTTCACAATTGGGGAGGTTCTAATTCATGACCAACCGACCTTATGTTTTTGAGCCCATAACAATGCAATACATCATGGCCGGCTTGATTGGTGAAGAAAAACAGCTCCTCTCTAGAGAAGGAGGCAAAAGTGAAAGACTAGACAGGTTAGAGTCCTTAAAACTCATCAGAGGTTCCTGCCAATGATACAAAGACCTCCTGCAAGGCTCCACCTCCACAGAGCACCGCTCTGGAAATCAAGTTTTTAACATATGCATCTTTGGTGGTGGCAGGGCTGGGAGCATGTAAGACCCAAACCCTAGTAGAAAAACGGATCTGAGAGTCAGTGAGAAGTAGACTTGTCAGCAGTTGATGAGTACCTGTGGGTAGGGAGAGGAAGAGGTAAGACTGAAGATAACTCTTGGATTTCTGCTTTCTGACTGGGAGATTCAGAGTTGGGACTGTCAGATTAACTGGTATATGGATTAATTATTAAGAAACAACAGGGACCTGGGAGCTCCCCTCCTTGCTAATTAGTTAGCTTGTAATTAGGCACCGGCTGATTAATGCTCTTGTCTGACTCCCCATGGGGTGGGAGGAGAGGGGCTGAGCCAGTCAGAGTGCTGTGGTTCATCAAGAGGAGCCACCAAGAATCTGCCATCGCCCCCTCTAGGCTTCCCAGAAACCCAACTCTGACGAGGCATCTCTGGTGTTGATTTTTGTCTTTCCAAAGCTCTGATGTTCTTGCCCAATGAAGCAAAAGCAGAGAAAGGAAGGAAATGCGTGTTCTGGGGAATCATGTTTTTAAGCCATGGCGTTTGCAAAAATGCCATAGCAACTTCCCCCTTTGAATTCCCAATGTTCGTTTCTCATGCACCTGTCAAGCGCACATCAAAGTTTAATTTTCCACTTTGGAACTGTGACTTGCATTCTGCTGCTTCTTGCCTAGACTTGTGTTTTCTGAACGCTGCCCATTCTCCTATGAAATGAAGTTTCCCAGGGTTGATGCACTCTAGTGCTCAATGCTAGGGAGACACCTGAAGATGAAGTTAGCACATCTTTTTGAAATCTGTGAAGTCATGAGGAAACGTGAGTTACAAGGTAGGACTGGAGCGATGGCTCAAGGGTGAAGACTCGCAGTGCACAAGGTGCAGTCTGGACTCCTGCAGCAAGGGATTGTTTCATTGGAAGCAGTGTTGAATTCCTCTCTCCACTTCCCGACACTAAGCATTCTATGACTTCCTCAGACTTCTCTGTGTACTAGCTTTGGGCAGTACTGGGTCCCCCTGGTCCCCCTAGTGTGTGTTTAGGTAGAATACTCTGCAAATACTTGCAGGACAGTGGGTAATCAACCACCCATCCCAGAGAAGCAACCTGTGAGCTGAGCGAAAGGTTTATACAATAGTATTTTAAGGATTAAAATGAAATACTGTGACTTCAAAATGAGTGATTTTTTATATAAAAATCCAAATATATTGCTTCTTTTGAAAAGCCAGAAGCCATAATATCTGAAGGCCTACACTAGTTATTTTCCTTGCTGCTGTCACAAGATACCAGATGAAAGCAATTTAAGGAAAGAAGGGTTTATTTTGGCTCATGACTTGAGGGCACGGTCCACCATGACGGGGCGGTGCGCCAGTGAGAAGAGCTGTAGCCGCAGCATCGGGGGGTGAAGCAACAGGTCACATTCTGTCTACCGTCAGGTCCAGAGAGGTGGCTGCTTTCTCCTCCGCATTCTTTCTCTGTATTCAGAAAGTTCTAACCCATGGATGGTGCTGCCCACACCAAGATGGGTCTTCCCTCCTTAGTTAAACCTCTCTCTGGAAATCCCCTCGCAGGTATGACCAGAGGTATGTGTCCTAGGAGACTCTAAAATCCAGTCAAGTGTCAAATGGAGGCAAGATAGTATGGACCCCAGACCAGAATGAGTGGTCCCCAGTGGGTCTCTTCTCCCACCACTCTTCTCTGTCTCCGGAGCTGTGAGGTTCTTCAGAACTTTCTGGAGATGAGTCCTCCCAGAGTTCATCCTTGATTCCCCAGGTCTGAGTTGGATGCAGCACTGCACTGATGCACTAAAGTAGCGTAGTAAATGTGTGTGCTGTCATAGTTAAGCACAGGTGTCAACTTGACTGTTGAGGGTTTGAGCTCTGGGCACATTTGTGGAGAATTAGTAGTTGAGTTAAGCCCACAGCAAACCTGAAGGAGATTGTCTAGCTTATGGGGGAGACCCAGCCATGGTGGGTGGGATTAGGCCCTGGATAAATCACGGAGAGCTGGTTGAGAGAGTTGGCATCCTTCTGTACACTTGTCCAGACATGCTGGTCTGGCAAGTAAGGATTGTCCATCTCTGAGCCGTTATGTGGTGATGGTGTGGCCAGTTTCCTCGGCCCTGGTGTTGGTGTGTGCTCTCCCGTCAAGCTGGACTGAGAACTATAACCAGACTGTCATAAGGAAATAAACCCCTTGTTCCCTTAAGCTGTTTGATGGTCATTTATCAGCAACCATGCAGGTGAACTGCAACGTGTGTGTGTGTGTGGTTCAGTATCTTATAGTTTAATGTTTGCTGCTTTATCTCATTTCTCTTCTCTGTAAGAGTAAGGCACAGTCCACATGCATCTATTCAAATAAATTCACTTTGAAAATAAGGCCAGCTGACTAAATGACCTCTGGGATCCATTTCATTTATGAAATTAAGTTGCTCCAGTATTTCACTTTACCATCTCTATGGAGTTCTCACTAGGGTAAGATACTGTTTGCTGTTGCATTGGAAGAACACCTTGCTTTGGTTTAGTTTCCTCTCTTAGCTCAGAGGCACTGTAGAACAGGGTTAGCTAGGATCTTGGAGTTGAACCCCTTACATTGGGGCTCAGAGACAATCAGTGAGTTCCTGAAACCCTACAGCTAGACAAACTTCAGGTTAGGTCTCAAGTCTGCAGACAAGAGACCCCTTCTTTGTTCTCTGGTGTAGAAGAGATGTTTGCAGTGAAGCTGATAAAGATACTAAAGAGCAAAAACAGTAAGTGCTAACAGAGGTTTATGCGAGGTCAGAAGTCAGTTTGGAAATATGGTGAGCGTCAAGCAGCCCAATGACTGTGACGGTGGTTCTCGCGCTAGGGTGGGATCATGCACTCTCAGGGGATGCTGAGTGTCCCGTGAACGCTGAGGACTCTGAATATATTGAACCATTAGCTGAAGAATTTCAGGGGTGTGTTCGAGTCTGTGAGTGAGTGTGGCAGTGTCCTGGCAACGGAGGGGAGAAAGAGAAGGAGGGACTGATTTGTACAAGAGCTGTGTGCAGTGAGCAGTATCTCAGTGATGACATGGTGATGTCTAAAGCTTGAGGCAATAGCAGTTAGTGACATTTTACATTGTAAGCGATTTCATTACAGCCAAGTGCCATCATCCATTACTTTAATTCAATGCAGCTAACTGTTGCTGGTTTTGTGTTTCATTTTTACACTTATTTCACCTTCAGACTTATAGAATATGTTTAAGCAAAGTGCTTTATGCCTAGTAATGTTAGCCGTGTGTGTGTGTGTGTGTGTGTGTGTGTGTGTGTGTGTGTGTGTGTATGTGTGTGCGTGCGCGTATGTAAATCTAAAACAAAGCTGAGGGTCCAGGAGATTTCAAGGAAGATTATTTGAAGGAGCATTATTCAGACTTGTTTTGGAAACTGGCTTCTTATGGCACTTGAATTTCAGTTATGAAAAGCACTAGCTTGATCTCTTTCAACCAGCAAGTAAATTGTTTTGGAGGAATATGACATGGGAGATGTGATATGTTTTTCCCAAAGTATAGGTGACTGTTCCCACAGGCTTTCTATAATCCAAGAGGTAATTGTGACTGCTATTTTGCTGACTTTAGAACTGAATTATTCGTTAATATGTTATGATGCATAAGTCTGAAGGGTAGATGGGCTATTTTTTCCTTTAGCATGATGTTAGCCAGACATCAGCAAGTTACGATCCTTGTACCCAATTTGGTTCAGTCCATTTTCTTGTAAATAAAGTTTTATTGGGATTTAGCAATTTATTTACAAATTGTTTGCAGCTTGCTGCTTTGGGTTTATGCACATTTTTAAAATTTTCTAAAGTGTCTTAATTAAACCGTCCTGTTTAGGTAATTAGAAAATTCTAGATAGTTGTTGCTTTGTGGAAGATACTTTGATTTCTCTAATGAGGGAATGTAGTCTGTCTCAACAGTAATTAAATTTCTCTTAGATCTCTACACCATCTTGCCCTGCAGAATCTTCCTCTGTGGACCACCCATTTGCCTGGTCCTGAAGTTGCCACAGAAATCAATTTATATCTCTTGTGCTTCAAGACTTCAAGTCTTTCAGGGAATTCACACTTTTTTTCTTTGACATTTTCATACATAAATACATGAATTTATGTGTTTTCACCCCTCACTACTCGATTCTATCACCCCTCTTGTTCAACTTCATACTTTCTCCTTTCCAGCCAATCTCTCTCCTACTTTCACCTCTTTTCGCATGTGTGATCCACTAGGTTTCATTTGGGATGTCTATGTTGGCAAGTGTCTGAATACTTGCTGGGGCATGGCTGACTTATCAGTGGGTAAATTATTGATCAAAGCAACTCCGCTTCTCCTGTCTGGCATTAGCCTTAAATAGTCTCTTAGGAAGGTGTAGTATATCTTGAGATCTCCCCTCATCCTTAGTGAAATGTTGATAGGTTAACTATTGTGCCAGTTTTGAGGATGTTGACATTGCTGCAGTGAGTTTCTGGGTGTGTCAACCCTATCCTGATCAGAGGATGTCTGACAGTACCCCTCCCCACTCTTAGGCTCTTACATTCCTACTGCCCCCACTTCTGTGGGTTCCCTGAGCCTTGGGATAGGGAGTGATTTCAATGTTCTGTTAGAACTCAGCACTTCATCGTCCTTTATTCTCTGCACTTGAGCAGTTGTGGTTCTCCACATTTCACATCTTCCATTTCAAAAGGATGCTTCTTGGTTGGGTGCTGAGAGCTCCTCTGATCTACAAGTATAAGTGTTGAGATGGCAGTTTACTATCCAGGACTTACAGTTAACACCAAGTAGTTTGTTCTATGGTTTATGGTCTCCCCTTCCATAGGTGCGTGACTGTGTGTCCAGTAGCAGGCACTACTTCTGGCACTGCAAACACGATGAGAATCAAGTTAACTGAACTGTACTTCTTCAGTGTACTCCCTGGCAAAAAGCAGGCCTTACTTCCAGGGATTCCAGCTTCAAAAAATAATCTGCCTGACTCATAGATGGAACCATAAAACCAACACAGAGTATGGAAGACTCCAGTGCTCTTGGGAATTCTTACCTAAAGAACATGTTGTAGTTCGCCTGCATGGTTGCTGATAAATAACCATCAAACAGCTTAAGGGAACAAGGGGTTTATTTTCTTGCGATAGTCCTAGTTACAGTTCATAGTCCAGCTTGACAGGAGAGCATGTACCAACACCAGGGCTAAGAGAACTAGCCACACACCATCACCACATAACAGCTGAGAGAGGGATGATCCTTACTTGCCAGACCAGCATGTCTGGCCAAGTGTACACAAGGATGACCACTCTCTCAACCAGCTCTACATATTTTATTCCAGGTCCTAATCCCACCCACCATGGGCTGGGCCTTCCCTATCAGCTAAACAATCTCCTGCAGGTTCGCTCTGGGCTTAACTCAACCATTAATTCTCCACAAATGTGCCCAGAGCTCAAACTCTCAACAGTCAAGTTGACATCTGTGCCTAACTATGACAGAAGGTTTCCTGCTTAGACACGCCTAACGAGATGGGCAGAATGCCTTGAAGGGTATGGTATGATGCAAGGACAGCACTCACAGGAGCTATTTACAGCTGAATGAACTTTGCTAAAACAGGGCGAATGAACAACAACAACAACAAAAAAACAAACAAACAAACAAACAAACAAATAAATAAATAAATAAATAAATGATGTTGGGAATAGCTAAAATAATGACACTAGAGCTTCCTCGCTTACTTATGTGGACAGCACTCACTCTCCGAAGACTCTGTTAGTCACAGTGAGAGTTCTCAGGGAAATTGTGACCTCAGGCTGCCAACAGCAGCAGAGACAGGTATCCATGGTAATATTTTTTTTTTTAAAAAAGAGGACCCAAATTACTGACTTATTCTAGAAACTAATAATCTGCCAAGTGTTTCTGCAATTAACATTTATTGAGCACCCACTGCATATAAACACTTGATACAGAGTCTCTTAAGGCTTCTCTGTCTTTGAGAAACTCGCAATCTTACCTATAGAATCACAGATTCAAGAACAATTGAAATCTAGGCTAGAGAAACTGGGAAAATTCCCCTCAATCACTTGGCAGTAAATTTTATGTTTCATATTCACTGGTCATCACATGAAGCCTAACTGTTAAAATTGTTAGGTAGCAGTACTCCCAGCTAGCATGAGTTGTAATTAAACAGTGAATTTGGACATGTTCAAATTGTGACTCGGTTGAAAAACAGTATCTCCCCTCTGCCTCCCACTCACCATTTCCTACCTGCAAACACACAGATGAGGTGAGAAAGATGTCCAAGACTAAATGCTGGCAATCGAGAGCTCGAAGTTCAAATCCTACCTGCCTTCTGTACTTATAAATAAAGTGCTGCAGAGCATAGTAACACCTGGTCACTCAGGCACCTGCTGTCCCCAACTGTTTCCAGGCTACTGTGACAGAGTTGGATGGTTGGGCCAGTGCATCATTTTGCCTTTCATGGAAAATACTTGCCTACTCGGTCTCAACTCTGTTAAATACCCAATACAAAGTAAAAAGCAACCATATTCAGAATCTAGCTGATAAAATGCTTTAGGAACTAGAAATACTGGTACATTTTAATACTGCGTAAAATATGGGAAGATTTGGTTTTAACTAGACTCTTAATCTCTTCTATGATGGAGGATTAACATGGTCAACTAGCTGAGAAAATGTTTGCATTCACATACTTCTCTCTGGTCTTGACATGCATAAAGTTATATATTTTAAAAGAGGGATCCAGCTGTTGCTCAACTTTCTTTGAGCTAAATCCTGGTAAACCCATGGGAAGTAGATGCATTTATTACAACTTACCTACTGAGCATCACGCATGGCAAAACAGACCACTGAAGAGTATCAGTAGTTTCCCCTAGTGTTGCAGTTAGCCTGCATGGTTGCTGATAAATGACCATCAAACGGCTTAAGGGAACAAGGGGTTTATTTTCTTATGACAGTCCAGTTACAGTTCTCTGTCCAGCTTGAAGGGAGAGCATGCACCAACACCTGGGTCAAGGGAACTGGCCACACCATCACCACATAACGGCTGAGCATGTCTGCCAAGTGTACAGAAGGATGCCGACTCTCTCAACCAGCTCTCCGTGATTTATTTATTCCAAGGCCTAATCCCACCCATCATGGGCTGGGCCTTCCCCATCAGCTAGACAGTCTTCTTCAGGTTCACTCTGGGCTCAAGTCAACCACTAATTTTCCACAAATGTGCCCAAAGCCCAAACCCTCAACAAGTCAAGTTGACACCTGTGCTTAACTATGACATTCCACCCCTTGTCAACTTGACACAAAAACATAGCACTTTCAAACTGTAACCTTCAATCCTTGTCCCCATAGGTGTTAAAAGTTATCTTAAAAATATAAATACATTTATTCCAAAATTTAAAATTTCTATAATCCAATTTAAAATGTCAGTCATTAAAAGTTCAATTATTAAAATGTTGGAACTGGAAGTCTTTCTTTAAATATCCTAAATCTTTTAACTGTAGGAGTCTATCAAGTCAAAATAAGTTAAATGCTCTAACGCAGATAAAGCATCAAATTAGAAGCATCTTGACACAATAAGAAAATATCGAATAGAATCAAGTTCAGCAAATCAAATACCACATCCTATATTTCAATGTCCATCTTTTGTTACTCAGCACATAGTCAAGGTGGCTCAAAGATTCTATGCATTCCCAGTCCCTTTTTGCAGCTTAAAGTTACAGAAGCAGAATTCCTTTGAATCAGACTGAATCTCTGCCCACAGCTGTCCTCAGCATACATCCCATGGTTCTGGCATCTCCAACAGTACTGTGGGTTCACCTCTGCAGCTATAAGCTTCACCTTTCTTTGCAGAAACTCTATGCCTGCCCCTCAATGCCAAGTTTTTGCTGCTTTCCATGAACCCTGTAATCGTACACCAAAACCAGTATCACCTGAGGGACGCCAGCAGAGTCCACAGTGAGGCTGAAATGTATCTTGGCCCACTGGAGCCACAGCTGTACCAACTTTAACATGCTGACTCTGGAAAAACCTCTTTCTATGTAGCCGAAACTCCCAAAAGGCAACAAATGGCTTCAACTTGGGCTTTCAGCCCCTGAAGGAATCCAGGTTTTCAAATCACAAAATTGCCATACAGCGTTCATGTTTTCCACCATCCCAGTGCAAGTCACTAGCTGTTCCTTTATTGATACTCATTTCTCCAAGAATGGCAGCTACTCTGTTGTCTGCCCTTTCCACATCCAGAGCTTCACGGCCATCAACACAGCTTTCCTCTATCAAGCAAACCAGTCCATCATGTCCAAATTCAACTTCCCCAAAGTCCTTGTTTCCCTCATCACAAATTGGACCCAAACAATCCATAACTCTCTTAGCACTGACATTATCTAATTGGCCCACTAAACTCTGAAGAACTGTATTTGTAATCCACAAATGAAAATCTTCAAACTCTGAAGAACTGTATTTGTAATCCACAAATGAAAATCTTCAAACATTTCCAACTTTGTTCAGCAAAGGTGGTTCATAGGTAAAGCCTCTGCCTTGCAGGCTGAAGGTCCTGAGTCCGGATACTAGACCCCACGTATAGATGCCTGGGCAGAAGCGGGGGCGGCCTGCGTTTCTGGTCCTGGTAGGGCGGAGCCTGTGAATCCCGGGGCAGAGTAAACAAGGAGGAGGTGGAGGCGTCCATGGTGGTTCCCGAATTCGTCCGTGATTCTACACACACGCACATACACACCGCACAGACACACACACACACACACACACACACACACACACACACACACACGAACATATGCATACATGCACAATTGAATAAATAAAGCATTCAAAAGCCACGAAATCCACATAGATTTATCAGCAACACCCCACTTCCTGGTTACTAAACTCTGTTGCAGTCAGCTTGCATGGTTGCTGATAAATAACCATCAAACAGCTTAAGGGAACAAGGGGGTTATTTCCTTACTACAGTCCGGTTACAGTTCTCAGTCCAGCTTGAAGGGAGAGCATGCACCAACACCAGGGCCAAGGGAATTGGCCACATCATCACCACATATAGACATCTTATTTGCCAGACCAGCATGCCTGGACAAGTGTACAGAAGGATGCCAACTCTCAACCAGCTCTCCATTGAGTTATTCCAGGGCCTAATCCCACCCACCATAGGCTGGACTTTCCCCATCAGCTAGACAATCTCTTTCAGGTTTGCTCTGGGTTCAAGTCAACTACTAATTCTCCACAAATGTGCCCAGAGCTCAAACTCGCAACCGTCAAGTTGACACCTGTGCTTAACTATGACACCTGGTGATCCCATGATTGAATGGGAACCATAGCTTGTTGCTGACTAAGGCATAGTCCCAGCTTGGGAAGGATCAAAGTTCAGTGTTACAACTATAGTTTGAACTGGATATGTGTCACTTTCGCACATCATAAAAGCAAAAAGAATTGTTTTTTTAAAGTGAGCGCGCGCGCGCGCGCGTGTGTGTGTGTGTGTGTGTGTGTGTGTGTGTGTGTATCAGAGGGTACTGTGTGCCCTGTGGAGGACCAAGGGTGACTTTGGGAATCATCCTGGATTGCTTCTACCTCCTTTTTGCTTCACTTTAGGATTTCCCAGGCTCTGCCCACTAGGACTAGAAGTCCAGGCTGCAGCCATTTCCACCTGGCACTTTCATGTGGGACCTGGGATTGAAACTCAGGACCTTCTGCTTACAAGGCAGCTCTTAACCCCTGAGCCATCTCTCCAGCCAAAAGAATTATGAGATGGACCATTATGACTAAGTGCACTGAATATATCAATGAGACATCTTTACCAATAAGAAAGTAAGAATACTCAAATCATTGAGATGAGTGACGTTGGTGAGTTTTACACCACTCTAAGAAAAATACCTGGCACAGACTTCCTATCAAGTCAGGAGATGGTAATTTTGTCTCAATCCCAAAATTGCCTCATTTGTTTGTCCTCTAGCAGGAGTATGTGTTAGAGCAAGTGCTTACCACTTGACCAGGAAGGAGAGTGAGGATGGCAAAAAAACCAGACAGGTCCCATAATACCTTCAAGGTCATGTCTCCAGTTGACCTAAGGACCTCACAGAGCCAGCCTCTTTAAAGTTCACAGCATAGGCTGTGGATAAATGCTTGCTGGGCTTGAGTTCCCATCTCCTGATCCTATGTAAAAGTCAAACAGGGTACTGTAATATCTGCATGCTTATGAGAAATGGGAAGCGGAGACCCGAGAATATGCAGAAGTTTCCAGGCCTTCCTGCCTAGCTTATGCAGCAACAGTGAACAGTCTCAGCCTCAACAAGGTGGAAAGGTGACGCACAACATCCAGAGGCCATCCTCTGACTTCCACATGCAATACCACTCGCATGCATATGCACACACACGCACCCATGCACCCTCATGCATCATACATATACATAGGCACATGAGGTCCACAGCTCACCCATTCCACAACCCTGAAGACCAAGACTTTTCTTGTGGATATTTGAGGAACATTCCTGGAAATCACACAGCAGATGTTATCAAGTCTTGGAAAATAGATGATCTGTGAATAAGAGTCAATAAAGTGTGTTTCAACAAAGCTTCCCCTGTCTTCCGGATTCCTGTGAACCTGTCTGAGTCTGTTCTCACAGAAGCATTTCTGTGTATCTAAGCTGCAATGTGCTTGTCCATTCCACAGCCCCTCAAGTAAAGCTCTACCATTTGAAATACCCAACTTTCCTGACTTGATAGCTTAGAATCAGCAAGGCGAGTCTTGGAATAGGAAAAGAAACGCTGCATGGGTAGCCTTCCCTGCAGGTCTTTAAAATTGCTGCAAACTAGAAAGGCCATTTTGCCACGGGGGCTAGAGTTGCAGAAGGGAAAGAAACAAGCATGCAGAGAGGCAGTCATGAAGCAAGTGAAGTTGCACTTGTCTACCTCTGCTTTCTAAGACGTCTTTCCCGTGGTCAGATGGTCAGGAGTGTATAGAATAGGTTCTGTTTGTTTACACAGAGCAGGCTGTTAATGTATCACACTGCATTGTGTCTGGCGTAGTGCCTGCCATGTCCATAGACATAAATGCATGCCCGAATGAATAACTAAGGTGATAAATGAGTCAGACTCTGGAGACAGGCATGAATGGGTCTGTAACTCTTCTTTGCCAGTTGCAATAGTTTGGATAGTTTGAATGTCCCCCAAGGTTGAAATTTTGTCCCCACTGCAAAGTTATAAGGGGGTAGAAATTTAATCAGACTGTAGTATTTAGAAATGGGGCCTTTGGGAAGTGATTAGAATTATATATAAGTCATTAGGTTGGGTCTCCATCATGAATCTCCATGGTTTTGTAAGGCAAGGGAGAAACCCAGGCAGACACAGATGTACAAACACATGCGTGCCTCCTGTGTCTCAATGAGTGACATCCAATAGCCCTTCAGGACTCTGCCAGCAAGGAACCCATCCCCACATTCAGCCCTTTCCTCCTGGATAAGAACCATGAACCCAAATAAACCGATGTTACAGTGACATAAGGGACTCCACCTTTACAGAAAGGGTCCGTGTGTTCCAGTTAGCAGTTGCTAGTGCTGCTATACCACAAAGTCTCCCACAATTTAGCAGTTTAAGTCATCTTACAGGCTGCTGCACATCAGGACTCTGGGTGTGGCGTCCTCTACTTCTGGCTCAGGGTCATTCCCAAGACCGCAGGCATCTGAAGGTTTAGATGGGAGAGACCCACTTCTACACTCTCACCCACCTGGCCAAGGGCAAGCCACAGGTTCTCTGGGCATGGTGGCTGGAAGGAGAAGTTCTTTGCCACCCACACCTTTCCAAAAAGTTACACAAGAGTAACTGGCATCCCTCGAAGAGGGATTTGTGAGAGAGTCCCTAAGTAGAAGCTACGGGGCTTTCATTTGTTTGAAAACGACTTTATTGAACGTGATCAAATTTATACATTCTATACAGGTTCTCTATTTTAACCATTTTAAATGAATATTAGGTTTTCATAACCTAAGTCTAGACCCGACATGCCTCTATGCTGCTCCTTAGAAACAAGTCATTAAACAGGGTCAGAACACCAGGAAGTGGGCATCCTTGGGAAGCCGTTCTAGAGACTGCAAGAATCTTATATAACCTGTTTAAACCTCTGTTTTAATCTTTGTAAAAACAGATAACCTCCATCTCTTTGGGTTGTTATAATGAAAAGCCACAGTCAGGGTGATTTATAGACAGCTGAATTTTGGGGGTTACGAAATGTAGATCAAGATAGTGTGTATGTCTGGAGAGGGTTTGCTCCTCGCAGATGGCTCCTTGCTATCCTGACATGGGGGTGGGGAGGCAGGGTCCCTCTCAGGCCTCTTTGCAAGAGAATTAGTCCTATCGAAGGAAGCACTGGCCCCCTAGATCTAATTACCTCCCAAAGGTCCCACCACCATTTACTATCACCTTGGGGTTAGAATTTTAACATATGAACTTGGGGGGAGGTGACATTACTTACCTCCTAGAGCTATGCTCATATCCAGGACATACACCTTCCTGCTCATCATCATGTGGTGAGATGGACCACCGTGAGCCCTGAAGGCTAGTCTCCTCGATCCCAGAGGATGTCTTCCTGCATGGCCTTTGAACACTCTCCATGATGACTCACCCCACTTCCCTAGACTCCTACCAACCAGAGCAGAGACAGGACAGAGTGAGGCAGAATATTGAAATCAGAGTTATGATCCCTATAGCTACTTCCCATATCTTTTCTTTATGCAGAGCAGAGTTTCCTCTAAGGAAAGAGAAGTCTGCTGTGAACACATCTGGCCTATATGTTCCTACACTTCTGGAATTGACCCATCTTTCCTCATTTGTACATACTCACTACCAAGATGCTATGGCGATCCACATTGGGGTTTATTCTCTTTTTTCCTATGTAAATTGCCAACCGTTTCTAAATGCATCCCCCTACTTTCCTGCTGAACTGTCCTGGGCACTAACTAAGAAATGTTTCTTTGGAGCTTTTGCTTGTGTAATCACAATGAGTAGGTAGGCTGCTTTGACAACCAAGCTTGAAAATTCTCCTAAATACACTACGTACTCCTGTTCTTATCCTCCTTCACATCTCTGCTCTAAGCAGGCAGGATTTCATTTCAAACTCCAGTTCACAGATGTTTTCTCAGTTGCCACTTACTCTGTTTGCATCTTGCATTTATTTCTTGCAGTCCTATAGGATGCTACTATTTCTTTTTTTTATGTTTGCAAAATATATATATATATATATATATATATTTTAATTTCCATTCATACAGACTTAACAGGTACACCGGTCCCTTCCCTCCTTTCACCTCCCCACCCTCCTGTGCCCCCCTCCCCTCCCCCTTCCCTCCCATCCCCCACTGCCTCCCACTCCCATCCCTGGAGCAGGATGCTACTATTTCAATCCTTAATTACTTAGCTGAAAATTAATTCAGATGTCCGTATCTTTAAACCAAAGATTTGATATTCTGTATGAAAATCTTCCAATGATAAGCATTTTGAAAAAATATTAAAGTGAATTTGAAAAAAAATAGCTCACAGGATGATGTCCAGCAAACCAAACATAACTAACCATATTTTCCAAAGTGTGCTCTCTGAAATCTGAAATAAAATATTGTTTGCCCACTGGTCAAAATTGAACTGGTAGTTTGTAGAATTGATGAGAGAATAGTAAGGCAGATGTAGACTGTTTGCTGTGAGGCTGTAAATTAGACTTGCCTCTGCCATAGTTTCAGAAATACATGCTCTTTGTCCCAGCAGTTCTGCCCCAGAAGTAGCTCTTAAATTATTCTCATATAACAGGGTATTTGTCTATGTGTATCTATATGTTATTCTGTAAAATGGTTCATGTGTATATACGCGCCTGCATGTGTGTTATGTGTGCACATGTGCATCTAAGAGGCTTCACTGCATGACATTTTTAATAAGGAGGTGTTGGAAATGAATATTTAGCAATAATAATCGTTAATCAAATATAGTCTTCCTACCCTGGAATAATATGTAGCACTTAAAATCACAAAGTAGATCTTCATGAATTCACATGGAAAACCAGATATAAAATTATGCCACTTAAATGAAGCAAATTCTAGAGAAATATTACAGTGTAGCCCCTTCTGTAAGAATACATATACACATATTCCTATACATGCTCAACATATATGACTAATATATATACATGTATAGTTTATATACACTTATTTAATTCTTGCATATATAATGTATATATAATGTGCACATCAATGCATGCATGTGTAATAGACATTGATATATAAATATAATAGATATCCATAAACATATATATGTAAAGAATAGCCACGATTAGTCATTTAGTCATTAGTCAATAAATGTATGTGGATTTATATGATATGACCAAATAAATCAGGCACATGCCAAACCACTAAGAGTGGCTACTCTTATATGTATATGAGAGTATACATAGTATACATAGACTTACTTGCTTAGACATACACTAAACTATTAATAGGGGCAACTTTTCATCTTGGGAAGGGAATAACATTTGCTATTAAAACCATTTCCTATACTTGCATGAAGTTCAGATTTTTTATTAGCTTTATTGCCTTTGTAATTTTATGAAACAATTTAAAATTATCTTATAAGTAATTACACAAGTAATACATGTTTCTTTTTAAGCAAAGGAAGGAAAAAGAAAAACACCCTGTAATTCCTCTTCCTAGATACAATTACCATTAATTTTCTATACCTTTTCTATACATTCATTTTTTAAAATGTACTTTTAAAATGCAGTTTACTTGGTAATGTTCTCTATTATTTCTCTAAATTATTTATCTCAATAATAAATGTGATTATTGCCTAAAGAGCTAAACAGCAAACACATGTGTCAGTAGATATACAGTATTTCCAGTGGTTATGATAATTTTCCAGTACAGAAGCTTCCCGGGAGCTAGGAGTTAGAAATGAACAAGGTAGACTGTCTGTGCTACATATGCCTGCCTCTGGGCACCTGTGCTCAGTCCTTCCCATCCCTACAGTCACACCATACATCTCCACCAAAGCTCTGCCTGACTGAGATCTTCCATGGCAGTTCAGTACCTTGAGATATGATTCCGACTTCATTAGATGCATGGCAAAACCCTTTGGGTTTTTGTGCAACCCACTCAGCCACCCATCTTACCCTTTCAGACTTAGTTTCAGAGCTTATCTCTAATTCAGTTACTTCTCTTATATCATAGCATCTGTTCTTTGGTCCAAGGCATCCCTTGTTTTTTCAGACACGGTGAACCCTCTTTTTTTTTTTTTTTTTTCTGGCACCATGTGTAAGACCTCAGGCAAAGTTATTAGATGGTCAGGCTCTTCTGGTAGTAGGAGAATATTATTACCTGTCTCCCACGATGGTTGAGTAAATGACTTAGCAGCGCCTGGAGACAGCAACGACTCTGTGTGTCAAAGGCTGCAGTTGCTGTTTGTGGAATTGCCTCTCTTTCACTCAGTCTGTCTGACTCTGTTAAGATTCCTTCCATCTGCAACTTCGAGAGGTTGTGAAAGTGATTTCAACCTTAACATTCTGTGAGTGGTTTGGAAGAGAGAAGCTAACCCAACTTGAACCAATGAGAGTTGCTAAAGACTTTTTTCCCTAGGCTTGAGCGTGTTTTGCTGTTTCCTGCGGTGAAAGATATGGGGTGACTCCAGAACATGGAGTCATCATGGAAGCAAACAAGGAAGGTTAGAAGGGTAGGTGTCATGTCCTGGAGATACTGTACAGTTTCTTGCATGAGTCCACTTCTGACCAGCTCTCCCTCGATTGTTTTTATCCATCTGATCCCAAACACTCCCTTTTTTTGTTTAAACTGCTTAGAGTAGGGTTTCCGTTGCTTAGACCCCAAAGTCCCAAGACACATATCCCATCTCTAACCACCACGATGCGTTGCTATCATGGTCTTTTGTTGGACTCTCCTTCCCACTAATCCTTAAGCTCTGAGTGTAGAAGCTCAATCTTGTTCACCTTTGTTTCTCCAGCTTCCAGCATTGCACTTGATTACAATAGGTGCTGAGTGTTTGCTAAATGAATAAAAATTCCTCAGAGGCTGCCCCGACTCTCTGAATATAAGCTGTTCCATACTGCTGACTGAGCCAGGCCTAAAATTTGGTGTTCCAATCAAGAAAACAAAACAGGAGTGTAGAAGTGGGTATTATCGAATACCCACTAAGAGCAAGGTAATGTGTTCCATATTTTATATCACATGTTGTCACTTAATGAGAAATCCAGTGGCTCTTCCTTGGTTCCTGCTTTCTGGTGATAGGTCTGCTATCTGTTTCCCAGTGAATGAAACATCAATAAAATAAGAACAAAATAGGTATATTATAAGAAAAAAAGACAGGTGAAGAATATGTTGTTTAAAAGGCAAAAATTACTTGAATCTTTTTCATTTAAGATGCTATGTTTTCTAAATTGTTTTTATTTTTAATTTTTAAAAATTAAAAAAACTATTATTTTATTTTTCTAGTTTTACAAGCTTATTGAGTACTTATCCCTGCTTCTCTCCATCCCCCCTCCCTCTTATCCCCTACCCTTCCCTTCATTAATTCCCTCCCACTCTGCTTCTATGTCTGCTTCTATGAACCCAGGGTTCCCTCTGGCTTGTCTACCCTTGTGAGGGTTCAGACCTCTTGTGGCATACCAAGCTACCTCTCTTCAGGCCACCCCACTGATAGGAGCATTTACCTTCATTCATCCAGTTTTAGTCCCCAAGGTTTCCCCTGAATATTCTTATCTCTGTTGAGTTTCTCAATAGTCTATGTGGGCATGTTGTTATGTCAGTCATTATGCAGGTCTGATAAGGACAAGTCTCACTGCAGTGAGTTCCTAGATGCAGCAGTCCTGCCTTGAATGGAATGTCTTATCCAACAGTAAGCCTTCCCATCTTTAGGTTCTTACACTCTCACCGCCCCTTCTTCGCAATGTTCCCAAAGCCCTGGGATGGGGAGATGTTAGGTTGGCCTGATTCTGGGTGAACCTTGCTAGGTCAATGGTACACTGCATTATTGCTGGCCATTGCTGTCCATTTCTCTGTTCTTTTACTGCCCTAGGCTACATCCTGTCAGGGTGTTGAGATCTTCTACCTCTGCTGTAGAAGATCCTTCTTCTAGCATCCACATATAAAAGAGAACATATGATGCTTAACTTTCTGAGATACTTCACTCATTATTAAATTTTCCAGTTCCATCCACTTACCAGCAAATTCCATGATCTCATCCTTTCTGACGGCTGAGTAATATTTCGTTGTGTATATGCACCACATTTTCATTATCCATTTCTCTGTTGATGGGCATGTTGGCTGATTCCATTTTCTCACTATTGATTCTAAACTATTCTTAAAATGTAGAATATTATTAAAGTAAGTCATTTCGGTAGTAAAGATATTATATTCAGATGCTCTTTAAAATTATCAAACCCTGCTACTGAATTTGTCTCAATTAATTAGCAGTTGTACAGAGGTCACAGGCAGCCCTTTACCTCTCCTCACTACCTACTAAATTGCCTTACATGCATCACAGTTAGTTTGGGGACAGGTGGCAGGGAGAGGCTCTGAACAGTCCTGTACTGTTCAGAGAATAATGGCACTTTAAGAAAATCTTTACATGTTCACTTAAGTTGCAATTCTTTTTCAAATCATTTTAGTCCCACATTGATTGAAACCATGAATCTAAAATCCACAGATATTGAAGACTGACTATATTTACTGAACCATTACATTTGGTTATCAGCCATTTAGTCAATAACAAATAGCTGGTTATCTACTAAGTTATCTATATAATGGTACTAATCAAAGCTACTAATTTCTTTTTTTAATTTTTTATTATTTATTATTTATTCAACTGTGCGTGTATGCATGTGTGCGCGTGTGTATGTATGTGTGTGTACGTATGTGTGTGTGTGTAGAACCACGGATGAATTCCGGAACCACCAAGGACGCCTCCACCTCCTCTTTGTTTATTCTGACCTGGGATTCACAGGCTCCGCCCTACCAGGACCAGAAACACAGGCTGCCTTCTGCCTGACGTCTATACATGGGGTCTAGGATCCGAACTCAGGACCTTCCACCTGCAAGGCAGAGGCTTAACCCCTGAGCACCTCTCCAGCCCCTCAAAGCTACTAATTTCTGTGTCTGTTCACGAGATATTAAAAAATTGTCCATTCTTTGAAGACCAAACACTTCAAAGAATACAAAGACACTCCAATTCACTTTCATAAGGATTTATAAAACACAGTATCTTAAACTCAGATGATTTAAGTGACTTCTACTTTTTAAAAATTAGAACTAAAACACTTTCAGCTGCCCTTTATTTTTCTCATTAAATGTCTAAAGGGACATATATTATGTTTTTACTGCATTGATATTTCACTCACTTAGAAGTAAAATAGTAGATCTATCCTGAGAGGGCAGGAAGGGACATACAGAGAGTAGTTCGGTACTTAACATAAGCATAGTGTTCCTAACAGGTATGAAATCTGGAAAGGTTATGTGGATCTCTTTTCTTAAAGGGGCTAAAGATCAAGTCGAGTTATCATTCATTCATTTTGTCCTTTGCATTTGGAATATTGACAAATGGATAAAATCATCTAGCAAAGTATTATCCATTAGTGAGAGCCCAGGGCAGATTGAATGTGCTGTTCTTAGCACGGAAGAAGCATCTTACTCAGCAAAGGAAGGGAAATAGGACACTGTCTCTAGTTTTACAAGCATATTGAATACTCATCGCTGCTTCCCTCTATTCCTCTCCCTCCCATCCCTCACCCTTCCCTTCATCAATCCTTTCCATTCCCTCCCATCCTCCTGCCTGTCTACTTCCATGGATCTCAGGGTTCACGCTGGCTTGTCTACTCTTGCGGGGGCTTCGGACCTCTTGTGGCATACAAAGTTGCCTCTCTTCAGGCCACCCCACTGATAGGAGCATTTCCTTTCACTCATCCAACTTTAGTCCCCAAGATTTCCACTGTATGTTCTACTCTGTGACTGGCAGAAAGGAGCTGCCAGAGGCCTGCTTTACGTTGCATGCAACTTTCTCATATGTATGTGAGTGTGTGTGTGTGTGTGTGTGTGTGTGTGCATATGTGTGCATGTGTGTGTGTGTGTGTGTGTTTCTTCACACATTCATTTAATCACAAAATGTGTCTAAAATTTCCTTCTTTTCATGTCCTGTGAGTGAAGGACATAGTGTCACATTCTGAATACATTTAAGTGGGGAATTTTGGGAAAAAAATGATTTCATATCACTTAAAAAAAAAGAGAGAGTGCTTCACTTTTAAACCCCTTCAATTCAGGGAAACCTAAGTGACAAAGTCACTTCAGAAAGTCTTTATCCTGGTAACAGATACAATTTTGTTTAAACTGGGGGTATTGTTCAAGAGAGACTGGGAAGCACTTCCGAATCATTGGATCCAGGAGTCTATAAAATGAAACTAAGTTTAGCAATGGGCTTTCCTTTGAAAATTGAGATACTTGGTCTTCTGGTTTTTTTTTTTTTTTTCTTCTCTCCATCTGTTTTGTCTTAAGTCCGCTAGAACACTTTAAATACTTTAAAAACTATTGGCTGTCATTCATGTCCTTTATCTGTCAGTTTTTCCTACCATATTACAAAGAAACAACTATCAAAGAGTGGTCATTGTTGAGTGATCTCACAAATATTCATATTACTGATCATGATATGTAATATAAAAATACTAATAAAATGACCAAAGTAATATTTTTACTCTATATCAAAATTTGTTTTGCAACCTGTGAGAGCAAAGATTCCTAAGACAACCCTAAATATATCAAATACATTCAATGCAAATTTATGTGAACACAGAGGAAGTTACTTATACTAAGTGTCATACGACCCAGAGTCACTCAGTAAAAATGTGGAGAGATGAATATTGGAGGGTTTGGAAAATCATAAAGACACAAGGGAAACCTTGATCTGAAGTGTCGCAGAAGCTAGGAGAAGAGTTTCAAGGGGAAAACAGTCAAAACTGCTTAGTGCTGTGGAATAAGTAAGTCTACAAGGGACTGGATGTATATTCTGTATTTAGAGGTTAGAGGTCGTTTGTGGTCCATGAGTATTGTCTCAGCACTGCATTGGTAGGTTAAGGAATGAGTGGGAAGTAAGGAAACTCAGATGTAGCATGGCTGTGTGTTTCCCTTGAATGGGCTGTGGAGGGAGTGCTAGACTTGTCACTGGTGATGTACAGAAGTGTCAGGGCTGGGAAAACTATATGAAACAAGAGATGCCAGGACAGGCTTTAAGCCAAAGGGAAGGGTTGTACTGGAAAGTGGGAGGAGAGTTGAATGGCCATGAAAGAAGATATAGCATCTACTATAGAGTTATTAAGTTCCTGAGATCAATGGAACCATCTTGGGTTTGGGATCCCAACATACAAGGTGCACCTGGAAACTATTTTCATACAACACCTAAGCTTATTAAACCTCAAATGTTTCAGCCCAGCATGGGGTTTGAAAAAACAAAGGCTCTGTCTTTGAATTTATAAAATTCAGTGTTAGATATCACATCAAGTACTGGAAAATAAGGAAAGGATTAGCCAGTGAGAAAATGTAAACTTGTAACCACCCAAACAAATATTAGACATGACCAATAAATTCCTGACAGATGACTCTAGCTTTGCTAGATTCTGAGAGATGGTAAGATGGTGTGGTCTGACAGAATTTATCTCAAACTGGACTCACAAATATTGAAGCTGTCATCAAAAAAAAAACTAAGATGGAGCTAATAATTCCTTAGGAAAGGAGACCTGGAGCTGTCGATGGTGGGGTGCTGAGAAAGGCCAGGGACCACGCCTGATTCTTCAGTGGCACACGACCCCTTGTGCCCGTGCTGACTCAGCACCAAGATTTCTAAAGCATGAATCACTGGGCAGTGCTTGAGGTCCTGGCAGTGTCAGTTATGCTAAATATGCATGATTGGCCCATAGAGCCTTGTGTTTCTGTCAGTAATGCAACCTAATCAAAGACTCACTTCACCCAATGACCTCGCTGAATTGCCCGTTAGCTTCCAACAGTTTTACCAGAGAAGGTGGTGGGTAAGGAGAAGGCAGGTTGTGTGGTTACTTCTTTAAAAAAAACTTTATTCATTCATTGTGTGTGTGTGTGTGTATCTCACAGGGCACTGTATGTCTGGGATTTCTCAGACTCCGCCCACCAGGGCCGGAAGTGCAGGCTTTTCAACCATTTCTGCCTGACCATTTTTATGTGGGACCTGGGATCTCAACTCAGGACCTTCTGCTTGGGAGACATCCCTGAGCTATCTTTCCAGCTTGGTGTTGTTATTTTTGAGGCGAGCAGCATCGATGTTTGTTTGTGTCAGTGGGAACTGTGTGAAAATGGAGTTTTATGTAAATGGAACTGTGTACAGACCGAGGCGTGTGCAGACCAAGCTATCTAGAATTAGGAGTTATAATGGAGATGTTGTAGGTAGCTGAATATAGTTGATGTTTTTTAAAACACTGGCAGGCATGTTATGCTTGGGAATCTCCTGTGAAACGTCAGATGATCTCATAAACGATGACAGTTTTATCTCCTACCTTTCTATCATGTCTCCCCTTTTAAATTTCATCACGTCTGTTCTTAATTTTGGAAGATGCAAGAAAAACAATTGCCTGTCCCCTAGAAGTGATCTTGTAGTCTTTTTGTTTGAATTCAAATCCTACAAAATAACCCCCATTGAAGGTTCACTGAACGTGGGGTAAGTCCAGTTCTAAGGGTGTCAATGTGTATTTTGCTTTAAGAGAGGATTGTCTTCTTGAATCGTTCTTATCATCTTTAGAGGAGACTGAAGACATAAAAGCAGCACCACACAGGTATCTGATTGTCCCTGTATTCCATGTCAAGTAAAGGATTTAAGGTGGGAAGGAGTGGAGTGGAGAGGAGATCAGGGTGGGAGATGAGCATTCCCCTGTGCAAAGATAGGCTTGACATGACTGAAGCTGTGTGACTTCTATCTTGCCCATCAGATAATCCTGACATGCATACCAAGTCCGTAGGATTAGTAGTCCCCATAGCCAATCATTTCCTTCTGACCACTTGAAGAAGTTTCTTTAACGATATTTGTCATGTTTTTTTATAATACATTTTTTATTATTTCTGCTCATACAAACTTAACAGGTAGACCAGTTCCCTCCCTCCGTCCTCCTCCCCCCAAACCCCCTGCTCCCACTCCCCTCTCTCCCCATCCCCCAGTGCCTCCCCACCAATTCCCAGAGTCCTTTATTGTGCATGCCTAACTCTTGAGACATGTACTCAAGTAGTTGGTTTGGTTGGCTCAAAACTGACTTTGTCTAGCCTTCCACATGAACCCCTTCTTCCTGCCTTAGGGTTCAGGGATCATTCTGTCTTGATACCACCCAGGACACACTTTTATCCTTGAATCCTACCCTGCAAATTGTACTTTGTTCAATCCTGGGTTTGTTCTACCTTTGGTGGCCAGTTCTCAGACATTGGGATCAGGTTTTTCTGAAACATTCAGGCATATTTATATTTTCCCTTATTAATTCTTATTAATCACAGGACTTTCCTGTGAGAAGTTCTGTGGCTGACTGAATTTCAACTTGACACAAAAATCTTCTTATGACATATTGTACTACTTTCCCAGTTCTTAGCACTGACTTCTCTGGATTCCCCATTGGATGTTACAAGACAGACAGACTGGCCTCCCAAGACGTTCTCCGAATGATTCCTTGTTGTTTCTCATGGTCATCTTGTGTACTTAGTTAAGTTACACACTCTTTTCTTCTCCACCCCAAATTGTAGTCTGTGATAGACAGTCACCCAACAAGAAGGTCTGATGAACTGGCCCTGGAGAATTGGCGTTAGGGGAGAATCCACCCCTCTTCCCATTACCAAGTCTCATGAACAACATCTTGGAAGAAAGTGTAGGCGTGCAGACTTCCATGTTCTGAGACTGTGGTGCAGCAGCAGCAGCACTAGCAGCAGCAGCGGCCTCAGTGAGATAGTTCATGGTTTGGGTAGGTAAGGGTTCGTCAACATCAGTAGTTCAAGGGTTTGGTGGAATTTTTTTCTTTATCTCTAATTTGAACTGTACCTGAGTCCTGGGCTCCTGAGAAACAGTTGCAATTAAGAAATCTTCTGGACATTTTTCTGCTGTGAGAGAACAGCCTATGCAAAGAACTCCCCTCTGCATAGGCTGTGCACCACACTCAAGAAGAGCCTCTTGGAGCCTCTAAGGCCGACGCAACAGCTCAGATTCTCATTCTGTTGCATAAATGCCTACAAATTGGACTTCATCAAGCTTGAGTGAAACTACTCTCCCCCAAAGGCCTCTTAACTTTGACCGAGCCCTGAAGTTAGGCAAACACCACACATCTCCTCTGACAGCAGAGGAACGGTCTTTCCTGCCAGTCAGACGGTAGCAGCTGCTCATCCCCTGACTCCAAAACAAAATACATGAAATCTTAAAACTGTTAAGAGAAAAGCTATGGTTGTGCTCATTGCTCTGGAGTTTTCAGACCTGACTGGTAGAACCCCTGCTTTTATGGACCTGTAATGACACAACTGCATTGTGTCGTGACCGGGGAGAAGGTGGGGGTTAGGGTTTCTCAGTCCCCCTCAAGGAACTTCCCTCAGTACCCTAAAGACCCCCCTAGTCAACTCCACTTCTTACAACTTCTGCCACCTCCTATAGCCCCTATAGTCCTACAGGGCTCCTCCTATAGTCTATATAGAAGCCCAGCATGGGGCTTAAACCTTTAACATACTCAATATCAGAAATATAGAATCCTCCAAAACCTGCTTCTTTCTATTAAAAAAACTGTTTTTGCATGATTCTCAAAATACCCAAAGAATCTACTATCGGAGCATTCTCGTTATCGAAAAGAAAATCACTCTCCCCCTTTGAAACAGATTTTAAAATAAACCTCTCTTTATCTGAATTGTTTTGCCTGGATTTGTTTGTTTCCATTTTCTTGTGTGTCATATGTATGGAATGTCTGCACATATGCCTGTGTGTTTTGCGTGTGGGTAGGAGCTAGTGCATGTGTGTGGATGCACATGCACGAGTGATGTCAGGAATCATCCTCCATCACTCTTCCACTTTATAGTTTTTGTCTTGAGTCTCCAATTAAACCCAGAGCTCACCGAGAGGGCTGGTCTAGGCCAAACAGCTTGCTTTGCGATTCCCAGACTGGAATTGTGAGCAGGCTTTTTACATAGGATCCAAGCTCTGGTTCTTTTGCTTGTGCACTGAGCCCTCTTCCTTAGCCTATGGATCTAGTTTTATTTGATGTAACTTTCTAAATTTTATCACTTAAAGCTCACTGCATTAAACATAGCTTTTTTTGTGATGACCCATGCCATCACCTAGCCTGTAAGCTATCACAGTGTGTTTGAAGAACTACTTGTTAGCCGGTCGCAGTGGTGAAGCCAATTCTTGGTGGGGGATTTGCTCGTCTGATACTAACATGGGGACCAATTTATTTCTGTGAAAGAGTATCTTCTTTCTTTTATGCAGGGCTTTCCCTAGAGTACCACAAAGCCTCCCTTCTAGTGAGTTCCATGTAATAAGAAGCACCGGACAGTTCCAATCTTGCTTTCTGTTACATTCCTCACCGTCAGTCTCTCTGCGATCCACATCCATTGCATCCACTGGCGTTGTACTTTTGTCTTCCTTTTCCAGGTGGCTTTCAAATTCAAGTATTTATGAGCTCTATTCTGAGTCCCGATCACTTAGCCAAAGGCATGGTCTTCATGCAGCCCAGGAAACCCTGTCTTTGAGACCAGATCTTCTTCTGAGCATTTGGGGTCTACTGGTATAATAACAAAAGATAAACCACAAAGAGAGGGAATGGACGTTTCCTCTCTTAGCTTCCCAGATCCCTTGGAGATCTTTCTGGAAGATGGAAAGAATCCTAGCTACTGGAATAATATCCGATTCTACCCAATTGTTCATCGTCTCCTGGCAAGATGTCATGGCAGTTCATGAGAGGGGGAGGGGTTGTTTTAGCCAGTGGGCCTACTACTCTTTGAGCTAAAATCTAGTTTGTCCCAAGGAAGTGATCTTTTCAATTTCAGAAAGCTTAAGCAATGTGCTCAAGGTCTGTCTTGGGCAGGACCACGCCTCACCCAGAGTGAGGAGCAACCTTTGGTCCAGCCTCCTCACTAGAGGGTGCACAGTGTTTTCCTTGTGAGATCATATTTTCTACAAACACTGTGTCCTGAGACCACAGATGTGCCCCCTCAGGGGGTGCCACTTATCTTAACTCCCATTAGTTACCAAGGAGACAACAAAACTCATCTAAGGCATAGCCCCAAAGCAAGGACTTATCAATCTTGTGTTTAGGAGAAGAATCTTACCATATAAGGCAAAGTTCTTTCCAAGCTCTTTAAATGTGAAATGCAATCAGATATTTAAAGATCACTAACACATAAAGGAAAATAGGACTGTGTGCACATTAAATTACAGATCTGACAATTTTGGTTCAATAAATTATTGGAAACAATAATTACCATAAGTTCAAAAATGATATTTGCTGACTGGTAACCACTCTGTGAAATCATGGACTTAGTAGAAATAGTATTGAAGGCTTATTTGGCCTTCTTCCTTCCCTCCTTTCTATCCAGGTTGCTCTTTGTGCTTGTCTATCTCTCTGCTTTCCTTTGGCAAGACACATAGCTTTTCCTATGAACAACAAGATAGCAAACTCTCATGCATAACCTCATAGGTGAGATTTCATTTTGGAGTCAAGAAACCTACCCTGTAGATGCATATTTGTTTAAAAAAGAAAAAAGAACTTCAACTTTGTGCTAAAGATAACAAATTCTCCAGCAAGGGACAAAAAGGCACAGTGAGTGTGAGGGCTTCATTTTGCAGCAATAACCTTTGTAATAAGAACCTTTATAAGAAAAGTGACGAAGTTGCTAACTCCTGGGGCAGCTCCAGACCCCTTGTAGATAAAGAAATCAGAGTGACTGATAAAGACCGAATGAGGTGAACTGATAAACAGTGCATGCTGCTAGCCACGTGAAGTGGAAAAAAAATCTCAGATTATTCATCTATGTATGGTTGAAGACCTAGAACATACAGACTTCCAGTGTGTTGACAGGAAGCCAACCCATGGAAGCAGAAGGAAAACATGCATGCATTCGGTGGTAGTAGCCTCATGCGTGCTGCGTCCTGTAGAGAAGGTGATGTCACCCCAGAGCTGGTCTTACTCACCACATTGTGCTAAGAAGACAACCTGCATAAGACTGTCCTAAGGGGCCTGTAAAAAGCCGTTTTGGGTTTTACCACATGTTGCAGTCAGCCTGCATGGTTGCTGATAAATGACTATCAAACGGCTTAAGGGAACAAGGGATTTATTTTCTTTTACTATTTCCTAGTTACAGTTCTCAGTCCAGCTTGACAGGAGAGCTCACACCAACACCAAGGCCAAGGGAACTGACCACACCATCTCTATATAATGGCTGAGAGAAGGACCATCCTTACTTGCCAGAACAGCATGTCTGGGCAAGTGAGCAAGGATGCTCACTCTCTCAACCAGTTCTGTGTATTTTATTCACCTGTTCAGGGCCTAGTCCCACCCACCATGGGTGGGTCTGCCCCAACAACTAGACAATCTCCTTCAGGTTCGCTCTGGGCTCAACTCATCTACTACTTCTCCCCAAATGTGCCCAGAACTCAACCCCTCAACTGTCAAGTTGACACCTGTGCCTAACTATGACACCACATGAACCCTGAAAATACTCGGGATGGGCCCAAACTATCTGCCTTTAGTTTATGTTCAATTGAGTTTTGTCCTCCCCTGCCCCCATGGTTTCTCTTTAGTTTTCTAAAAATAGGTTTGTTAGAACGAACAGTCTAAACAGGATTACAAGAAAGTAAGTCTTCCCTGACCCTTCTGTTTCTTCTGCGCTGACATGATGGTGCTGGTCATCTTTCTGTCTCATTCTCCACAACTGCGAAAACATAAATGAAGCTGTCCCTGTAGTGTCAGCCATAAGGGGTCTAACTTCAGGGCATTCCAACATGTCAGGCACGACCTGTCACCCCCAAATCACCAACGGCACAAAGTGAAGTGAAAAGCTTGAGAGGAATCCTATTCTATGTGGATGAGGGCAACCTAGCATCTCCAATTCTGTTACCACTGAGCTGACATGAGGCTGGGGTTTAAATAGGAGGAGAGTTGAGACAGGGCAAGAGGTAAATGCGCATGGTGAAGCAGCATTGGCCGAACCAGTGGTCTGGCTGATCAGTATCTGAGCTGTGATTCTTCGAGGTCCAGAAGATGCCATTACGTAATGTTCAAAAGGAGCAATTGATTCCCATCATGAGCCGATTGCTTGTGCTCGTGGGAGACACCTTCATTCTCCTGCGCAATTGTTTCCACTTAAAAAGAGCAGCCTTGTGGTGGGGTGATCAGTCTACAGAAGGCCACTGTTCCTGGAATTCAAGTGATTTCTGAAAAGAATGTCTAAAAAAAAAAACAATCCAAAAGGGCAAAATGGAGAATGGAGGATGGGGGTAGATCCTTCAGGGTTGGGGTGGTGACTGGGTGGCTCAAACAGGACATTGTAAAAGCTAGTGCCTGACAATCTGCTGATTATGTCTCTACAAATACTAAAACAGGAAGATTCCCAGCTTGTATGCAATCCTTAAATGTGTGTCTGGGTACAGTGGGAGGCTTATCTCACTTAAGATAGTAAAGGAGACAGCGATACAAAATAAAGGTAGTGATGTCAAACTTCTGTCTTCTTTTAGTACCTATTGAGTGTCTTCAGATCCTAGAGACAAGGGGAAGAATCAGTGCTAGATCCCTGTTATGCAAACATTGAGATGTAACTATAATACATATTATGCATATTACCATCTTGAACTTCCACCCAGAGATATGACAGTGTTTTAATGGTTGTTTGTTTTGTTTACTTCTGTTGTTTTAATAAGTCAGGTCATATTTCATGTAACTTTGTGTGTGTATGAGCATGTGTGTACATGCATTGTGTGGGCATGTGTACATGGGAACACTTGAATGTGTGTGCCTGTGGAGGCCCAAGGGTAGCATCAAGCGTCATCCTGTGTTGTTCTATCCCTTATTGCTTTGCTCTGGTATTTCCCAGGCTCTATCTTCCAGGGCCAGATTAACAGACCACTGCCATATCAGCCTGGATTTTTTTTTAATGTAGGATCTGGGAGTCTGAATTCAGGTCCTTTTGCTTGAAAGGTAAAGGCTTTTGCCCCCGAGCCAGCTCCCCAGCCCTATATGTAACATTTTTAATTTCACTGTTCTCAAGTTCATAAAGAAAATCACTCAGGTTTAAAAACAACATTACAAATAAAAATGTATTTATGTGCATGCACACAAAACACATATATCTGTACTGAATCAGTAGAACTGTAGCTGAACATGGAGTGTGACCTCCCTCTAAGACCCAATGTGTCCAGTAACTGACAGGTAGCTACCATAACGAAAAGTTGAAGAACATTCTGAAGAACTATACATATTTTTTGAACATTGTCATAGTTGGACACAAGTGTCAACTTGACAGTTGAGGGTTTGAACTCTGGGCACATTTGTGGAGGATTAGTGGTTGAGTTAGGCCCAGAGCAAACCTGCAGGAGATTGTCTAGCTGATGGGGAAGGCCCAGCCCATGGTGGGTGGGACTAGGCCCTGAATAGATGAATAAAATACTGAGAGCCGGTTGAAAAAGTCGGCATCCTTTTGTACAGTTGGCCAGACATGCTGGTCTGGCAAGTAAGGATCATCCCTCTCTCAGCCATTACAAAGAGATGGTATGGCCAGTTCCCTTGGCCTTGGTGTTGGTGTAAGCTGGACTAAAAACTGTAACCAGTAATCGTAAAAGAAAATAAACCCTTTGTTCCCTTAAGCCGTTTGATGGTCATTTATCAGCAACATACAGGCAAACTACAACAAACATCAAGTTAATTTTCTATGGTATGGACATATTGAAGCATGTAAATATTTCTACAGTAGTGAACATCAGGGAGTTTCCTGTTTTTATTTCATCGTCGTTACAAATAATGCCTTTCTCAGGAGAGCTAAGTTAGCAGAGATTGTATTTTTTGGATTAAACACACATTTTGAATTTTATAAGTGGTGCATGCAATATTACGATCTTAAAATCATGGGGACAGTCATGGGTAGTTATGCCATCTTGATTATTATGTCTGATAAAAATTGCCTTGAATGCTGAAGTACCAAATACTTGACCATAGTAGTAGTGGAGAATACATTGAATCAATAAGTTTAGGCTGGAGAGGTGGCTCAGGGGTTAAGCCTTCGCCTTGCAGGCGGAAGGTCCTGAGTTCGGATCCCAGATCCCACGTATAGACGTCAGGCGGAAGTGGGGGCGGCCTGCGCTTCTGGTCCTGGTAGGGCGGAGCCTGTGAATCCCGGGGCAGAAGGAGGTGGAGGCATCCATGGTGGTTCACAAGTCCGTCCGTGGTTCTACACATACACAGACACACACACGCACATGTGCACAGTTGAATAAATAATAATAATAATAATAAAAAAATTAAAAAAAAATAAGTTTAATGCTGATTCTAAAGTAATACAGAGTATGTTCTGGCAAGCTTCTGGTCCCATCTATATGCTTATTTCTTGTGTATAGTTAACCCTTGAAACTGAACTCACAGCAACAACAATAGCTCCCATTCATGAACAAAGCTTGTTTGACACATGCTTGTTTGAGTGTTTGTTTCTCTGTAAGGTACTGCCCAGTCTTAGGAATACTAAATAGCATGTTAGTACTAGGCTTGAAGGCCCTTTAAAAAGAGTGAAACATCGACAGTGAAGAAAAAAGGACGACTAACTCAGCTACACAGGGGACACTTGTTTATAGCACAAGAGCTGAACCAAGAAGGCAAAGTGTCACCTTTTTCCACTACAGTTGGGAACACGTCTGCCATAGTTCAATACCTTTGTCAACTTGACAATTCCGGGCTTGAGTTCTGAGCACAGTTGTAAAGAATCGGTAGCTGAGTTGAGCCCTGAGCAAGTCTGTAGCAGATTGTCTAGCTGCTGAGGAAGGCCAAGCCCAAAGGTGGCTAGGGCTGGCCCCTGGGTGGGTGAATGAAAGGGAAGGAGCTAGCTAGCATTCTTCTCTGCACTTGATCAGACATTCCGATCAGGTGAATAAGGACTGTCCCTTTTAGCAGTCCTGGAGGTGGTGCGGGCCGGTTCCCTCGGCGCTTGGTGTTGGTATGGACTTTCCTGCCAAACTGGATAAGAAACTGTGATCGGGCAAGTGTAAGCCAAAATAAAATCCCTTGAGTTGTTTGGTGGTGAATTTATCAGCAAGAATGCAGAATAACCACGATAATGTCTATTGGGTGACTAAAATGTTATAGCTCGTGCCTGTAAATGACCCAGTCAAACACTGTCATGTTACAAGCATTGATCCGAGGATGACAAATAAATTTGAGTGTGTTGACAATTCTTGTAGAAACAGAATTCTTGTGTAATATGGGTTGTCTACATATTCCCAATTTATGGCATCACTTTCATCCTTCACCTTCACTAAACCTAGTCATTTTTTAGGTATTTGTGAAATTTTTACAAGGAATATATCCTTATCACTGACTGCTACTGAAGTTGAGTTTATTTTTCTGCACTGTCAAATGCGGTCTTTGGTTATTAAACTATCAGTGTGCTTTTCCCTATATATAGTTTGGCGCCTGTTTTCTTCTCATCAACTTATAGGATTTTGGATGTCAACCTTTGGTCATGGGCTACGCAAATATTTACCCATTTTTATCTATTAACTAATCTTTTCGATATGGGTATATGATGCATTTTTACTGATCAAACATTTGTTTCTCATTTGCAACATAAAACTTCCCATCCTGTTATAACTCCAGGATAGCATATATTTTCATTTGTTTTCTTTTCCATTTCCATGTGTGTGGGTGTGCAGGATGCATATATGTGTGTTGGATCACATGTTTGTGCAGTTGTACATGCATGTATGTGTATGTATATGTGGAGGCAGGATGCCAATGTCAGGAATCATCCTCTCTCACTCATCCACCTATTCTTTTTGGAAGGAGTCTAATCAAATGCAGAGTTTACTGATTAGCTGGCCTTGGAATTACTGGCAGGCTGCCACACTTACCTGGCATTTTATGTGGGATATTGGGGTCCAAACTCTGGTCCTTTTGCTTGCATAGCAAACACTGTAAATGCCAGATTATTTCTCCTCAGCTCTGGTTCCCACTTTATTCTTTTAGTTGTTGTATATTTACATTTATACCTAAAGTTTTTCTGTCTATGACATTAGATGGATTCTGTTTATTTTTTCAGGTGAATATACCTCAGTTGTTCCCACTCTACTTGAACTTTAAGAACAAGCAGCTGGTGGAACAGAGTAAGAACCCTGGCAGTCTGAGTATGTAGTTCTCTCAAGCACTGTGAAAGGAAAGGATAGGGTCAAAGACAGGATCTATATACATGCTTGCAAGACAGGTGTATCTTAAATCAATTAGGACTTTGCTGCAAACTTTACATAATTAAATTCAAATGCCATAAATAACTGTGAATTCACTCACTTCTCCAGAAAATAGAAAAGTAGATTGTTTTTTTTCTTATTAACCAAAATGGTGAGTTTCACCATTTTCAGATGTGTGTATCATCATAAGTTTTTCTCATATTAGCCTCCCCTTTTATCTATACAGTATCTCTCCACTAGTCTCCTTACTTCCCCCAAAATAATTCCCCTTCATCACACATTGCTGAAAAGAAAAAAGAGAGAATAAGAAGAAAGAAAGAGAGAAAGAAAGAGAAAGGGAAGGGAAGGGAGGAAGGAGAGGAGAGAGGAAGAAGTCAGGGAGGAAGGAAGGGAGGGAGGGAAGAGAGGGAAGGAGGGAGAAAGTAGGGAGGAAGGAAGAAAGGGAGGGAGAAAAAAAGAAGGAAGGGAGGGAGGGAGGGAGGATGGAGGAAAAAAGGAGGAGGGAGGAAGGAAATGAGTTGGCTCTGACCCAACAACCTTTGGGAAGAAGGAGTTTTATTTTGCTCACAGTTCCAGGTTACGGTCCATCATGGTAGAGATGTCACAGCAACCAGAGCTGGAGGGCATGGTCACATCACATCCACAGTAAGAGCAGAGGAAAAGAATCAATGTGCACATGCTTGCTTGCCCATGCTCAGCTAGCTCTCTCCATCTATATGCAGTCTTATGCACCTGCCTAGAAAATGCTCCCACCCGAAATGAACTGGGTCTGCCTATATCAATTAATACAATCAAAATAACCCCTCACAGGTTTGCATAGAGGCCAACTTTATCTAGAGAATCCCTCTCAGTGGGTGAGAAGTCTACTTCTTAGGTATCAGTTTAACAATTAATATGAATCATCATTCATATATGTCTGATAATACTAATCATCTAATATATACATGATAAAAAAAATTAGGGGCTGCTTCAGGAGTTTCTGTGCCATTTTTGCACAAGGACCATGGTGATCTCTGCATCATTTCAGGTTAGAATATGTACTGTTGAAGCAAATACTAGTCTAGGTTTTCAGGTTACTTTGATCCTGCAGCTCAAACATATCTCAAGGGTGCACACAACTCTTTTCTACTGGGGCTCAGATTTCCTTAGGATCAGCTTGAACCTGACACTGACTTCCTTCCTTCTCATTGGATATTTCCCAACAGAAGTGAGAGCTGTATTCTTTCTCAGTTCTGCACAGTGGCTATGGTGAATATTTTGTATTGCTATGATTCATGCCTAGTGTTTATGCTGGACTTTCCAGAATCTGGAGTTCAAACACAGTGTTATATAATGGGCATTGATGTCAATCTGTGATGTAACCAAGTTTGATTTAAGTTTGTACCATTCACAATAATAACTGTTGCTGAAAATGTTCACACATGCAGACTGTCAAAGAAATAGGCAAAGGGATTAGTTACTTTGTTGGTTGGAAAGCATTTAAAATGAAACATTTTCTCAAGTGTTGACTGTGGTGAATTGGAGTCAAGTGCCTTCTGAAGGCAGCATTTTGATGAATTCAAGTGGCTGCCTCTTGTGTGATATTTTAAGGAATTTGAGTACATGCATTTGTGTACTTAAAAACTTAAAGAAATTTGTATACTTAAAAAACTTAACGAAAAAAAACAACAGTTATAGTTTAGTGGTAAGATATTTGCCTGACATATGCAAGGTCCTGGCTGTAATCCCTAGCAACACACATACACACACACACACACACACACACACACACACACACACACACACGAGGAAGGGAGAAAGAAAGAAAGAGAGAAGAAGAGCAAGAGAGAGCCTCAAGATCTTAAATTCTTGCCTCAATGCAAGGTGACAAGACAAGTGAATTTATGACTGACCTAAAAACCCATTGTATGTTATAGCCACAGGGTTGAGAAAACCGAACATCAATCTTGTGCTCGGGTCCCATGATATGTGGAGTTACAGTACACTCTAAATTCACAGACTTGTAGTTTCTTTAAGCAAAAGTTGAAGTGGAGACATTTGGGAGGGTTTCAGTGACTCACCCACCCAGTCTCCCACACTTCATCAAGCGGAGCCCTTCTCCTTTCAGAGACACACATTCATTTAAAACGTTGTAAAGATTCTGCCTCGCTCTTGGAGGATACTGACTTTTCATCACTCATTCCGGTTACTCCCCCACCCCCATTGCATCCATTCATCAATCTGGAATTAGATCCTAATATGCCTCAGAGAGTCATGCCTTGGATGAAAAAGGTTAGTTCTACTGCTTCGAGCATTGCAATTATTTTACATGTCAAAAATTAGAATTTATGTCTCAAAAAACTTGCCTAATTTTATATATTACCTTTCTTGCTCTTTTTCCTGACAGGAACATCTGTTTTTGCAATGACTCAACTAAAATACTGCATTCCCAAACATCCTAGCATATAGGGGTAGCCATGTGACTTAAAAAGGAAACTAAGTGTGAGTCTGATAATTTCTTGACAGAATTTTGGCATTCCAAATGTTGCGTTGTATTTATTTCCTATGCTCTCCTCATTCTGGGCATGGCCATAGTCTCTAGAACTGTAGAAGTCATCTTGTGCTCATGAAAGAAAGACCAGAGAGGATTTCTAGGCCTTTGGCACTTACAACCCCTGAAAAATAACAACGATCACTAACTACACTGGTTCTTAGTACTTAATGGAGAGGGGAAAGAATCTAATTTATTTAAATAAGTCTTTGTTATGTTCATTCCTTCATTCATTTAATGGGTCAAAAAGGAGCAAAGATATAAGAAACATCTATTTCCTCTAGAAAAAGAAGAAATCATCCCTTTGGCTGTTTGTTATGGTATGGGTCAGCAGGACTTGGGGTCAGTTCTATTAAAATATGACAAGGAAAAGTAAGAATATTTAGTACAAAGTAGACAGCTAACCAGTCTACTATATCCCTAATAGAGATGTGGTATCGAAATTCTATTGTTCTAATTCTGCTTTCATGGTCACTAAGTATTCTGCTATCTAGATTTGACTTTCCATGTAATTTATGAAAGAGTGGTAAAAACCATCTACTGATAAGCTTGTAGCAAGATTGCCAATGATTGAGTTTTTGTATAAGATTTCATGGGTTAGTGTCTGACAACTTTGTCAATGTGAATCCTCAACCCTCACCTCCAAAGAATGATCTATTCTATCTATAAAACTGCAGAGCCTGTGTCTGTAAGGACAAGGACCAGGCTCCAAGCCAGGGGATTCTCCAAGTAATTGGTACCTTTTGTGCCACTTTGGCATCTACCCCAATAGTCTTTCAGGGACATCCCTATGTTCTATTTCCTAGCATCCACTTGAACCCTCAAAACTGTCACAGATGCTTTGAGAGTTGTGTTTCTTTAAGTTTTCCACAGTGATGTTTGTTCCACCCAGGCGTTTCCAAGATAGAGGAGGGAATTGATCTAGTTCCTGTCCCCTAGAATCCATATGATTCAGGTGTATCTTACCGGTAGAATACTTGCCTTGCTTGTGGGGAACTCGAAGTTCAATGTCCAACTTGGAAAAAAAAAAAAGATGCCAGAATCCTCATCAAGCTAAAACTGACTTCTTAATATATGCTGAGTCTATAAGATGAATTTCCAACTAATAGAGTTCATATTGATAATGGTCAGCCTGATGAAGGGAGTGATGGAGGGAGGGAATGGAACATAGCGTGAACTGCTAATTTTGTTTACGGTGGTGCAGTCATGAGCAAAGCTCTCAACTGAATGATCTTCAGCTCCGAAACTTAGTACTCATTAGGAGAAACTATGTCCTGAGCAATTCTATTTATCTCATTAATTTACTTTAAAAGGCCTCTCTTTATAGCACAAAGTCCCGCTTTATTGAGGTTTCTGAACAAATTGTGAATTTTGTGTTTGTAGAATCCAAATTAATGAGGTTTAACTGCTTGCTAATTAAAACCCTTTAGAATTCTGTAAAGACTTTCTCTTCAAGAGTTCAGATTAGTTGATGAAATTTTCTCAATAGACTTCACAAAGAACTTGGAAAACAAATGATCACCTTGTCAGCCTTACCAAAAAAAGCCTCTGAGCTCTTTCTGCAAGTCTCCACCCCCCCACCCCCACCTCTTGTGGAAGTGCTGATGGTCTAATGATCCTGGCCTAGCCATTGTCTTACTGGTAACTTGCTTAAAGAGATTCCTATAATGGTTTCAAATGAAAGCACAGTGCAGCATTCAGGTTCAATTACTAGATCCATTCATGGCTGGCATTTGATCACACCTTCAGTGATCACCTCTAACAGATCATGTTTGAGCTTTCTTTAGTCATTGTCTGTGGTAAGTCTAGGAGGAAATCTGCTTGTGTTCAGCTTCTAATGGGTGTGTTCTGTGACTCTGCTTGGGACACATATTGATTGTGGTTCAAAGGATGGGGGCTCATTATTTTGAAACCATTCATAAGGTAGTCTGAAGAGTTTGATTGAAACAAACAAGTCAGGGTGACACTTCCTAGTCTTAGAAATCAGCAAAGGTCATTCGGATGGCAAATGGTCATTATTATTCTAGTGATAGGAAGTTGTTTTACTCTAAAGAAGAAAGGTGGTTGCTTCAGCTGATCCAGAGAGGAGGCTTTCAGTGGGAAGGAGTCCACTGTGACTAGTTTGCCCACAAGTGGTGGAAAGATGGTGATCTACATTGAAACAATCCTAGGGCACTTATTAAATAAGTAAGCCTTAGACATGACAGACAGGGATCCATGGGTCTCTAACAAAGCAAAAGACATGAGTATTGGAAAGGGGCCTATAGGGAGCAGAGAACTGTAAATGGGAGAAAGGGAGATGAGAGGGTAGTTATGGTAATCAGAATATACTACATACATGAATGAAGTTGTCCGCAAAAAACAAAGTTAAAAGAAGTTTAAAAACAAGGAAGAGGTGCAACGGCTATGTCGGGCTACAGGAGAAGATAGTGGTCTCCACAGGAGTTAAAGTTCCTTATAATTTTTGCTTGTTGGAAGAACTTGAAGGAGGACAAAAAGAAGTAGGCAATGATAGTTAGCTGGGGCCTTGAAGATGATGAAGATACAACATTTACAAGGTGGACAGGCATGATTATTGGGCCACCAAAGACAAACTATGAGAACAGAATATATAGCCTGAAAGTAGAATGTGGATCTAAATACCCAGAAGCCCCTTCCTCAGTTAGATTTGTAACAAAAATTAATATGAGTGGAATAAATAATTCCAGTGGAATGGTGGCTGCACAGAACATACCAGTGTTAGCAAAATGGCAAAATTCATATAGTATTAAAGTTGTACTTCAAGAGCTAAGACGCCTAATGATGTCCAAAGAAAATATGAAGCTTCTACAACCACCAAAACTTTAGTGAATCTCAAACTTGTCTTAAATCAACAACCTTCTACTCATGTTTATGCCTTGATTAAATATCACAATGCGAAATACCCACACATTAAGTAAAAGAATTCCAGCTGGTAAACATGACCCGGACATTTGTAAAAATGTATTTAATATATGCGTGCCCATTATGTTTTCAGGAAATGGGAGTAAAAATGCAGCACAATTTTCCATTCTCTTGTTAAGGTCCTGTCATTTAAACACAAACACTCAGATTCAGGTTCACCAGATGAACGCATGGCAAGGAGTGTCAGATGCCAGTGGGGATTGCACATCTCAGAGAACTAAAATTTCAAGATGGAAAAATGCAAAAGGCATGCTTTGTTCATCCTAGAGAGAAGCTGTTGAAATTGTTTAAAGTAAAAGGTACAATGAACATGGTCATAAATTGTGTTGATTCTGAAGCAGTGTGGGTGCCGACTACTAGTGGTATCAAAACTAGGTTCAGGATTATTTTGATACCTGTATGTATAATAAAAAGATGTTGTGGGAGGTGTTGATGAATTTCTGTTTAAAGCTGTTCCTGTTTGTTACATGTAAAACAGATATGATAAGTATTGGTTTATAGTCTTTGTTTAATAAACCATGCATTTAAGTTTTAAGTGACGTGAACAAAAAGGATATAGGTGTATGGATAAGTGATTTTTAAATGGATGTGTAGATAAGTTAGTTTTAAAATGTAAATAAAATGCAGAATGTGTTGTGAAAAAATAAAAATAAATAAAAATAAGGAAGAAAAGTAAACCTTGCGGGGCATGGTGGTCCTACACCTCTAAAACTAGCTCAGGAGTTCGAGGCAGGTTTGACTTCAAGGACAGCCTAGGCTACATAGCGACCCAGTCTCAAAAAGCTAAGGACTAGAAAGATAGCATGCACAAGGCCTCAGGTGGTGGTGGGGGAGGAGAGTAAGTCCTTGGGCTGCACTTCAGACCTCTGCAGGAAGGACCCAGAATCTACATGGTTAATGAGCACCTCAGATTTCTTTCAGGTTCTCTCAAGTTCGAGAATCACTGTTAGAGACACTTACAAGACAGGGCAGAGGACCACATCAGACCATATGGCAATGAAGCATTGGGGAAAACGTCCATCTTTCACTTATCCTTGGACTTTTCGCCTTCAGTAGCTGAGATAAACCAGTAGGAAGTGTGTGTGTGTGTGTGTGTGTGTGTGTGTGTGTGTGTGTGTGTGTGCGCGTGAGAGAGAGAGAGAGAGAGAGAGAGAGAGAGAGAGAGAGAGAGAGAGGGCACTGCATGTACCTGTGGACCAAGACGACTTTTGGAATCACCCTGGATTGCTTCTACTTCCTGTTTGTCTTGCTCTGGAGTTTCCCAGGCTCCACCTTCCAGGACCAGAAGTCCAGTCTACCACCATTTCTGCCTGGCATTTTTTACATGGGATCAGGGATCCTAACTCAGGACCTTCTGCTTGCAAAGCAGAGGCCTAACCCCTGAGCCATCTCTCTGGCCCATTATTTAGTTGAAAGAGAGAGAAACTGAGAACATGTGTATGTGTGCCATTAGCACACATGGGGGGGTAGAAGACAACTTTCGGTGGGTTCTCCTCTTCCAGCCTTGGACTTCAGGGAACCAACTCAGGTCGCCAGGTTTGTGCACAGGCTTCTTTATACACAACCACCTGACCTGTTACTCTCCTTCCTATATGCCTATGTCGCTGGAGGGGAAATAGTCTGGAGGAGTCGAATACAACACAGACTTCATCAGCTCTCACTCATCCTTTACCTCTGTCACAATTAGCACCATCAAAATGTTTGCTGTCTCACCCATATAAAAATAATAATTAGAGGTTTCCTGGATCAGGTGAAAAGACCCCAGTTTCTCCATATCTGTTCATTAAGGACCAATGCCACATGTATGAAATGTATGAAGGCTAATAAGATTCCACTGCACTGATGGCATAGGCCAGTCACCTGGCTGAGCCTCTTTGCTTCTATGCTACCACAGCAAGCAAAGATGCCATTCTCCAGCATGTGTGTTTTGCAATGTCACTTAATCTCCGGAGACATAGAAGAGGCTCCTGCTTGATGGGGACCTGTTAAGAATTATATAAAACTATTACTATATATATGTATACATATTATATATACATATATATAACTATTCACTTTGGAAAAAGTTTTAAAAATTCTATAATACCATATCTGAAAATAGCTAATGTCACTGTTGTCTTGAGCATTCTATAATTTTTTCAAAAACACAATCATGCTTGAGTTAGTGTAATCAAATCTGTTTTCTCCACTTTATATATATATATATATATATATATATATATATATATATATATATATATATATATATACTTCAATAAATCGACATCTATTTCATCTCATTTGCTGGGTTCTCATATTCTATATTTATTTACTGTTTGTTTACCTAATGATCATTTAGGTTCATTCCACAATGAGATATTTTTTAACATCCTCCTGTGCTTGTTATCATTTGTGACTTTTGCTGCTGTTCAAGCTAATCTCAAAGTCTCTGAAGTAGTAGGTACTTTGTAGAACCTAATTTTCTCGCCTAAAAGCAAATTCCTCAGAGTCAAGGGTGTTTCGATGCAATTTTCACTTTTCGCTGTGTTCTTGGAAACTAAGAACAAGTAAAAATCCCAGTCTGTAACCACAGCTCACCCTTCCCCCTGAGGTAATCAATTTCAGTTTCTGTGTTTCAAAGAGGGTAAAAATGAAAATACCATTGAAATCATTTTATCACACATTTAGCTTAAAGCAATTATAATTTATGCCTCCAAATATAATTCTATATCTCTAAAATATGATTTTCTGCACCAGTGTTTTTTTTTAAACAAGGGAACTTTTTAATGACCACATTTTTGTTAAGCACATTTATCAACAGTTAAAATTTTAGAACCAGATGTCAAATTCTAATGTGGCAGATTAAGAATAGGATTTCTTTGGTCCTTTAACTGGTTAGACTATGGCATATGACAGTATGTGCCAGTATAGATGCTTCTCTGGGAGACAAAAGACACTCTTCCATTACATATGACTTGATACCACATTTTGGAGAACTTTTTTTCTCCATGTACAAATCCTAGAGAGTCTGATGCTCTCAGAGTGGTCACCGTGTGGTCCATGGACTATACGCATCAGTGACTGGATAGTCTAATAATGGAGAATCATGAATCCGCACCACACCTTGAACCATGCACTTGGCAATGTTTTATTTCTTTTATTCTTTGATGCTTTTTATATATGAATACAGTGAAATTATGCCATTTTCACCCTTTGCTACCCAATTCTATCTCCCCTCCTTTCCCAAAGCATAATTTATCCTTTCTAGAGATTCTTCCTCTTACTTTCACATCTTTTTGCATATGTGGTCCACTGGGTTTCATCTGGGACACTTCTCTTGGCCAATGACTTGCATATTTGCTGGAGCATGGATGACTTATCAGTGAGTAAATTATTGAGAAAAATAGCTCCTTTTCCCTTGTCTGACATTAACCTTTATTAGGTATATGAAGGGATAATGTAGTGTCTTTTGGGGAGGTAAAGTGTCTCTTCAGATCTTCTCCATTACATGGTAAAGTATTGGTAAGCCAAATATCATGTAGGTCTTGTGGAAGTAGGCATTGCTGCAGCATGTTCTTGGATGTACACTTAACGGTCTGAAGAACGTTATTGTTTGGGACACTAAATAAATCATATTACAACACACACACACATCTCATTCTTCTTTCTAAATACGTAGAATTTTACTTCGAAGGAAGTCATCCTTTCAAGTAGTGATTTACAACATTGAGTCTGGGGAGATGGCTCCGTGAGTAAAATGTTTGCTGTGCAAGTGTGAGACGCTGAGTTCAAATCCCTAGAACCCACGTGAAATTGACCAGATAATACACATCTGTAATTCCAGTGCTCCTATGGTAAGGTGGGAGGCAGAGACAGAATTCCTACAAGCTCAGAGGTCAGCTAGGCTGATACTTGTTAACGCAGCAGCAAACGGCAAGGACGTCCTGCTTCAAATCAAGTGGACGGCAAGGACCAGCACCCGAAGTATCCTCTGACTTCCACAAGTGCACTGTGACACATGCAAACTGTCACACATGAACACATGCATCATACCCCATCCACACATACCTATCATGCATTCAGTGAAGCAGAAAACCAGCCTATTTGTCTCATTTTTGGAATGCATATGCTCAAATAAACCGAATTTTATTTCTAAATTTACTTTCATAGTATAGAGTTTGGTGGGAAAATGACTTTGGTCATTCTTCGTTTCTTCATTTTTATAATTTCTATTTTTATATAATTTTTAGCTAATGCTGATCTTAAAAGCTTAAGACTCCCTTCTGACACCAGTCAGATGTATGATGTATGATATATGATGCATGATATATAATGTATAGACTTGCACCAGTTTTTTAATATTCATCTTAAGTTGAAAGCATACTTCGTATTCCCAGCCTGTTCATCACTGCTTGGCAACAAGCATATTAGACTACTTCATTCACCCTTGAAGTCACGTGGCTGAATACCTGCCTACCTTTCTGAGAGAGAGTGGAGTACTGCTAGCCCATGGTGTTAGAGAACCAGACCCTCCAAGGAGCAAGGCCCTAAGCAGAGGAGACTGTAAAGAGGTCAGGAACACGGTCAACCTCTTCCATACTACCATCCTGGGGTATAGGCATTCTGACTGCCGTCGAGTCGCATGGGTCATGTGTTAACCAGGCTGCAGTCCTCTGCCCAGGGAAAGACTGACCTTACCATGTAGCTTAAGACACCTGTGCCATGCCCCTCTAAAATGGTCATGTAGCCTGCTTCCTTGCCACATAGGACCCCCCCCCATGAAACCTTAGATTCCACCTTTGCTCTACCACTCCAGGTCTGAATCTCTCTGCTTCAGAGCCCTGCTATATATGACCTTTTGCCTAAAAGGATGGTCTACCTCAGCTCCTCTTGAACCCTAGAACCTATCACTTGGGAAGGTCAGAATCTGACCTGTTTCTGCTGAAGGATATCATTTGTGAATCATGGTAGAGTTGAAAAACGGCTAAGTCAAACAATCATAAGTTGGAACCATCCGTACTCATAAACACCTGCTTATGCGCCAAGAACTTCACTGGGAGGGAGGAAAGCAAGCTGTGTGCCAATCATCACAGCACATGAGTGTCCTGACACTAGAGAGAGCGGCCATATTGTACAAGAGTACCAAGGAAGCTTAACCTAAAAGGAGACTTTCCAGGTAAACCTGAACAGATAAGTACGAGGTTCCCCCAGGAAACAGCAGGAGTAGGGGAGGTGTAACAGCATCTTGGGAAACTTGCAGAAATAAATTTTTTAAAAAATGCTATAGCAGGGCTGTCATGCTAATCCATTTGTTCTTTATCTTCTTCCTAAGAGGGAGCCATGGGGGATTTTAATGAGAAAAGTGACATGAGATTGGTATTTGAGGAAGATAATTCTGGCAGTCCAGTGAAAATAGAACAGGGAGAGGTCAGCTGCTAGGAAGTTGTTACCATAGTCTGAGTGACAGAGATGCTCCAATGGAGATGGGAGGTTGTCAGTCAGGGTCCTCTGGAGACTGAGGTGATGCATGCACATATGTATGTGTGGACATACCACCTATGTTACATACAAACACTCATTTATACACAGAGAGACTTAGTTCAAAGAATGGGCCCTGCTGCTCAGAGGCTAGCGTGTCTGACATCTACAGGGCTGAGTTGAAGGCTAGAAGTTCAGGCAGGGGCTGATGCTTCTGTCTCCCGGCAGAATTCTCCTCTGTTAAATCTCAAGTTTGCTTTTACGGCATTCTGACACATTGAGGCAGGCCCACCCACATGATCTCTTTTGCTCAGTCAGCTGACTGCAGGTGTGAATGCCATCCACAGAATACCTTCATAACCACACTGACTTAGTGTATGATTGAATAACTGGGTCCACTGGCCTTTTGTACTGACACATTAGCTTGATGTTATGGAGACTATAAACACAGAGCCAGTCTGCATAGTATTTACACACATACACATGTATGCATCTTCAGAGAGGAAACATTTATTTCCTTTTCAGTCCAGCAGTACAGAGTAGCTAGCAGATGAGAGCAAAGAAGGTGAGCTGTTCCTTTGATCAAGGTCTACAGGACTTTTCACACTGGGAATGCTGGAGTCTACAGGAGAGACATTGAAGCTGCCGTTAGGATGACCGAGTCTGGCCTGGTAGCCCAGACCTGCAATCCAAGCTACTTGTGAAGTTGAGGTAGGAAGATCAGGGCCTCAAAGGCCTGCCTGTGCTACAAAGAGAATTCAAGTCTGGCTTGGGCAATATGTCTCAAAATGATATGTGCATATAATATCAATATATGTATGTATGTATGCATGTTTGTATACACACCTGGAAATGTAGCTCCGTGGTAAAGCACTTGGCCCAAGTGAGACCTCGGATTCAGTGCTTAGTACCAAAAAAGGAAGAAAGAAAAGAAAAGATTAAAATGATGTCCCTGGGGGTTGCAGCTACATGGACTTGGCTTCGTAAGTGTGACCTGGTGATTATGAGAGTATCAACCATTCAAGCGTAGCTAAATAATGTATGGAAGTGCTTATGTTGGGCACTGAACTAAAGACCACATTAATTTAAATAACTTTCATTGTGGTTTCATTTAACTTTCAAGGATCTGATGGTTTGCATGAAGTCAAGGAGCAGATCTAGTGGGAGTAAGAGAGTGAGGTAAGTGTGGTATAGTGGAGTCTGTTCATTTACTCGGCCAACGTTTATTTAATAACCATCGATTCTGAGCTGCGCGCTGTCACAGGTGTAGGAGACAGAACGAGGGACACAACACACGAAGACCCCATCCTCCTGGGCTTCCATGCTGTTGGAGAGAGGAAGCATCAGCTAATAAGCAAGTGACCCTGACAAACAAAACAAGCAGCAGAGTCGGGGGTGGGGGGAAGCATTGTGAAAGAAAATAAAGCCCAGTTAGAACCATAGAGAGTGCAGGCCGGGAGAGGTCAGAGCAGGATGGCAGAATCGCCAGGGAAACCTTTCTGATGCTATGACCTTTCAAGGTCATGTGAAAGAAGTGAAGGGAGCAAGCCACAGAGGTATGAGAAGAGTGTTTCTATACTAAAAAAGACTGGCGATCAGGAGGTAGTGCGTATAGGAACTAAAAAAACACTCTTAGCCCTCTGGCATGTCACAGGAGTGATGAATGTAACCACACTGAAATGTCTACATGGAGTCAGTATCCTTAAGGAAGACTTGAAGCCAGAAGGTGAAGTAACTGTTCTATGAAAGATGTGAATTCTGGCCTCTTTGTTGATCATGTACAAAGGGAGATTGATAAAGGCAGAAAGACTCAGTGGTAAGAAGTGATAAGGAAGACCAAATGGAATGGGCACTGAGATGGAGCAGAGGATGTTGGGAAGTGAGATGCACTGAATATAGAGGTCCTGGCTGCAGGGGAGAACTCATAGCCTGTACACCAGGGAAACCTAGAAGAATATGGGTGCCCCTGAGAGATCTAAGTGGGCCTTGCCTGAGATGTGACCAGAGGCTGAAGTGCAACCTGGAATGGCTTAAATCCAAACAAAGAGGAACAAGGAGAACAGAGCCCAACACATCTTTACCAATCAGGGTCAACTTCATATTGCCTCATTCTGGGCACACTGGTCTCTGAGCTAGCCTCTCTGCCCTTGCATTAATGGAGAGTTGAGTTTCCTGTGGTTGGAGGACTCTAAGCCATAAAATGATCAGCTTCTCAGGCGGGAAGCAGAGGATGGAGGCTCAGGTATCCGGGGTTGAGGCAAATGACCTTCATTTGTCACTTGACTTTGAGCACCTGATTCTCTGTCAAATCTGGCCTCAAGATGCATTTCCATAAGGCGTATCTCAGGTGGACTTGCTTGTGGGACTCTCCAAATGGCTTCAAAACATGGAAACAAGCTAAAAGTGCATCAAACTCAGCATCATCCACAATCTCTGCAATCTATGTCCACCTTGGACATAAAGGACCTTGTTTGCTGTCAGTGCGGTGCATATTGTAGGATCTCTGAAAATCTTTGCTGTATATGTTTGGCAGGACTGGGTATAAACTGATGGTCATGGTGAGTAGAAGGGCAATGGGATGCTTATTCCCTGTGATTGTAGTTGAGCAGTAGTTGACAGCAAGAGGGTCCCTGGAGAGTAAGGGCTGTGCCCAGAAAGTAGGGGAGTTGGGGGAGTGGACAGGTCCCCATCATATGGGCATTAGAGAACCAGCACTCTATGAAGGATCAGCATACACAGTGGGCGTATGGATTTCAGCCCCAGAATTCAGGATCATAGCCATGGTTAGGTAGAGAATGGAGAGGTCGGGCCCTGCTTCGCTTGACAGCGCAGTCACTGCCCAGGAGGACTGAGAGCCCAGTCCTTGCAGTATTGGATGGTTCACATGTTGTATTCTTCATGTCTTGATTAAACACTTAACATGCATTGCCTTTAAGGTGTTTTTTTTTTTTTTTTTTTTTTTTTTTTTTTTTTTTGGCCATTCCATTTTATTCTTTGAAGAAGTCTGAAGCCAGGCTGGCCCCGTGCCAAGACAGCACATAATGATTGTACCTCAGAGAAAGGGTGTCAGAATTTTCCAAGATCCATGTCTCAGTTGTGCTAGTTTCAGAATTCTGATTTGTATAACCTGAGGTGAATGAATATGTATTTAGAAGAATTTTCCTGATTCCTAAAAGTCTGGTGTATAAACCAGAAACTCCAACGGGTTGTGTTGTAGTGAGAAGCAAAGGGTACAGATGTTCTCTGATCCATGCATGTTATACAGGTTTCTATAGGAACATAGATTTAAGACCAGGGGGCCATTTTTGGGCTTGAAAGAATGCATGCTGAATGAGATAGGGGATCTTACCCACAGGGCAGACTTGTGAGAGTGTTGGCTTCAATGCTGGCCTGCCCAGTAAGAGACTGGATGCCACCTTGCTCTCTCAATGGAAGGAAGGGCATCTCTGTCTCAGTTTACGGGGCTTCCAACACCCACTGTGCTATTCGATGTTTTGTTACTATCATAAAATATCTGAGATGACTTTACTAGGTGATTTACAAATTTTCAGGAAGGGTAAAAAGGAGAGGAGGTACTGCTTTTCTTTGAAAATTTATGGGAGGTAGGACACACATGTAGACAATGGGGAGGGCAACATTTGGAAACTGGTTCTTGCCTTTGACCTTGCTGCATCGAAATCTCTTTTGTTATTTCTGCCTCTGCACTGCATATTCAGGCTTCTGGTTGTTCTATCTCTACCTCCTATCTTGCCCTCTTGCATTACAGCTGCAAGCCACAGCGTCTGGTCTTTACATGAATTGGGGGGCTTCAACTCAAGTCTTCAGGGTTGTGCAAGCAAGTGCTTTCCCTGCTGAGCCATCTTGCTATTTCTGAGCTACTGTGCTAGTTTGTAGATATGAGTGGCAAGTTGACAATCGAAAGCTGAGTTTTTGGAAATATCTGTGAAGAATGAGTGGTTGAGGCAAGCCTGCAGGAGAGTGATTGATGTGGGAAGACCCAACCCACAGTGGATTTGGGGAACATTCCCTGGGGAGAAGGATAAGATGGAAGGAGCCGGCTCAGTCCTTTGGCATTCCTCAGCATACTCAGTCAGACTTGCAGTCTAGCAAATGAGGTTCGCCCCTCTCTCAGCAATCCCTGTTCTTTCAACTCCTGGTGTTGGTATGAGTTCTCTTGACAAGCTGCACTAAGAGCTGTAACAACAAATCACAAGAAAGAATAAAACCCCCTTGTCCCAAACTCTTTGATCATGAGTTTATCAGCAACCTGGAGAGTAACTGTTACAGGTACTGTCTTAGCCTACTTCCTAGCTGAGACAAGTTGTTGTTCTAATGCGAGGGTTGAAGGACATGGCTTCACTGCTTCGTTGTGCCTTCCTGGGACTCGGTTGGTTGGTTGTGTGTAGTCTACGCCCCCCATCTGTATGTCTACTTTGTGTGTGAGTGTGTATGTGTGTGTGTTCTACCAGATTGCCAGCACCTAGAATGGCAAAAGGTATGAGGCAGGCGAGGCAGGTGGGTAAGTGCCTGCCAAAGGGAGGAGTGATCCCTGGTCCGTCAATCCTCAGCTCAGAGAGGGAAATCTGAGATGACAGGAACCAGAATAACAAGTGAGGCACAGAGTGTTCCCTATTCCTTCTTCTTTTTTTTAATTTTTTTTATTATTTTTTATCCAATTGTGCATATATGTGTGTGCGCGTCTGTGTGTGTGTGTGTGTGTGTGTGTGTGTGTAGAACCACGGACGAATTTGGGAACCACCATGGACCACCTCCACCTCCTCCTTGTTTACTCTGCCCCGGGATTCACAGGCTCCGCCCTACCAGGACCAGAAACGCAGGCCGCCCCCACCTCCGCCCAGCGTCTATATGTGGGGTCTAGGATCCGAACTCAGGACCTTCTGCCTGCAAGGCAGAGGCTTAACCCCTGAGCCACCTCTCCAGCCCCTCCTTCTTCTTCTTAAAGCACCAGCCTGGTGGGTTGGGGAGATAGTTCAGGTGGTAAAAATTTAGCTTTTCATGTGAGCATGAAGACCTGTGTTTCATCCTGAGCAGCCACATAAGAATCCAGGTGTGGGAGCATGAACTTATAATCCCAAGGCCAGGGATGTAGAAATGGGAGGGTTTTGGAGCCCATGGCTAGTCTGGACTAATGGGAGAGGGAGGCAGGGAGGGAGAGAGAGAAAGAGAAAGAGAGAGACCCTGTCTCAAAACAAATGAACAAACGAATGAATACAAACCAAACCCATAAGGAGCACACCCTTGAGAAGTAACATTTAAGGCTGTCTAGACGCCATAGGCTTGTGCATGAAAACACACACACACACACACACACACACACACACACACACACACGCCTGGCAGGGGAGTCCAGAGCTGGTGACACAAAGATATAAGGATGCTGAAAGCCTTTTCTAGAATAATTGAAATAAATCTCGATGAGTAATCTGCCCCCATTTTTATTATCCCTGAAGGTTATGTCTGGAGTCAGATGAATCACGCACAGTTTCCATTCCTTTGTCATTCTTGCCTTTCCATTGCTCCTTCCTGCATGTATCTCCATCCGCTGTGTCACATTCAAGTAGCAATCACTTGCACTTTAGTTCATGACATCTCAGAAAAACTAAATTCTTTTCTTTTTCATGCCCCCAAAGCTGGAATACAATTACACCTCTCCACTGCAGTCTGTCGGTGTGCTGGTTGTTAATAGCTGCTTTGTGCATATGATGGTTCATCTTCATCATCAATTTGACTGGATTTAGAATCACCTAGGAGATGCACCTAGGTCTCCTAGGTATGTCTGTGAGGGAGCTTCCAGAGAGGTTTAACTAAGGAGAGAAGACTCATTCTGAATATGGGTGGCACCGTCCTATGGACTGTGGCCTCAGACTGGTTAAAAAGGAGGGCGGAGTTGAAGCACCAGCATTCATCTCTCTGCTTCCTACCTGCTAACACTGTGTTCCCAGCTGACCCACGCAGCCATCTCTCTATCCTCCCTGACTGCCAATTTTACTGTGACCAGCTGACACGAGCTCTTGAAGTTATGTCTTCCCCTCCATGATGGACCGCACACTCCAACTGGGAGCCACAGTAAGCTCGTCTCTCTCCGTAAGTTGCTAGGGCCAGGAATGACAACAGCAGCAGCAGGGATATAGTCGTCACTCTTCTCTGCTGCTGTAAGACAACACTCACACAACCAGCTTAGGCTTTCTGTTTCAGAGCTTACACAGTCCAGGCAGAAAAGACATGGTGCAAAGTAGGAGCTGAAGGCAGCTCAGGTCACGCCCTCCATCATGGAGGCAGACAGAGCAAGCAGCAAGCTTCAAGAGTAGACTGCTAGCAGAAGCAAGGCGGGGCTACCCACTGCAAGACCCACTCCCTGTGACACGCCTTCCTCCACCAAGGTCCAACCTCCTTAGAGGTGCCATGACTTTCCTAAACTGACATCAGCTAAGGTTGCAAACACATGAGCCTGTGGAGAGACAACACATATTTAGACCATGACAAGTAGATCTATGAGTGAATTCTGCATACTTTATTTTGTGAATAACCCACAAAAGTTTAACTCAAGTACCTGAAGTTATTTACCAGATCTACCTTTGCTGATAGTAATGAATTTGTTATATTAGAAAGTAGAAGTTTTCTCCAGATTTTCTTAAAGGGCATTAAAGCAATACCTTGTGCCAAATAAAATGGAGATAGTCATTACCAGGGAATTTTGTACCTTCTTCAATAATTAAAGCAAGCAAGCAATATTCGTAGACAATGCAATTTTCATGATGCATTGAAAAATGTGTTCTTTCAGAAGCACATTTTCATTTTTGTAATATCTTAAAATTGCTTGGAAGAATGAAAGGCAGACTGGCTGGGGACCTTAACATATTATTAAATCATTTTCAAAGAAACTGAAAATCTAAAATAATCATACTGTGAGTTCCTACCCATTATCACCTACCTTTACAATAAATGTTTTGCTACATTGGCTTTATCACTATCCTTGTATCCATTCATCTCTCAATCTCTTTCACGTATTTTGAATTAAATTGCAGTATACTCCATCTCCAAAAAGTTTAGCTGCTGGCATGTCTTTATTATTGGTCAAAATATTTTAAGGTTAGATTTGCATTACAATAACAGACAAATTTTAAGTTTTCCATTGAACAAATTTTGACAAATGCATCCAAACATGCAGCATCAGTATTTATTAAGTGAAGGACTTATTTCCATCCTGAATGTTTGTGCTAGTGTCTGTTCCTAGGCAATTCTGACCCTACCCGTACATACAGAGGAAGCCAGTATTTTTAGCTTCTCAAGATCGATTACTTTAGCCTATTCTAGAAATGTATGCAGTCTAGAATCACATAGTAGGTACCATATGGGGAAAGTACATACAGTATGTGCTATTTTGCTTCTTGCATTCAGTGTGCTTTTGAACTTCATCTGTTTGTGTGTGCCAACAGCAGTAATCTGTACTTAGCTTACTACTGAGTAATATACCCCTGTGTGGATATTCCACGATTTGCTTATCACACACTTCTAGTGGTCACCTGGACTATTTCCACTCTGCAGTTACCACTAACAAAGCTACTATGCACATTCTTGCATAAGAGTTTTTTTTTTTCCTTTCGTAGGCACAAGTCTTCCACGTGCACACCTCCTGAAATGTGTCGCCTGCCATAGAGTCTATACAGCTAATGTTTATTGGCCTGGCACAAAACCTACACGACATGTTGGGTGTTGCAGTATGCCACACACTTCTGTCCCCAGAATGGGAGTTGAGAAGTTAAGGGGCTGATTGCTGAGTGTTAAAGCTAGTCTTGAACCTGGCTTTTCAGGCTCCCCATCTGACTCTGTTGGGCTCTTGGGGCCAGGCTGCAGGTGCTTTGCAAGTCTGTCCTTCCTTCCATGGTGCGTAGACTCCATTAGAGACCATGGTCTTTAAGAGTTGCTGTTTGTAAATGGCTATTACGATTTTAGCTCTTAGTCACTGGAATGTAACGAACTTTTCTCTCATCTAGATGACTTTGTTTTCTTACTGCTGGGTGTTCATCTTGTGAGTATGGAGTGAGGGCTGAAGAGGGGTAAGGGGCCACCAAGTGACCTAAGGACAATCCAGTAGTTCTTGTTGATGACGCAGAAGAATTCAACATAATAAAGGTCCCGAATCCTTTTTTCTCCTACCAATCTACCACAGGCTGTTCTGTGATCATGGCAACCAAGACACTGGTTGTGCAATATACAGAAACTTTCCATTACCAGCAAGGAGTTTCGTAAGTTACACAGAATGCTCACAAAGGCCGTTCTGTGGAGGCCCAAGCCCGTGCTTGGGGACTCCAAGGAGCACTAGCACCTCCCCTCCAGGACAGAGCTGGGCAGCAAGCAGGAGGACTCAAGGTGAACAAAGTTCTAAACCACCTCATTCGAAGGCATTTCGTTTCCACACCTCAGCACAGATCCCAGGCTTTCTATCCATTTCACAAATCATTCACACTCTGCATCTCACCACTGAATAATGATTTCCAATATCCTTTGTAGAAATAAATGAACTCTCTGCTACCGATTCAGAGGGGGAGGGCGAAGCTTCCAAGAAGCCATCACTGAAAGTGTGAACTCCGATCGGCTTCCTCAGATGCTCGTTGTGTTTGCTGTACTGAATGTTCTATGTTGAGTGTCTCGGTGTGAATCTGCACACCACTGAGCTACTCACTCCGGATGTATTGAGATCAAGAAGATCATGTTCAGACTTAACTCCTCCCCTCCTTTCACTTCTCTGTAGGAATCTTGAATTTTCGGGCTCCAGGAATCTTGGGGAATAGGATTTTCTACCTCCTCCCTTATGAACTTTGTTCCCCGCTCTACTCCCAGCCCTTGCCTCCCTCTTCTCTTCTCACCCTTGTCAATGGCAAAGCAGTGAACTGGCAAGATGAGCAGAATGGATTTTCCTGGGGGATTTTTAAATGCACCTCTAATGTTTAAGTGCAGCTTTGATTACGCTCTTGGCTTTCAGAAGAGTTCTGTCTGCACAGAGATCCATTTCACTCGAGCCAACAGCTCTTCCGCAGTGCCGTAGCCATGTGTAATCCTTTAAGTGACTCTGCAGGTTATGGAAATACCACTCATCCCCTAGCCATTGCTGTTAATTAAATCAGTAGCCTCATTAGTAGCGTCTGCCTCCAATATTGTTATTAATTATGTTGATATAAATTTAGTGTGGTTGGAGATTATTCAGGGACTCTTTAAAGTTATATATTAAAATTAGGAATGATAGATATTTAAGCATCCATTATCAGTTTGTTAAGAAGCTTTTATTCCCAGCACTTTCTACATTTGAAAGGTCATTTCATAGTTTGAGACGTCAGCTTTTAATTGCACTTCCTTCCCTTATTAGAATGTTATCATTGTGGTTTATAGCAGGAACTTCCATAATATACTTAACCATAGAGTTTAGTATTTAAAGGTTTAATGCATCTAATGATAACTTACGGTTAATTCTAGCTACTAAAAATTAGTCTTTTGTGGGACCAGGGAGACCACTCAGTGGATAAAGTGCTTCCTGAATTCTGATCACTGGAATCCACATTAAAAAAAGCTGATGTGTCTGTATACTGTGTTCCAGCGCTGGCAGTGGGGAGGGTACTGGAGGATCCCAAGGGCTGCAGCCAATCTAGCCAGTCCGTGAGTTCCAGGTCCAATAAAAGAAAACAATAAATTAGAAAACAAGAGAGGGAGGTTCCTGGCATTGACCTCTGATAGCCACATTGGCAAGCACGTGCACATGTGAACACATGCATGCACCATTCTCTCTCTCTCTCTCTCTCTCTCTCTCTCTCTCTCTCTCTTCCTTTGTTATAGGAAAATTACACATAGGAAAAGATAAGACCTGGGATGGAATTGTGTATACAATGGGAATTAGGAAAATGTTGAACAACTGATGTCATCCAGTCCAAATACGTGCAGATAAAGATGTTTTATTTTGAAAATGCTTTGCTTTTAACCCTTTCCTGATTATTGCCCACCTCTTCCATGTTGGCTAACTGGGTCTATAGGTAACTAAAACACATTTTGATTCTGTTTCGTGTCACTTGATTTTTTTCCTTTTTCCTAAAAAAAAAAAAAAATCTTTTTCTAAGAAGAGAAATAAGGCACCTGCAATTCTCTATATTAGAGAAAAGAGTTTGAATTTTTAAAGTATTTTCTTTTATGTATTTGCTGGGATTTGGATGGAAAATGTCTCCACGGGCTCTTGTGTTTGAAAATTTGGTCCCTAAGTGGTGGCACTGTTGTAGAACTTTTAAGAGTGATGTCTCTGGAGAGGGGGCTTTGAGGTCTCACAACTGCCGTACTTCCTTTACTTTCTCTACTTCCTGACAGTGGCTGCAGTATGAACCAGTTTCCTGTATGGCACCATGCCTTCCCCACCATGATGGACTTCATTCTCTAGAGCTCTAAGCCCAAATGAACCTTTTCTCCCTTAAGTTGCTGGGGTCTAGGTGTTTTTATCGCAGCAAGAGAAGAGTAACTAAAATAATACCTTTCTAAGCAAGTAGAGGCCATCATAGTTTAAATCACAGTTTTAATGGCTTGCTTTTACCCCCTGACATTTTATCGAACTGATCTTTATTATTTGCCCTTTAAATTATGTATCATTTTTGTTCTTGTGAAGGATAAATAGATAGCATTTGGGTAACTCTGCAAATAAATATTTGAGAACATCTCTATTACCAGCTAGGATGCCCAGAAATAAAGTTTTTACGCCTGATGGCATGAAAATTGTTAAAGTTCTTGTCATGTACTGAAAATTCCTTTCCAGAAAATAATGCCAATTTCTAGTCCACTAAAAGCATCTCAGAATACATGTTTCATTGCAGTCACATGATTTAATGTGTCTAATCAGATAATAATATTATTCATTTGCTAACATTATATAGTTTTGCATTCAGAAACTTGATGGCCGAAATATGTTATGATACCAAATTATGATCTATTTCATTTCAAAGTTACATTTTTGTTGTTGTTGAAAGGAAAGTCTTTCGTTTCTTCCAGTTTGGGTCCAGTGGACCAGTGGTGCTTCAAGTTAAGTGGCAACAGACAGATTAAGAAGAGAATAGAAGGTTATATAACACATGCAGGAGAGAGCTGGTCAGTAGTAAGTAACTCGGTGAAAAGCTTGAACTAAGGCTTCTTATAAATTCACCTTTTTACCACCTGTATAACCCTGATACTTAGTGTCATGCAGCCACAGAGACACATTGGACATTGCAAAGGAGAGGCTGACCAGGGAAGACCAGGTTCTTGTTCTCACTAATCAAAGGAACCTATACATGGGCAAGAAGGCCAGTCAGCAAACAGTATTTCTAAGAGAAAGTATCATCATGTAGTAGCTTAGGAGACCCCGTAAGGAGCACAGGACATCCGGGTCTTGCTTTTTAAAGCCTCAGAGATGTTGATGAGGTGGGGAGAGAGTATTTATTGGGATTTATTTGACTAGATCACCATTTATGATAATGAAATTATATGATATGATATGATCTACAATCATTACTGACTTGAAGCTGTGGGACTTGCCCAGTGGGGCCAAGTTTCCCTTAAATTTGTCTTTACCAATGGAAGTTCATCTTTATGTCACATGGTGGTATTTTAGGAAAAAAGAACTATGAACACTCTTGGGTTTTATGGATGGCAATTATTTTGAAGATCCAGGAGAGCAGAGTGCTCCCTGGTTGATGGATTGATGGATGGATTGATTGATTGATGGATTGATTGATTGATTGATCAGGATGGGTAGTTTGTCTCAAAGACCAAACGGGAAAGGTATAGTTTAATGAGGGAGTTGACTACTGCCCCAGCCCCTGACTTTCTGTCTGGTAAACTCTTTCTCATTTGGCATAAGCACTTTAAGAGCAGACCCAACTGTATCAGGGATGATGGGATGAATGGGGTTTGTGTTTTTTGAAGTTTTTTTGCATACTCCCTAACAGTAATTTCACTTATTTCAGTCATGGGAAATGCTTAAAACTTCTTTTCAAAAAAAAAAATAAAAACAAATTATTGGGGAGAGTGATTCACACAAGGGCTGGAAAATGAGCTTACCACCACCTCCTTGTTTGGTATTCACCAAGCTTGCTTCACAGATATTTCTGAAACAAATCTCAGTCCCTTGAATCCTGACCTCTTGGCCACTCTTGATGCGACCGTCCCCAACAGCTTAGGGGGCAACACTGCAACAGGAAAGGCACAATTGAAAGGCATGACAAGGAAGTCTCTAAACGAAGCCTTGCTGTGCGTGACGGTGGATTCCGCTGGCATTTTCTGCTGGGTACTTTCTAGGCTTAGTCAGTGCTGCACATCTCCCTCAAGAGCCTCCTGCTCAACATAAGTGTATAGATCACTTGGGTGAGAGGATATTTCCATCCCGACCAGATAAACTCTCTCCCCTTCACTTGCACTTAATATAAAGGCTAAGCATATCTTCCCAGAGAATTGCCTTGTTCCTTTCAATTTATTTGAGGAAGGGGGCATTTAAGCATGTCCTAGTAGAAATACCTTTTTTCCCCTCGACCTTCATAACCCTGGGGCTTGGTATCACTGATTGGGCTATTCAGTCTGGGACAAAGCCACTTTCAAGCTCAAAGGCTATGGGGAAGCTAAAAAGGGAATATAGTTCACTCCATCAGAGAGAGGGGAGCAGCCTGAGAGCCCAGGGACCAGAAGGGTTGCTCTCCAAAGGTTTCCTAGAGGCTTCCTCCAGATTCGATTCCTCAATGTTTCTGTTGGCTTGAATCAGTGGCTCTAATTATATAGAGAAGATGTAACTGCAGCTATATTTAGCAAAGTAGAAAAGTCCCCACAGTCTGCCCCAGGAACAGTTAGACACATGGAGCCGGGCTGAGCCCCGAAAACTGTTTATTCTGGGAGAGATTTTGACACAGGGGCCCTACAGAGAACTAGATAGAGTTGGAACAAGACAAGGAAGGTCATCAAGAGGACTTTATCCCATGGTCTTGTCTTTGTTTTTTTTTTTTAATTTGGAGACTTTTTTGTCAGATTTCTGTCAGTGTCCTATGTTATCCACATTTCTTACCTCTCTATCAAGAAGGCAGCTGGGCATCTTCTGAAAACCCCAGAACTGCTGTCTTGGGACATGCCTGCCCTGCCCCTTGTGATACCATCTCTGCCTAGGAGGATCCATTCTGTTTTTCTCCATTTCCCAAGATGGCAGGAGCTGGCCACACTTGCACTCTCAATGTCACCTCTTCTGTAGTGGCCAGACAGATACCCTAAGGATGACAATCTGTCCATCACAGTCACTGACTCTTCCCTGGTACCAGGAACCCATTAGTCAGAAAATGTCTAGAGAACAGAAGGTGGAGAGCTAGCACCAGCCCTAAAGCGTCCTGCCTCCCTCCCCACACACACACCTCACCGCACCCTCAGCACCTGAAGGGACACCTTTACTCCCATGTTCAAGGCTTTCATAATAAGCCGAAGCGAAGCCTGGGCACCATGCATCCTAGGCACAAGCAGTCAGGGTGGACTGTCTGGGTAAAGTTTAACAATGAAACAAGCTCAAAGCCCATCTGCTTTTCGTTATCATCATGGCCCAGCAAGTCTAGGTGATGTCAGCACAGGGAGAGACAGTATCTTTTCTCTTAGCTGTCTTTGGTTCGTTGGCTCCATCCCTGTAACAGAAAACAAATGAGCAAGGAAAAGCATACACATTGACTGGATGTGAGTTTTATGAGGACATGCAAAGCTTCCAAAAGAAATGCCTGGAAGCATGGACCCAGAGGCTGCTTTTGCTATGATAAAAGCAGCGGCTCTTCACTTGGGCCTCCAAGTGTCCAATGGGTCAAGATAAAAACTTGACATCACTCTTCCATTCAGCATCTGCCTCCATTGCTCTGACTCATGCTTTTCTGCACTCGCATTGGACTTCAGGAATAACAGGCCTGTAGATGACCTTCTCGTGGCAAGAACAGAATTTGCTGTCTCTTCTTTTGGCAACAATGACTTTATCTCAGCCAGGCCCAGCCTGACCATCCTGAGATAACAATCGATTGGACCACAGTTTGACCAAGACTATACATTTCCTCCCTGCTCCTTCCAACCTTTCTCTACCTTATCTGGAAGTTCCTATCAGTCCCTTTGATGATGGACTAACACAGCGATCTTCTCGGTCTTTCTAATATGGCCCTATTTGTTAATGAGAATCCTTTCCTGCCTGTCTTCTGTTATTTTTGTCAACTTTCTATATGGTAAGTGACCAGACCTGACTTATTGGTCCTCTAGACTTGGATGTCTGGCCTCTGACTATAGTAACAGAAGAAGCAGTTAAACCTGAAACTTTTTGGAGTATGTTTATTGAGAAGTGGAAAGTGATAGAGAAATGGGATAGAGTAAAGAAAAGTATAATCCAAGAATGGTAAACTGGGGTGTTGTGAGCATGATATGCTGGAAATATAGATGGACACATTTGTGTCTTTTTTTAAGTGTGTGTATGTGTGTGTTTGCGTGTCCATCCCAGAAGGCACTTTAGTGTGTGAGCCCGTGGAGGTCCAGGGGTAATAGCGGGAATCATCCTGGATTGCTCTTTGACCTTATTGCTTTGCTTCTGGGGTTTCCCAGATTCCACCTTCCAGGGCTGGAATTACATGTCATCACCATATCTGCCTGGTGTTTTTACATGGGATCTGAGATCTAAATCTAGGTCTTTTTGCTTGCAAAACTAAGGATTAACCCCTAAGCACTCTCTCCAGTCCCCCACCATTCCCAAGAAGTTTTTAATGTGGGATCTGTGAATGTGAACTCAGATACTTTTCCTTTCATGGTTTTAGCCCCCGAACTATCTCTCCAGCCCATGTTTGTGTCTTTCCCCATATCATATTTTATTGTGACAATAAATTCACAAGCTATGTCATTCTCAATGGCTTCAGTTTGTCAAGTAGTTCCGATTTCCTTTATTTCCTGATTTTGGCAAATACAGGTCATTTTCTTCCAATTGTAATAATATTAACTCTTAAATCATGTGTTACATATCACACACTAAATCTATTTATCTACTTCTATCATCTATTTATATATATTTATCATTCATCCATCACCTGTTTATTTATACCTGTCATTCGTCATCTATCATCTCATCCTATCTCTCTCTCTCCACACACACATACACACACATACATGTACACACACACATATATACACACACATATACACACACATACACACATACATGTTATGTATGTTTCTGTGTATCATCCATTTCTCATCCATCTATCATTTATCTATATGTATGCATGTAGGTTACAGAATAGCCACCAAAGGGTCTGAAGAAGTCAATATAAAATTCAGTTCAAGGACTTCAAAGAAGCCTTACTTTAGACTGAGACAGACAGCTGATACTGATGAAAAGAGAGTACCAGCAGTGGTGAGATAAGATGGTAAAGGAACCCAGCTGGATAGCTCTAAAGGTACATAAAGCCAAGCTACAGGTCACAGGACTGAGTTAGGCTTCATGGTTGAGCTGAACTACAAAGATGAGATGTAGGACTGTGGAGGCCATAGAGGTAAGGCTCAGGACTGGGGTCTGAATGGATGGATGGATGGATGGATGGATGGATGGATGGATGGATGGATGGTCGCATGCATGCCTGCATGGATAGACAGACAGATGGATGGCAATTTGAGTAGATTATACCAGCAGCAAAGAATGACCAGAGCTACACTTCTGGGACCATCAGGAGTTCTCTTCCTGATGCTTCCTCACACACACACACACACACACACACACACACACACACATACACACACAGTGGAGAATGTGTGAAATGACATATCAATGGGACAGTCACCTTTGCAGTGCTCAGTGATCTCCTCTTTCTGTAGCTCAGCTAAGAGATGCTATTCTCTCAAGTCTGGTTTTTCTGATAGTTTTAATGCAGCCATGTGCTTGCATGTTCCCAGTCTACCTTACCTTTAGGATAAGTTATCGATCTGTACCTCATGCCTGGCACTAGGCAGGTGATGGTATCTACGTGCACAAGAAGAAGCAGACTCATCCTGCCTTTGCATTGTCACTCAAAACAGCCAAATCATGTTTGTCCTGGTCCAGCCTGAAAGCACCACTTTGTACGTAATAGGGAACAGCCTGTTCTCCACATAGGGAGAGCAGCTTGGCCTTTGTAGGCTCAGCTTCCTTATTGTGTCCCTGTGTCTTCAGGAATAAGGATAAACTTTTCTTTTTTTTAAGAATATATATTTTTTTATTTATTATTTATTCCATTGTGCGTGTGCACGTGTGTGTATGTATGTGTGTGTGTAGAACCACGGACGAATTCGGGAACCACCATGGACACCTCCACCTCCTCCTTGTTTACTCTGCTCTGGGATTCACAGGCTCTGCCCTACCAGAACCAGAAGCGCAGGCCGCTCCCGCTTCCGCCCGGCGTCTATACATGGGGTCTAGGATCTGAACTCAGGACCTTCCGCCTGCAAGGCAGAGGCTTAACCCCTGAGTCTCCTCTCCAGCCCCAGGATATTCTTTTCTTGAGGCATGAGCAAGTCCCCTTTCATATGAAAGTCTTCCACATAGCCTTAAGGGAAGATTAGAAAATCTCTTCTTCCAATTCCAGTAACTTAAAATATTCATGATGTCCAGGAGGTCACATTCCAAGCCTTGTCATCATTGACATCATGATCCTCCCCAGACAAGCTGCTGTTGGTGGTAACTTCTGAACAAGCACTACGTGATGTGTATGGACTCTTACTGACAAAGTAGCACACTCAAAAATGTGTCCTTTAAGAAACATGATGTTCTACTTGGAAATCAATTCAGAGAACTCCAGTCAAAACCACTGACTCCTTGTATGTGACTCAGCTGTATAGAGTGACAAGAGGGTTGGAAGCATTTGCGTTTTCTGCTGGCAGATAGATTTTTAAGCCCTATGACACTACCTAGTCCTGTCTTTAAAAAGCAGATTCAAAATAAACAATGAAGAAACAGAATTGCAATTGTGTGTGCAAATCTTTGTCTAACTTTGGAAGTATTTCTGGAAGTATTAGTGTGTGTGATATATACACATGTATGTGCAACTGCACATAAAGCCACACACGTGTAGAGGCCAGGAAGGAGCATCAGGTACCCTGCTCTATCACTGTCAGCCTTATCCTTGAGACAAGGTCCCTTACTGAACCTGGAGCTAAACTGAGGTCGGTATCCCAGAGATCCTCCTGTCTCTGCCTCCTACAGGACTGGGATAACATATACATGACTATGCCTGGCTTTTATTTTACTTTATTTTTGTGTTTCTGTGTATATATCTTATGTGTATCAGAGGGTCTGTGTATGCCTGTGGAAGCCTAAGAGGGGGCTTCAGGAATCACCCTGGGTTGTGCTACCTTCACTTTGTTTTGCTCTGCTTTCCAGGGCTGGAAGTCCAGGCAGCCACCATTCTTCTTGGTATTTTTACATGGGATCCAGGATCCTAACTTAGCACCTTCTGTTTGGGAGGCAGAGGCTTAACCCCTGAACAATCTCTCCAACCCTTGCCTGGCTTTTTATGTGGGTACTAGGATTCAAATTCAGGTCCTCATGTATACTAGTTATTTTTTTCTGTTGCTATGAGAAAATACCCAAAGTCAAGCAACTTATGGGATAAAGGGAGACTTATTCAGCTTACAGTTCCAGGGGGAGATACATTCTTTCATAGTGGAAGCAGCAGGACTTTTAGTAGAAGCTGGAGATTGGCTAAGTCACGTCCATCCAGGAGGCTGACAGTTGCAAGACTGCCACTGTCAGAGCAGACCTCTCCTGGAAATAGGTGGGACTAATCCACCTCAAGGCCCACTCCCTGTGACTGCTTTTTTCCAGCAAAGCTCCATCTTCAGACCTTCCCAAACACATGAGCCTATGGCAGGGGACACATCACATTTCAAACTTTGACATTTCATTCCTGGTCCCCAATAGGCTCAATGACATCTCTATATGTAAGCATCCCATTATGTAAACCATATTCAGTCCAACTTGGAAAGTCTCAACACAGACAATATCAGTGGTCCCAACACAGTCCAAGAGTCCAAAGTCTAAAGCCTCCTGTAAAATCAAAAGACAAGGTGCATACTTCCAACATACAATATCACAGCATAAACATTCTTGTTCCAAAAAGGAAGAATGGGAACATATCCAGAAAAGATCTGTCCATATAAAACCCTAAAGAAAGAAATAGCAGAAGACACCAGAAGGTGGAAAGACCTCCCTTGTTCCTGGATTGGCAGAATCAACATCGTAAAAATGACTATCCTACAAAGGCAATATACAGATTCAATGCTATACGAATCAAAATCCCAAAGCAATTCTTTAAAGAAGTTGACCAAACAATCTCAAAGTTCATATGGAGGCACAAAAGACCCAGGATAGCAAAAACAATCCTGAGTAACAAAAACACAGCTGGAGGTATTACCATACCAAACCTAAGTCTATACTACAAATCCATAGTTATAAAGACAGCCTGGTACTGGCTCCAAAATAGACACACAGATCAATGGATAAGGATTGAAGACCCAGATATAAGCCCACAAAGTTACAGCCATTTGGTCTTTGACAAAGGGGCCCAAAGAATCCAATGGAAAAAGAACAAATGGTGCTGGCAAAACTGGATCTCCACATGCAGAAGATTAAAGCTGGACCCGTACTTGTCACCATGTATAAGACTTAATTCCAAATGGATCAAGGACCTTGATATCAGGCCAGAGACTATAAAAACCATAGTTGAAAGGATAGGGAACTCCCTCGAGCTGATTGGGCTAGGCCAACAGTTCCTAAACAGACATCCAATGGCACAGTCACTGCTACCAACTCTCAACAGTTGGGATCTTGTGAAATTAAAGAGCTTCTGTTCAGATAAAGAGATTATAACACGAGCTCATAGGCAACCCACAGAATGGGAGAAAATCTTCACTAACCACACATCTGATAGAACTCTGCTGTCCAGAGTGCACAAAGAACTTAGAAAACTAAACACCAAGGAAACCAATGGCCCAATTAAAAAATGGGCCCTGGAACTTAAAAGAAACTTTACCAGGGATGAAATTAAAATGTCTAACAAATATCTGAAAAAATGCTCCACTTCCTTAGCCATCAGGGAAATGCAAATCAAAACTTCCCTGAGATATCATCTCACCCCGGTCAGGATGGCAAAAATCCACAATACAAACAACGACAAATGTTGGAGAGGATGTGGAGAGAGGGGAACTCTCCTACATTGCTGGTGGGAATGCAGGCTCATACAGCCATTCTGGCGAGCCGTCTGGAGATTCTTAAAGAAATTAAAGATTGAAATGCCATATGACCCTGCTATTCCACTTTTGGGAATAACCCCCCATACAGCAGAGTTTCACCTCGATAGCACAAGCACGACCATGTTCATAGCAGCCCTGTTTACAATAGCAAAGTCATGGAATCAGCCCAAATGTCCAACAGTTGACGAGTGGATAAGGAAACTGTGGTACATCTATACAATGGAGTACTACTCATCCATCAAAAGTGATGAATTACTGGAATTTGCTGGGAAATGGATGTCATTAGAAACAATTATATTAAGCGAAGTATCCCAGACCCAGAAAATTAAGCGCCGTATGTACTCCCTAATAAGTGGCTCCTAGTACCAAACCCACCCAGCCCACCTAGAGACAGTAATTGCAAGGATTATGAACAGGAGGGATGGGGTAGGAGGGCCACACCAGAAACAAGGAGAGAAGGGACCATGGAAAATAGGCCTCCACCAAGGACCCAAATAAGTAATGATACATCTCATTAAGTTCACAGACTTTTGTTCCTGATCATTTACTACTGAGGGGGTGTGATCTCACCAGAAGAGGAGGGCATATAGTCTGGCAGATAAAAAGTAACCATTTTGCAAATGGGTGATAGACCCCTCCCTTAGTATGGTTTCCCACTTTTATTACATCTACCTTTGAATGTGCTTTTATCACAAGACTCTAACAGCTTTTTGTCTCTGGCCAGGGGGTAACATACAATGCCCACCAGGATGGAGTGAAGGGCATTGCAGGAGCAGCAAAACTGCAAAAGAAAATCAACAAACCACAATCCAGAACTTCAGAGACTCTATATCAACCACCTAGAACTAGGCCAGCTTAATCTCTCCCCATCTTGAAGCTCAGGGAAGTTTGCGGAAGAGGGGGCGGTAAGAGTGTAAGAGCAAAAGGATGGGAGGAGCAATGATATATAAGATACTCTATACTAGTTAGGGCTGAAGCAATCATAATTGGACTTTGCATGCCCTGCGCATTGTCCAACACACTGTTGACCTCACAAAGTCTAGCATCTGCTAAGGCACCAAGAGCCTTGGAGGTAAAGGATTGGCAGCCACGGCAGTGTTCCTATACCTAAGGGGACCACGGGAAAGGGTTCAGGGAAAGGCCACTGGGTCCTTGTACGTCATCGGAGAGGAGGGCCCAGAGGAAAATCAGACATGCACAAGAAAGGACTCTCTGGGAATTGGGGCGGGAGGCACTGAGGGTTGGGAAGGGAGAGGGGTGGGGAGGGACAGGGGTGGGGAGGGGGAGCAGGGGGTACGGGGGGAGGAGGAGGAAGGGAGGGAACTGGTGTACCTAATAAGTTTGTATGAGCTGAAAAAAAAAAAAAAAAAAAAAAGATCTGTCCATATCAAGACTGGAAAGCAGCAGGACAAACTCCAAATCCTGTAGCTTCATGTCTAACGAGTGAGCCCCTTGTTGAAATCATCTCAGTTCCAAAGGGCTTTGATTTCACTCCTTCAATAAAGTTGCCCATATAACACATCATTCTCTTGGGCTGGCTTCTCCCAGGGTATACATATTTCCTTGGCAAATGTTCTACAGTGGCTCTGGCATCTCTCACATCACAAACTGTTCATCTTGGGCCTCTTAACTCCAGGCTTTCTTGCATAGACTTTCTGGCTTCCACCATTTTCTGAAACCATGGAGGCGAGTTCTATGACCTTCTCTCACTCTTGCATCTTTGATTCCACTAAAGCCAGAATCATGTGAACGACTTTGCCAAAGTTCTGCTATAACCTTCAGGTGGAAATTGACCCCCTCAACTCACAGATGGTTCAGTGTCTCTGAACTGACTGCATGCAAAATTTCTCTTGGGCCTTTGCTTTGGAGGAGAAACAAAGCTTTCCTTTAGGGATCCACACTTTAGCTCTTCCCTTCCAAAGGAACTTGCATTCTTGTGGGTGGAAGCCTTTTCTGAGGATCTTGCCCTCAAGGTAGGATCTCTCCTATTATACAAATGAAGAGCAGGCTTTGATTTACTATGAAGCTGATCTGTTTAACAATAGTTGCCATTTTACTCTCTGCTTCTTCCTATTTCAGCTCCTTTGTTACTGCATTTTTCCTCATCAGACCTCACAGTTTTTGCCTCTTTCTACCTGATTCCTTGCTCTTTTTCATAATTCTGAATAAAAGTACTAAAATGTAGCCATGCCACACTGTCTAGACTACCTCACCTAGAAAGGTCTTCCATTAAGCACTCGAATTTAACTTCAGGCAAGTTCCAAGATAAGGGCAACATTTCACTAAACTCTTTGCCAACACATTGCTCCATTTCAGTTTGAAACACAGTCTTTGTTCCCCTTTGGACCATCACAAGCTGGGCTTCCACTTTCTGCATCTCTAACAGCATCAAATCTCTTCAAAGCTCTCACTATTATAGACTCTTAGGCTTCATCTGCAAGATGCAAAGGCTTTCCTAGCACAAAGTCTCAAAGTTCTCCATATTTCTCCCAACAAACAGTTCCAAAGGCCCACTAGCCACATCATAGCAATTGCCATACTGTTGGGTACCAACTTCTCTCAGCTTCACAAACAACAACCTCATAAATTTCTTACAACCTCAGAGCACTTCACGGTTGTGGTACCAGATGTTCTTAATCTCACAGCAATACCCCAACTTCTGTACTAATTACTCTTTTCTATTGCTGTTAAAGAGCACCCAAAATCAAGCAACTTAAAGTGAAAAAGGGAGATTTATTTGGCTTACGTTTCCAGAGGGGAGATACAGTCTTTCATTGCAGAAATAGCACGGCTTGCAGCAGATGCTGGATATTGGCTAATCATGTCCATCCAGGAGGGTGACTGCCACTGCTAGAGCGGACCTCTTCTAGAAGTGCAGTGGGACTAATCCACCTCAAGGCTCACCCGCTGGGACTGTTTTTTTCTAGTGAAGCTCCATTTCTAGAGGTGCTACAACCTTTGCAAACACATGTGCCTATGGAGGACACATTTCAAGTCATGACATCATGCGTGTACAACAAGTGTTCATATTAAGCATCTTCCGAGCCCCAGAAATAGTTTCTTATGTGTCCCTTCTCACTTCACAGAAGCTCTTCAATGAAATAATGTTAACTCATTATTTTCCTCTTTTGTGCCATAATAATTTTTAACTGGCTTAATATGTGCATCATTCAATAAAGGACTATTGTTTATATTCTTTTCCGGGCTTTGTTATTTGTTTGACTGAAAGATTTTTTTATCAAAGATAATTTTTGACCAGAAAATCATACTAAATGATCACACCCCTCCCACCCTATTAAATAGCTGTCTCTTTTCTGTTTTTCTTCTAGCCCCATTCCTATACCCCTGTAAAAGTCAAGGGGCAGCAGTTTAACTGGTAAAGTGCTGGCTATGAAAACATGAAGAACCAAGTTTGGACCCCCCAGATCCTATAAGAAAGCCAGATACAGTGGTGCATCTATAATTCCAGGCACCTTAGGAAATGGGAGCAGGGGTCTGAGACTCGCTAGATGCATGCAGACCAGCCTGGCTTCAGTGGCTACAAGGAAGGAACAACATCTGAAGTTTATTCTCTGATCTCTACACATTCACCATGGCACATACATATCCACACACACAGGCGCGCGCACACACACACACACACACACACACACACACACACACGCACGCACGCACACACGCACTTGGAGTGACTATCTCTGATAATTGTGGCTATATCCTCTCTTGTATGAACTCCTCTAGCATGCTGTAGCTTGATGTATCATGTAGCAGCATGTCAGCTTAGGCTTCAATATATGTTTCTAGAACAGCATGCACACTCCCTGAAAGTCTGAGCTATGCCTCACATTTCCTCTTGTGTCCCCTTATACATGCTTTGTGCAAGTATCTGATAAGGAACAAGCTCTGGAACAACCAACTGAAATCTTCCAACCCCATTCTCTACCCCTATAAATTTCACAGTGCTCTTACAACTTTTACAAGATCATTTTTTTTAGGGGGAGGGGGTCTTTTTTTTATGAAATGTCTTTGAATGACCAAATACAGTCGATGATCTTTGAGGACATAAAGCTGGCTCAAACACTCATTCTAAAAGCATGTGAGAATGTAACAGGGTCACTCTCCTGGGGTCTTTATGCATCCAGGTTTGTCATGGTTTGAAATGTGTCCCCCACAGTCTCATGTGTTTGGCAGGGTCATGGCACCTTAAGAGTTGGCGCTTTGCTGGAGGAAGGCAGTCACAAGGGGTGGGCCTTGAGGTGGATTAGTCCCACCCTAGTTCCAGGAGAAGTCTGCCTTTGCAGCAAATAGTTTTGTAGCTCTCAGCCTCCAAGATGTATGCAGATATGTAGCCTCTTCCAGCTTTGGCCAGTTAGCCATGCCACCTCTGCTTTAAGAGACTGTATCTTCCCTCTGGAACCATAAGCTGAATAAATTTCCCTTTCTCCCTTAAATTGCTTGACTTTGGGTGCTCTCTCACAGCAATAGTTAAGAGCAACTATTACAAGATTCTTGTGTTCAGGAGTTGAGGACTGAAACCAGAACACACATGGAGGATTAAGGCAGAGTTTATTAGAGGAGAGAAAAGACAGAATTCATAGACTTCAGACAGGGAGTACCATAAGGGACAAGGGTGCCATGAGGGACTTGGAGCTGGAAAAGAACTCAGGGATTCCAGCTGTGGAGTGCCATGAGGAGCAGGTATCAAAGATGGCTGCCAGGGTCGGGTATATTTATATATTTAGGAAAGCCCAGGGGAAAAAATGGCCTTTCCTCATTGGTTAGCTCATATTGGGGTCCAACCCAGTTGATTTTGTGCCCACCTCAGGGTCAAGCTGTTTCTTTTGATAGACTTAGTTTATCTGCTATGGAGAATGCATCTCTATATCCTTTCGTAAGCAAAGGAGGATCCGAGGATTGGAATCAGTTCCTCCCTATCAACAAGGGGTGTTCCTCCAGGCTAATCCCAACAGTGGGGGATGGCTTTCCAAAACCTACTGTCTCAGCATAGCTGTTCTAAACCTGCCTAAAGAGGAGACAAAACAGCAGCAGTTAAATTCTAGTTTGACCCCTGATACCAACTCTACAATACTAGATGGGCTGTAAGAGCGTGTATGTGCTCATCTGTGGTGGTGAAAGCTGTCTCAATTTGTATCTATTATCCTCGGTCATTGATTCTCAAAATCTGATCCAGGGGCTGTCAAGAGTCTCCGAGGCCTTTCCAGAGTTTCTGTGAGGTCCAGTGGTTTTTTCCTAATGTTACCCAGACACCACTCTCCTCTCTCAAGTATAATGTGGAGTTGTCTAGATACCATATGGAGTGTAATCATAATAGAGAGAGTATTGCAATAGATATGAGAATCCAGCTGTGGTCCAGTAAACCTGCTACCAGAGAGATTTGCACAAGAATCCTCATGATTTTTTTATGTCTGGAAAAAATAATATAATTTACAAAATTATATATTATTCACATTTCTATTAATATGCATTTTTAGTTATCTTAATTTTAAAATTAAAGATTCACATTTTATATTCTTTATAATAAATAGCATTAATTTAACCCAAATAAAAGGTCTTTGATTCTCTTAATAACAATGCAAAGACCAACAAGTTTGAGAACTGATAGCCTAGGCACTGGATGAGCTGGTATTTCCAGAAACTTATTTTTATAGTTTTTCTTTCCTCTGAATGCCAGTGTCAAATCAAGGTGCTGGATTGAATGTAAAGGAAAATCATTAGCTCTTACGTTGATTCTTTAAACTTGTATGCAAAGCCCAATCTTTGATCCCTTGACATCTGTTAGGAATGTAAACTTTCAAGCTCTCCCATAGACCTACTGAATTGGAATCTGCATTTTGCAGAATCCTCCAGTGAGTTTAAGGTACAGCTTGAAGGTTAATCGCATAGCTCACAGTGCTTTCCTGAATCTATTTTTCTCTGGCTACATGGATCTAGTCCACTTTCCTCATTAGATTTTCAAATACAACCCAAAAATTTATCCTGGTAAATTTTACTTCTGAAGGGAAATTAAGGAATCTCCATTATTCATGAGTTTTGAGCTGGTGCTCCTTATAACAAAAGAGAAATTAACAAGAGAAAAACAAGCCAAAAATTTACACATATATACATATCTCCTGTAGACATTGGGGATAACCTAGAGAAATAAATAAATCTCCAAACAGTTCTGAAAAATAGTCTGAGATTTCAGGCTTAATCACTGTGGTTTCGTATGACAAATGGAAGAAGACAGAAAGCTGAAAAGGCTGCGAACAAGTAGATTTAAGTTCAGGTCTCCTGCACTGATAAGACTAATGGTTTAGTCATTCTCCTCCAAGTTAGACAGGAAGATGCTCTTATAACAAGATTTCTTTTAAAGATCTGAGTTGGGCTGGGAAGGTAGCTCAGCTGATAAGGCATCTGCAGGCAAACCTATTAACCTGATGATTCCCCCCATGTAGGAGGAGGAGAGAACTGACTTGGGAAAGTTGTTCTCAGAATTCTACCACACATACCTGCTCTGTCCCCCCTATCTCCTGTCTAAAATAAATAAATTTTAAAAGTCTACTTCATTCCAGTCTTTCTAGCCTTTTACAGATTTGAGCTCAAATCTTTTTTTTTAACAATTGGATATTTTATGAACCTCTACTGCTTTTCTAATGACTGAATATTAGTTCTAGTATGGAAACTGGCTGAAGACAGGAACAGTTAAATCCCAATTCCTCAAATGTAGTTTATACCCTAGATGAGCATTATCATTAGGCTGAAGACCAAGCTGAACTAAAAGCAATGTATTGCATTTGTTTCTGCACAGCAAAATGGATTTCCCTGTGCTTCTTGAATCTAGGGATTAGAATAGAAACAGAAATCTCTGGAGCATTAAGAAAGTGTTCTAAGCAAATCAAATCCACACAAAATAAAGCATTAGTTGTAAACTAAACACATAATACTATTCACTTGTGTGCATATCCACCATTCACTTTCAAATGTATGTGTGGGCTAGATTGACAGAGAAAAAATAGTTAATGAATTACAGGGTTAGGGGTAGAGCTCATGAGTAGAATTCTTTCCCAATATTCACAAAGCCTTGAGATAAATCTTTAGCACTATGAAAACAAAAAAGTAAGCAAAAGCACAATAGAGCACATAATTCCTTTTATCAGTTCTTTAGAAATAGGTAGTAAGCACGAATGATGTATTAAGCCCCTGGGAAACAGAAATGAACTAGACGCTCCTAAGTCATACAGACCCACACTAGATAATTGGAGGTTTATCATCTGGTGAAGTTAGTATCAATCTTACTATAGTCTCTCTGTGGTCTGCACTTAGCAGTCTATCATTTTAGAAAAACTGCTGTAGTGCAAGTATATCTGCCCCATTGCTTCATCAGCCTGTACAGATCTGTTCAGATCTGTTCACGTGTAAATTAGTTATCCCAGGGGAAAAGTTCAGTTATTCACACTTTCTTCAAAATTACCTTTAGATATAGTAAAAGTTGGCTTACAGTGGATGAATATGTTGTTCCTCATACATAGCTTCTGAAAGAAATGTTAGCGTGTAAGAAGGGAATCATGATCAAAATGCACTGATATGCAAAGGATGAAATTCCTGATGCGATCTAGACACTTTTATGGAGAAAGTGTCTCTATTTCGTATTTAGAGAGAGGCAATGCCTAGCTCTGCATCCATGGTTTGTTAACTTTTAGTCTAGTTCTTTTTGCAGTTCTGAGCCAACTGTCTAACAGCAGGATAGCTTCTTAAGGTATTATGGCAGCTAAAAGTGCTGTCCTCCCCCATGCACAGTGAGTGGGGTAATCGTGGTAAGTGGTGTTGTCCTTCCTGTATGTTTTTCATAAAAGCGTTACATGCCCTGCGCATGCTCAGGTGACACAGTATCTGTTGTTCTAGGAGCAATGTACTTTACCCAGTGATGCCAGACTTGATGCATTAGCCAGTTTTCTCATCACTGTTAGACTACAGAGCAGAACAACTTACAAGGAGGAACTGTGCTTATGGTTGCAATCGAGTCCAGGCCTCAATTGTTTAGCTCCATGCCCTTGAGCAAACATCACAGTAGCAAGAAGATATTGTAGAATAGGTTCCTCACTGCATGGCAGCCAAGAATGAGTAATAAAAGGGCACCAGGTCCCATTTCTAAAACCAAACAAGGAGGAAGGTACTAGAGTGACCAAATATAACCTCGAAGGCCTGTGCCCTAGAACAAAGGTGTGTATCCTGGGATCTACTTTCCCAGCTGGGCCTTGCCTCCTAAGGCTTCTACCACCTCTCAAAAGAGTACTACAATCTGGGTAATATTCAACACATGAGTCTATGGGGGAGCATTTCATATTCAAACCATCACCTTCACTTAGATCTAAAGGTTCATAGATTTGAGGAAGCCGAAGGCAAGGGAGAACTTGCGAGCCAGGTACAAGCTTCAGAAGCACAATCCACGGGACCTACTTCCTGAGTTGGACCCCTTCTCCTAAAGCTCCTATTGCCTTCCCAAATCAAATCGGCATTTGGCAAACGAGCATGTGAGAGGTGATTTTCTTTAAAACCAGAACACTTGGCCATGGGACTTTCTTTGGACAGTAAAATGTGAGAAGTGATGTAACGTTCCACTTTTACCTCCCCGTGATAAACTTTAAGAGTCCTCAAGTAATTCAGTCTGTTGACGAAGACTCAAAGCAGAGCCACAGGCTGCCCACCACTGACAAGTAATATGAGGGGGAGATAATCCTTTGTTTGGGAAGCCCTATAAGAATAGGAAGATTTTTACAACTATAACATAACCTAAGTGAAAGCTAACTAGTGCAATAGGTCAGAGATGTGCAAACTTTTTCTTAAAAGACTAGATGGTGACTGTTCTAAGCTTGTAAATTATAGCTAGTCTGTGTTGAAACTCTATAACAAAAATACCCAATTGATGACGTATAAACAAATAGGCATGATTTTATTTCGATAAAAATGCATATATGACCACAGGTGGCCAGCCCGTGGAATGTGCTTTGTTTACCTACTGCCATAGCGCTTCACTCCCTGCTGCTACAAAGCTAACTGTGGCTAATGAAGATGGTTGCAATACTTGCTTTCACTATTGGAAGGCAAGCCATTTTTAAGAACTGGTGTAAGTGGTGTCATGGTTTGAATGTGAGTTGTCCTGCACAGGCTCATGTGTTTACAAACTCAGTTGATGTTCATGTTTGAGAAGGTTGTGCAACTGTGGGAAGAAGAGCCTTGCTGGAGGAAGGGTTGCACAGGAGGCCAACCTTGAGGTTGGTGAGGCCCTTCCTCTTCCACTAGTAATCTGCTCTCTCGGTCTGCTCCTTGCTGTCTCACTTGGCCTCCATGATGATGTCTGCAGTGACCTAAGCCTCATTCACCTTCTGATGCTGCCATGCCTTTTCCGCCATAACGGACAATATCTCCCTCTGGAGTCTCCCTGTGGAACCATAATCCGAATAAATGCCCCTTTCTCCCCTTAAGTGGCTTGAGTCTGAGTGCTATCTCACAGCAGCAGGAAGCATAACTGTGACAAGCAGTTAACTACTCTGTCGACCTGACTTTCAAGAGAACATTATAAAGCTGGATGTTGCCTGTGATGGATGCATACCATGTCCCCAGAGTAAAGCCTTATTATTTTAAGTGATTAAGGTGTGTGACACATTTGTTATCCCAGCATAATATAGCATACTGATGTTAACCTGGTGTAATAATTTTTGAGAACCCTGCTTCCTGCTTTCCCAGTCCACCCCATGTGACTTGCATTTATTGACTTCTTTACCATGTTGGGTTGTTGCTCATAATTGTATTTATCTAGCGTGTTTTCTATGTAGTGTCTATGTCAGAAAAGACTATTCTAGGAAGCCAACATGTCTGCAAATAGTTTTACCAATAGATCTTTTAATGTCACAAGTTCTTGAATACTTTTTTAAGTTTGACTTCTGAAGGAGTTTTAGGTTTCAATTTGTGATGGACAAAATCTGTTAACAGTTTAAGTGACAATTCTTATCTTTGAAAAGGGATAAAAGGGGTAATGATACACTTGTCTAATTTTTTTCTTGGTGTGTAGAGGAGCATTATGGGGCTTTTGCTATGATTTATTTATTTATTTATGTCTGTCTGTCTCTGTGTGTGTGCGTCTGTCTGTCTCTGTGTATCTCTCTGTATGTGTGTGTATCAGAAGCACTGTGTGTCTGTAGAGGCCCAAGGTGACTTCAGGAATCACCCTGAATTGCACTACCTCCTCTTTGCTTTGCCCTGGAGTTTCTAAGGCTCTACCTTCTATGGCTAGAAGTTCAGGCCATTTCTGCCAGTGTTTTTATACAGGATCCAGGATTCGAACCAGGACCTTCTACTTGCAAGGTAGAGGTTAACCCTTGAGCCATCTCTCCAGTCCTCCTTATAAGACTTTTGATTAATGATGAAAATGTACGTTACTGAAGCCAATGCATCGTAACTAACCTGTCTTAACAACTGTCAGATTTAGACCTATTTTTTTGTCTTTAAACTCTCTGCATAGACCAGACTAGCATCTGAAAGAAAGCTTACAGTCTTTCTGCCTCAGCCTTGAGTTCTGCAGTTGCAGATTTAAATCCCGAAGCCTGAGGAGGCTTCTGTGTGATCGTCTGCCTTGTCCTGGTACTTTGCACAGCCGCTGTCCCTACCCCAGATTTGGTTAATCACTTCTCTGGGTAAAATGTCAGCCAGCAACCTTAAATACTTGCTTAATTTGATCTTTTCTCCCTTCTTATGCCCAAGGGAAAAAAGATCAGAAAAAACTATTCCTATATGTCTCAATCCATAAATCTAGCGTGGAGCCGCAAGACAAAAGGCAGAATTCTTTTGCTAACCAGAGGGCATCCAGTTTCTTAGAGCTGCATGACTCAGGAAGTTGTAGCCATGAAAGGACATTTCTCCCCTTACCCCTCCCAGGATAGGAGCTGGACAACAGAGAAATGAATATGAGACAAGATGCATAATGTTATTGATAAGCCCAGGGGACAATCACCAGAATGATTAACCAATAGCTCCATGAGATGCTCATAACTCCATCTTCATAAGAGACAGTGGGATGGGAAAATAAAAGCAATTGTGAAGGATTCTAAAGGACTTTTAGACAATGAATGGACCTGGGAAGAATTATTTTCTTTGGAAGTTGAATGAGCCTAGGAGACAGGCGTTATCTATGATAAGAATCTATCCCAGTGTGGCTAGTTCCTCAGACTTCTTTATCCTGTAGGTAGGGAGTTTCCAGGAAGGTAAGGAAAGGTAATTCTGTTCTGTCAGCCAGACCAGTCATAAGGCAAATAAGACAGTTTGAGAGTTAGTCATCTCTGTGCCTGCCAGAGAGAAAGAGGAACCAGAGGAGATGAAAGGAAAAGGAAGTTGGGGAGGTTTCAGAGAGACCATGATTCCAAGATGATTTTTGTAACATATGAAAGATCCACACTTTAAGGCATCATTTTCTGAGCCTTAACAGGACTCCTTGGTACCTTAGCACTAGATGATACTCATAGCCCTCCTAGTATCCCCTACAAGTAGTCTTAGAGTGCTTCTTTATTGCAAAAGGTTACAGACTAGTACTTTAATCTCGTTAAAATGGGTGAGGTCAGATCCAGATCAATCGAAAGAAACGGGTTCACTCACTGTTGATGTTAGTCAGTTTTACATTACTGTAACACATACTTGTGATTATCAGCTTATCAAAAGGAAAGACTATTTTTCTCACAGTTTCAGAGGCTGCATTCTGAGACTGATTGGCCATGGTGCTTTGGGACCTGTGGCTAAGCAACACCTCATGATGTCAGTGCATGGCAAGCCATCTGCATGAAAGAAAGGAAGAGGAAGGGACTGAGTTTCCAGTGTCCCTCTTCAGGTTCATGTCTGTAATGATCAGACCTCCCATTGGATCCCACCTCTTAAACTTTCCACCACCTGCCAGTAATGCCATGAGTGGTGGCCCTTTCATCCATGTGCCTCTGGGGATTCTTATCCAAACTGTAGTACAGTTCCCTGCTTGGTGCAGAGCTGGCCACACAGGACCAACTAGAGATGGTCGCAAGGCAGTGGAAAGGAGGGGAATAAGCACCTTATCAGAATGAAAGGATGAAGAAGGCAGCAGGTTTAAGATTGGACAACTTGAACAATTTCTTTTGGCTTTAGAGCATAAAGGTTATCCCTGGTTAACTGGTACTTGGTCCCAGGGCAACTAGGGTGGGTGCACAGTGAATCAGTGTGGTAAAGAGAAAGAGGTTGGTAGTGTGAACTTAACTGGCTGCTCAAGGAGAAAGCCTGATTGGTCCTGAATTCAGGACCAAGTCAACACATAACACACACATGCACATAACACACACATGCACATGTGTACACAAATATAGATACTATATTACTAAGATAGATACCAAAGTGCCAGAAGTCTTGTAACGATCGCGATTTTATTACTAAAGTTCTGCTATATTGGGTAAGAGTGATTTTAGAAGCGTGCAACTTCCTTCTATATGTAATTAAAAGGTTTAAAATTTAAATAAGAATTACCACTCGCTCTTAGAAAATGGCAGTTTGTTTTACTTTCTTTACTTTATTCAGGTTTAGAATTTATTTTGACTAACTAGCAGCTCAAAGTGATTGTCAGCCTACTGGTGTTGAGATTGGAGCAAGGCCTATGTAGTCCCCTGAAACATGCATGTGTACGCCCCAAACATGCCACGAGGATAGTCAGCACCAATCAGAGGCAAGTTCTTTTTTTTTTTTCTTTTTTTAATTTATTTTTTCCACTCATACAAACTTAATAGCTACCCCGGTCCCCTTCCCTCCCTCTACCCCTCCCCTGATCCCCTTGCTCCCTCCCTTTTCCTCTTCCTTCTTCCCCTCTCTTTCTCCCAGTGCCCGCCCCCCCATCCCTGGAGCATCCTTTGGTGTGAATGTCAAACTTCCCTCTGGGTCCTCCTCTCTAGTGAGGTGTAAGGACTCAGTAGCATCGCCTAGAGCCCTTTCTTGTGTTCCCCTTTAGTATAACAACACTATTGTGGCTGTTCAAATCTCCTGCCGAGGTGAGTTCTTGAAACCCTTTCATCCTCAGTGGTATTAGAAGTCACTGTGGAAATCAGAATTCTCTGGCCCTACATTTTCTACCTGTTCTCGTCATGTTGTAGCCTCCCAGCTAGATGATCATTTAGACAATTACTGGATCAACTGTGTCCCCCTAAAAAGGAAGTTTTGGAGCCACAGTCTCTGCAGCCCTAAGATTCTTCAAAACTACTTGAGTTTCACCTACATGTTTGGATCCCACTACAACTCAGTCATGAGACAATAGCTGAGGAACCCTGAGGTTGGTTCAGTGCATGAGCGAGTGTGGGGGTCGGCCTGTCTTTACAACGGCCCACCCACCATCAGCCCACAGAACCTTTCTGGCACTGAGCCTTGTTCCTAGGTGAGGCACCCGGAGAGCAAAGGTTCCAGTGTTCGAACAGGCTTAAACCCCCGTGGCTTTAGTGCTGTTTATGTACAACGAATTGAAGAATAAGACCCATACTGAATCTGAACAGCGAATTCCTTAAGACCTGGGAACATCTTGTGCTCTTAGACAGTTATAATTTAATCCAAATACATTGGAACCACACTATAATTCAATTTGAGGCAAAGAACAGTTTTGTACACAGCTGATTCATTTTGGAGATTTCTCTCTGGGGATTTGATTTCAGAAAAATTCAAAGAAGTGTGTGTGTGTTCTTTTACTTACAAAGCTGCCCGATGGTCTGGATTTGCGAGTCTGTTCCAGTGAGGTAGCACTCCCTAAACATTCTGGAGGACACCCCCACTTCGTCTTCAGGAAGCTCACTTAAATCAGGGTCCTCTGGGGGCTCATTTATTGTATTTCATCAGATTCTCTGGGCCAGTTCTAAAACTGGGGTGCCAAGTCCAAAACTAGCCAATTAATTTGTTGTTGTTATGAGCGGGGAGAACTTCAGTGTCTTCAAAAGGAACATTCTGTCTTGCACAGTCCAGGTGGAATCATTTATATTGTGATTATATCGTGTTCCAAGGAATTCAGTCACTCTGGGCTTTGAGAAATACCTTTCCCAACTTGGTACAGGAGCCTAGTCTTAGAAGCATCTGAGTCCTAAATTTCTGCTATATAACTGCATGATAGTATTGTTTGCTCTTATTTGGTTTAGTATGTATATGTATGTATGTTTATGTGGGGAGGGCGGTACATGTTCATATGTTTTCATGTGTGTACATGTGTATGTGGAGGCCAGAGGTCAACTCTGGGTGTTGTCTTCAGGAGTCATCCACCTTATGTATTTGAGGTGGGGTCTTTCACCGACCTTATGCTCACCAAGTAGACTAGGCTAGCCAGCCAGTAAATCTCTGACCAACCGTCTCTTCCTCCCCAATGCTGGCATGCTATCTGCCACCACACCTGGCTTTCTAACGTGGCTTCTGGAAATTGAACTTTGGTCCTTGTGCTTACCTGGCAAACACTTTACCAACTGAGCTATGTCCCCAGCCCTGATTATTATTATTATTATTTATCATTATTATTATTATTTTAGCTTTTAGGGGTGGGGTTAGTATACATAGGAACCACATTTCCCACCTCACACAGCCCTTTAATTAATAGTCAACAGTCGATTTGACTTGAAGCTGGAAGAGATGGGTCTTCACACTTACTAGTTATGAAGTCATTTCGCCTTATGGAGCCTTATTGTCTTCACCCATTGAACGGAACTGATAACTTCTTTTCCACAGAGGTGGTTGCAAGGATCACTTGTCCTCAGCTCTGTTTTAAAGAGGACTTACAAGAGACTTATGGGTCTGTATAAACTACATCAAAATGTCATGTGTTAACAGCATGGGGGAAGCAATAGGAGTGGTATAAAATGAGGCCATAAAGTTGGATCTGTGAGTTCTGTATGCCCACAGAGAATGGGCCTGAGAATACGACCCAAAATTGTTTTTGTGTTTTCTAGCATCCAAGCATAAAATAGGATCCTTACTATTACCTTTAATTACAGCATCTATAAGGGCAACAGCAAGCTAGAACTTGGGGAAAGTGTCCCTGACCTTCAGACCTTAGTTCAAAGTGCCCAGAACTGACCCTGGAGAACACAGCCAACGATGCCTGCTGAGGAGAGAGCTCACGCTGGCGGCCACACATACCAGCATTTGTGGGAGGCTTGTTTTGTTTGGTTTGGACTCAATGTCAAAAAGATGATTCAATATTTCAAAAAATTAGATTTTAGAATAATTGAATTCTTTTTCTGAATTTTATTTATTTTGTGATAGAGAAGGAAGGAGAGATGAGGGAGGGAAAGAAAAAAATGGGGAGAGAGTCGTGTGATATGCATGGTGGTCAAGGACAACTTTCAGAAGTAAGTTCTCTCCTTCCTTCCATCATGTGGGCACCAGGACTGAAATTCAAGTTCATATGTTTACATCAAGTGCCTTTACCCACTGAGCCATCTTGTAGACCTATAACTCAATTCTTAAATCTTCTTTAAAAACTGGATGATGCATGGCAAGGTTAATAGGCGTTGAATAGCCATTTGGGAGGACTTCGACCATGTGGTATGAGGATAGCTTTGGTCTTTACAATTCCCTAGTGCCTTATTTTCTACATTGCACTTCCTGCTTTACCTGAGTATCTTATTTAGTGAGTCATTTTCTGTAACATACGTCTGATAAGTTCATCAAGATGTTTGAAAGAATTGATTGATAAAACAAGTGGGGGAAAGCTGGTGCTAAGGATGATACTGCAGTCCAGTAAAAGAGTAGTCTATGGCTGAGACTCTTAGTACTAGACCTCAGGTCACTGAGGAGAAACCATATACTAAATAAGAATCTCAAATAGCTGACTGAACCAAGCTCAATTATCACAAATCTTCCAAAAATTCTTTGCCTAGTAAGTGGCTTTTCCATAGTGTCTGTCCTAACTTCTCCTCAGTAAGCTAAAAATTTAAGAATATTTCATTTATATTCATAGCTAAGCATTTCAATAAGAAAGTAGTATCCTAATAAAAATGTGTCTTGAGTATTCTGCTAAATGTATAGAGTATGATTAGCCCATGCTCCAATATATTAATAGATTAGTCATTACTGTTATAGTAGAATCTATGACTATGGCCAGTTTTATTTTGTTTGTGTCGGTTCTCACTGCATAGTTCAGGATAACACTGAGCTCACTTTCTAGTCCAGACTTTTCTCAAGATCCTCCTGCCTCAGCCTCCCAAGCATTGGGATTGTAGACATGAAGCACCACCAGCAGCTTCTTAACATTGGTATTTTTGTCAAGGTCTATTTCTAGCTCCTAGACCATGGTAAGATGTTTTTAGCACCAAGCTTGCTAATTTTTCAGAAATGCAATTTGAAGTGAGAAAATTTACTTATATTAACCAATTATCAGAGGAAATGGCTACCCCAAAGTCGACAATGAGTAGTAGTTCTCGAGTGTTCTAAAAAGTATGACTGGACATGGATGAGGGCATTTGATGAACGATGGCAATGATGGTTTAGTGTTTTATGCCTCATTACAGCTCCAGGCTACGATGGAGATAACTAGTGATTCCAGGGACTGCAGACAGTCCATAAATGTTTCTGGGCCAGTTCTCCCCTTGCCGTGAGGAAAGTAGAGAAAGCATGTTCTCTTCCTCACCCCAAGTCGGAAGAGGCAGATTCTAAGACAGAGGTTGGTGTTTCAGCAACAACAGGAGTTTGAGTCTCCCTGTCTCAATGGATGCTTGGTGCACTGTTCCTAGATCCCTCACGGTGCAGCACAAAGAGTGTGTGATTTGTAGATTTAAAGCTTCTGAGTCAGCTTATGGAAGTGAGGCAAGGAAAAAGATGTTCATCAGTCAATAAGCTCATCTTTCACCATTTGGCAGAAAGATCTGTTTTCATTGGACCAAGAACATTGGGAAAACCATTATTGTTGGTTCCTTGCTCAGAAAGATGATCATGTGGGATGAGGTGAGCCAGGCAATGAAGACTGTGAAGTGCCTACAGTAGATGTGTGTGGAGGATGCAGGATAGACATCACAAAAGCCTGTAAGACCAGAAAAAAGATACCCACTCGAAATTTTCAATTATGAGACCATTTCCCTAATATAGACAGCCTTGGCAGCCAAAGGAGAAATTCAAATCACACGAATTGGTGTAAGATATTCAACCCCCAACTCACTCATGCCACTTTCTCTGTTGACTACAGAAGAGCCACAGCACTGGGGAGGGGGAGGGAGCCATAGAAGAGGTTTGGGAGGTTCACACAAAGGCCATAGATCCTCTCCCCACACTGACTGGTTTGATAGGAGGAGTAGAGGGAAGGTCCTTTGAGTTGGGTGTGAAGTTCAAGTTTTGGTATGAAATCATTAGACCTTTAAGAAATAAGTGACTAGCATCCACAAATAAACATGGCCTTACAAATGAAAAGAAACCTACAAGATGGAGCTCTAATGGTACATGCCAACGATGGTGATAAGAGGAAAAATGACCTCAAATTCCTACCAATCAATAAGCCAGTCCCCAAACCCACATGATGTCGAGATATCCAATGATGGTCTCATATGAGGTACACTGCTTGATATTAACCATCAACCTGACGTCTAGGAGGTAAGACTCTGGGCACATTTAGATGAAAGGGATCACCTAAATTAGGGCAAGTCTTTGGGCATAGGAGATTGTCTTGATTGCTTTGGATGAGGTGGGAAGACCCACCCATCATGGGCACCATCATTCCCTGCATAGAAAGCAAGAGAACACGCTTTGGTCTTTGCCTTTCCTCTTGCTGTGATGGATGTGAATGGTTCCCTAGGTTCTTAATGCTATTACTCTCCTGCTAAATGAACTATAACCTGGACTTGCAAGCTAAGTAAATCTTTTTCTCCTCTAAGTTATTTGAACTAGGTGTTTAGCCACAGCAACAAGTTACGAAACTAACACAAGACATTTCTTCTTGTGCCATCTTAAGTATCCTACTGCTAGTTCTGGCCCCAAATATATATCAAAATATATCCTTCTAAACACTGGAAAAATACTTTCTCTTAGAGTTGAATTAAATTCTCTTGGTTGATTAATGCCAGAGGTGTGTCTACTGTAGAGATAATGATTCAACCATGATACCTAATAGTTGAACACTGAAATTTGATTTCAATCTTTGGTCACGGTGATTTCAAATGAAGTCATTGAATCACTGAATGTTCGTGTTTCATAGAAAATATGAAGAAATTAACCTAAAACATCTGGATTGCTTCTTTTATTGTGTTAGAGAAGCTGGTGCCTTTTAGCAGTGATGGGTTTAGAAAAGCAGGTTCCTGTTTCCTGTTCATCCTTATCCTAGCTTTTCCTTTTGAAGAGAGGGGAAGAGAATAAGATAGAAAGTGACCCTTAAAATATGACAACTTATCAAGTTGCTTCCCTCGGAGCCTTTGTAGGGAGTTTCAATCAGCACACACTGCCAGATAGCACAGACTAGATGGCTCACAGCAATGAACTTTCCCACAGTTCTGGGGCCCACGTGCCTCTCCCCAAGGTCAAGGTTTCACTAGGGATGCCCTTGTGGGGTCTGTCTTCCTGGCTTAATGTGAGTTGCCCTCTTTCATGTTCTCAGGTGACCTTTTCTTTGTGTGCTTGGGGGACATGGAATGGAGAGAGAAAGGAGCTTGGAATGTCTTTCTTTCTGTTGACACCAGACCTGTTGGGTCAGGTTCCTCCCTTATAGCCTCATTTAACATAATCACCTTCGTGAAGGCCCCTACCCAAATGCTACTATCACCTTGGCGGGGGGACTTCAATACATGAATTCTAGATGGGAACATAATGAGAAAGTGGGGAGTCTTTAAACGTTTTCTTAAAGTCGACATTCCTGAAAACTATTTATTGTCCAACTTTAATAAACTTCAAGAACCCATGGATTGTAGAACCATCTTTTCAGGTAGCTGAAATTACTCAAACTAACATAAGCAAAATCAGCTATGTTTGTTTTTCCCCAGATGATAGATGGCCAAGATCAGCAAAGGGCCTTTGGCCTCAGCTGGGTCCAAGGATCCATGTCATCCTATTGTCTCTCTCCTGAACCCTTCTTGGTGTTGATGAAGAGCTGGAAAACATCCAGTCCAACTTGGCTGTTACCATTTGCAACTTTAGGACACCCCTCTCTCTCCTGAGAATTGTCTCTGATTGTCACAACTGGATCCAAATCCATAGCACACTATTTACCCGTGGTGATTTATTTAATTGCCTAGAGCAGGTGCAGGCTGTAAGCAATTGTTAGTTGAGGTCATTAGGACATAAAAAACCAACTGGTGCTACCTTGGCCCTGCACGTGTGACTCTGAATACCTATCAGTTCACCCAGGCTTATCACCACTTGAAGATCCACTCCCAGCCTTGCTCGCCATGACATACTCTAGGTTTACCCTTAGCACTCCTACCCCAGCCTTTCTGGTCTCTGCTGTTCTGCGTGCCCACTGCTGAGGTCTGAGTACGTGCCCCCCTCAGAATTCACAGGTTGAAATCTTACCTGAGGTGAGGATGTTAGAAAGTGGAACTTTAGGAGGTAGTTAAGTTGTAGGCGGTTGGGTGAATGCTTGAGAGACCTGTTTATCATGTGAGAATCCAGAGAGAAAATGATCATTCATGAACATCATAGGTCTTTATACCATATACAAATCTGATGGTACCTTGGTCTTAGAGTTGAACCGGACCAGAACTGTGAGGAATTAAAGTCTGCTGTTTATCAGCCACCTTGCTCCTGATATCTTGTCATCAGAACTTTGTGTGGCACCTTTACAATGTGGGTACCTGATCTTTTATCTGAAATTCTTGGGTCAGCTATGTACAAGAATCTGTTTCAGTTCTTGAAAGTTCATACTGCATGTTATGCATTATTTTATACCGGCATCCCGTGGGGTCTGAAGCAATAGTGAGAGCTCCACCTCATTAACAGTTGTACATGAAATGTGTACACATTCATTCTACAGGAGATGGAGTTTCATAGTGGTCTCACAGCCATGCAATTTGCAACTCCCCCCAAACAAGTGAAAGCTATTTAGTTTCTGGGGATTTTTTTTTAATTATAAAGAAGGAACCTGTGTCTCATGGAAAGTTCTCATAGACTCGCTTGTTGGACTCTCACTGCTCTAACTAATCTCCATGAACTGTAAAATGTAAGGAACATTTTAACTTCGTGGACATAGCAACACTTTCCAGTGTTCAGTGGTGGGCTTGGGCCAGTGGACTGCTTTGTAGGCTCACCTGCAGTAGCCTCATTCTTTCTCTACCCTCATAGCTGCTATAAGAGCAATGACTGACATTCCACTGTGGCTATCTGTGAATGTGAAATTCTCACTTCCTCACAGGAATTGACCAGGGTCTCCTTTTAACCACAAGCTCTATAGGAAATTTACAAGCACCCTGATAAGATTCTATAATTCTCACTTTCCCAAAGGAAGTTTACCAAACTCCTCAGGCTACCAAAGCCTAAGCTATGAGGAGCTGTAGGTGGCATGCCTGAATGATGGACAAGCATTAATTAAAGAGCTAAATCTTTCCCATTTCCCCCTGCCATTCAGAGGCAACTTGGCTGCAGGCAAGGGTCATAGACTAGCCATTAACTACAGAACATGCAACCTTTTCCTCTCTCTAAAACCTGTAAGAAACGACCCCCTATTTTGTCTTGTGGGCATGAATTCTCTTTAGTGCTCCCACTGTGCCGTACTGTTAATAAGGTTCCCAATAACTCTCTTACCCAAAAGAACAATCTGCCTCAGTGTCCTTCTTGAACCCCCTAATCTAAGCCTTACAATAAGCATGCAAATCTGGGAAAGCAGATACCTATGAAGGTTTTGATGGGCAGAGTTCAAAAGCCACTGTATCACTGTATCAGAAATTCAAAATATTTCTTTGTGCACCAGTGAGACAGCTCAGCAGGTAAGGCACCTGCTGGTAAACCTGCGTTCAATCCCCAGAAGCCCACCAGGTAGAAGGAGAAAACTGACTTAATGAAAGTTTCTCTCTGACCCCCACCTGAGAATCACAGCATGCATTATGCATTCCCTCCCCCTTTCCTTTCTCTCTCTCTATTTCTCTCTCAAATAAATAAATGATACATTTTTTTTTAAAAAAAAAGAGTTACCTGTGAGCTAGGTATGTTAGCTCATGTTTGTAATCCTAGTACTTAAGATTCAGAGGCAGGGGGATTAATGTCAATTCATGACTAATCTGGACCACAGTGTGAGACTGGGGATAGGGATAGTGATATGGTCAGACAGACAGAGACAGAGAGGTTTGCACAAAGAAAAAAGTGTTTTTTCATTACTTTAAAGTACAACTTATGATCCAGGAACTAGAAAAGAACTTCAGAAAAGAGAGAGAAGGGGCAGGAGGAAGGATTTATTATGGAGTAAAATTATCTGAAAAAAATATTCATTTCTCACAACTCTTAAGGAATTTCTCTCTCTCTCTCTCTCTCTCTCTCTCTCTCTCTCTCTCTCTCTCTCTCTCTCTCTCTCACACACACACACACACACACACACACACATTCTCCAAGTCTTCTTTCTGCACAAAAACTAGGGTGCATTTACCAGACATGAAAGCAATTGTAGCAACCAAAAATAAGTGACCTTCTTACATGAAATCCTGAAGCTCAAGAGAATTTTCAAGTTGACCGTGCTAGGTCTCCCAGGGAGAGAGAGAGAGGCCAGGATCAATTCTTGTTTTGCTAATATCCCTGAAACTGTGTCAACCCTCAATACCACAGCATCTGCGCTATCGTATCTGTCAGCTCCAAACATCTTTGATGTATTTCAACAAATGATGTTTTCAAGATTCTCAAAGCTACATCCTGGTGCTTGGCAACAATCGTGGATGAATTAGATGTACCTCTTTCTGATGTCTGCCAGGAAGGAGTTGGAGGAGGAGCTTAAAGGATCTTCTGGTAAATCCAGACGATCATATAGAAGCTTCTATCGGTGTGGGAGAATAGAGCGAAGGATAGCTGTATTATTAGAAGTGTGGAAAGTTACTTTGCAGATATTCCACATGAAGAGTTAGGGTCAGCCAAGTGCATTTGAGAAGTTCTCATTGAAAAAACACTTAGCAATCGATTAAGTTAGTAGTGTTTAGTAGATGCTTTAGTTAGGGATGTTGGCACAGACTCCACATGAATGAGGTATGAAGAAAATGTCAAGTCGAACACGATCAGCAGAACAATGCTTCCTGTCTAAGCCTCCGTCCTCTCCGCTTCATGATGAACCTGTCATTTGGATCAACCTCAGGCCTGGGGCCATCTCCAGCCAGGTGCCAGTCAGAGTACTCCAGGACAGAGAACATCTGTAAGTCACCCCTGACTGTCCATGCTTGCTTGCTGCCATAGGACAGACATGCCATCCCAAGAGGAGCTAAGGTGCCAAGGTAGAGCTCATCATGGCCCCCTTTCCATTTCATGCCCATCACAGCCTGTAGTAACTACTGAAGGCTGCTGAGGTGCTGAAAGGAACTTGATCTTCATGAAGAGCCAAGCTGGCCTGTGCCATATACAGTCACTGTGGTCGCTGTCCTTGTTGAGGGTCATTTCCCCCGTTTCCTCCTTGCTGATACCTTTCCTGTCCTGGAGTTCCATTTCCAGCCCCTTTCCAGCTTGGGACCAAACCCGCCTTTTCGGTCCCTCAGATTTCTTTCCCTTCCTTAGCTTTCCCCAACCTACTCTAGGCCTTTTCTAAGTGTCTCTGAACTTCGGTCCTACTTTTGGTCCTACTTGCTATTCTACTTATCTATGCTATCTGTATGCTGTATGTAGTGGCCAAAGCGAAAGTTTCCGTTTATCAAATCTTGTAGCTTTGTGGGTCAGGAATTCCTGGGAGGCTCAGCTAGGACATTCCTTTCTCCTTGTGTATCTTTTGAGGTTGGTCACTCAATGGTTTCAGCTGACAGTTGGATGCACTAGAGGCTGCAAAATGGTCTCACTCATAAGCCTGGCACCTTGGTAGAGAGACTGGATAGAAGGTATACTCAGCCGAGAGTGTCCCTGCAGCAGCCGCACGTGGTGCTTTCAGAGCAGTCAGACTTCTTCACGGCAGCTGACTTATCTGATTATGAGCATTTCAAGAGAAAGGAAGCAGAAGTGACCAGGCTTCTAAGCACAGGCCCGGCTCACTTCTGCCACATTCCTTAATTTTTTCCTTCATATGTATATGGTGTGTGTGTGTGTGTGTGTGTGTGTGTGTGTGTGTGTGTGTGTGTGTAGGACAGTTCTATGTGTGGGGGTGCACATAAGTGTGTAGGTGTGCCTGCACCTGTATATACAGGCACATGGAGGCCCAAAATCTACTGCAGGAGTCGTCCTCCCTTGTGTTCTGCCACATTCACTGAGGCAGAGTTTCTCAGTTAGACCTGGAGTTTACCAGTCAGGCTAGTCTAGCTAGCCAGCTTGCTCCATGGATACTCTGAGTCTGTCTTCCAAGGCTGGGATTATAGGTGGGCCATAATGCCCACTTGACATTTGTGTGGGTGTTGGGGATCCAAACTCCAGGCCTACTCTTACGCACCAAGCAATTTATCCACAGAGCTGTCTCTCCAAACCCATCCCTGCCACATTCAAATGATCGAGTAGTTCACAGCCCTTCTTGTTCGAAGAGAACATACCCTTGGTCTTGTTTCTCAATGGACAGTACAGCCGAGTTCGCTACTATTATTGACTTGCTTCATTCGTTATCTGCTAAGATTTGAATGTCCCCTCAAAGTTCACACTGAAATCCAATTTTCATTGCAACAGCATTAAGAAGTGGGGTCTCTTTGGAGCTGCGCTTAGGCCTGAGGACTCCGCTCTCATGAGGTGACCCGTGTCATTATTGAAGTAGTGGATTGTCGTCAGAGCAGATTTGTTGTTACTGAACTCTCTCACTTGGTAGGTGCTTCCTTGCCCCTTGATGCCCTCCGCCAGTTTGTTGTGTAACCAGAAAGACTTGTCCAATGCAGGTGCCATGTTCTTAGATCTTCCAGCCTCCAGACTCTGTTCTTCGTGAATTCCCCAGTCTCAGGTGTTCTATTGTAGCAGCAGAAAACATTATTTAATGTTCTTGAACTTGAGCTCGTTGTGCCTCAATGTCTCAGAATGCCTCATATGTGTTTGGTATGGAAAGCGTGCATGAACAGCAAGAAAAACATTGGAGGAAGTAGTTTCCCTCTCTGATCAATTTTCTGAGGAAGTATCATGGCTCTTTGGGGTACAATCTGAGAATACTTCTTAGGACTCAGAACTAAACTGGTAGACACATGGGGATCTTCTCCTCAGGTGTGGCAGGTGGGGGATAAGATGCCCTTCCCTTCTGCCCAGAGATGGACTGAGCCAAGGCTAAGATGAGCAGTGATGTCAGGCTGTGTCTAGGCTTATTTGCCTTAGAGCAGAGTATCTTAGATCAGGGCCCAGAAAACTGTGGTCTGCAAGCACAGGTTGCCCCCACGTTTATGCTGCCCCTGACTCAAATGCGATTTTTACACCTTTAAATGGTTAAGAAAATATCAAAAGAAGGCTATTTCCTAAAACCCGAAAGTTACATGAAATTCAAATTTTACTGCTCACACATGAAGATAGGTTGAAATACAGCTATGCTGGTTTGTTTACTTATTATCTGTGGGCATTTGCACACCACAAGGGTAGGATTGAGCGGCTGTGATGAGAATTGTGTGGCCTGCAAAGCCAAAATGATTTGTTATCTCACTTTTGACACACAGACTTTGCCTAAGATTGGTTCCATCTTTCAAAGCTACACTCCAAGCTCAAGGCTGTGGTGAGAATAGAAAGCATAGTTGGCGATTGGGTATCAGTAAAGCTTGGATGCGGAATCACTCCACAGAGGCCAATGTGTTAAAAATTTGGTCCCCGGTTTGATATTGTAGTGGACACATTAAGAAGTGGGGTCAATGGGAAGCCTGTAGGTCATTAGGGATGTGCTTTCCAAGGGACCCTGGGCTCTTCCTTTTTCTCTGGGCTTCTCAGCTACGGGGTGTGCAGCTTTACTTTGCCATACTACCTACTATGCCATTTGACATGCTCCCCAGAGGCCTAAAATCTGTGTGTCTGTGTGATTGTAGATCGTTGAACATCATGGGTCAGACTGGAGAGATGGCTCAGGGGTTAAAACTCCGCCTTACAAGCAGAAAGTCCTGAGTTCGGACCCCATGCCCCATGTAAAAATGCCAGGTGGAAATGATGGTGGCCTGTACGTCCAGCCCTGGTGGGTGGAGCCTGGGAAATCCCAGAGCAAAGCAAAAAGGAGCTAGAAACAATCCAGAATGATTCCTAAAGTCACCCGTGGTCCTCCACAGGGATATACAGTGCCCTCTGATACACACACACACACACACACACACACACACACACACACACACAATATAAAGTTTTAAAAAAAGGAAAATCATGGATCATCATCATTTGTGTTGCTTTTTAATTTTTTCTTTAAAATTCCAAAGCAATTTTTTTTTTAAAACCTCCGCAGTTGATTGATAGGCAGTGAATTTTTTCTGTTGCATGCTGTCTCCACCTGAGGGGAACGAGCCACGCCCCACATCATATTCTTACTTCCACCCACGCTCCGTTACAAACCTCCTAGAAGAAGTCTGCAGGATGTGTGGAGAACCTGTCTGCGGCAAGCATTCCTTACTTCCTCTTCCCTGAAATAGGATTTCATTCATCAGTTACTGTAGGCTACTTGTAGCTGCTAATAGACTTGATGGCAGTTCATCAGCCCATCTCAGACAGATCTGAGGCTGAGAGAGGGGAAAGCGTCGGAACAGCCTAGGCTGAATTTTGCCCTGTGAGACTTTACCCTTTGCTGTGGTTTGAACATGTCCCCCGGTGTTCCCGTGCTGAGAACCTGAAACCCAATACAACCCAGTACAACAGTGTCGGGCTGTGGGGCTGAATGAGAGGGGAGTAGGCTGAGGGTGGGGTGAGAAGATTGGTGCCGTGTTCCTTAGAGGGAAGAGTTGGGCCCCTTCCTTTGGCACTGCCACACACTCTTCTTCTCTGTTCTTCTTGTCTTCTGACATGGATGCCATTCTCACAAAGCTCTTGCTTAATGCCAGCACCTTAATTAGTAGACTTTCTCCAAAATGTTGAGAAATAAATTTCTCTTCTGTATAGATTATCCAGCCTGCAGTGTTCTATTACAGAAACACAGAATGGATTAAAGCCAACAGCTTCTCAAGTCAATGCATTGTACAGCAGTAAAACACCATATGATATATTTCCTTTCAAATCTAATAAGACTCTTCCAAGTCTATGAAGACGGCAGACATTGCAAGGTACAGAACAGTAAACTGATTCAGGATGCTTCTTAGATCTGATCCCAACCCTGCCTTTCCCATTTCAGTAAGAGTTGGTGCTGTACCGCCACAGAAAGCTCATGCTTCCTCTTCCACCCTACTCCAAGCCACCATCATTTTTTTCTCCTAGATCATTGGTGACGTCCTTCTGCCTGTTCTCTCCCCTTGTACCATCTCATCCTGAAAGTTGGCTTCCAATGCACAGGAAGACAGACCAAACACACTCATCTGCTCCACTCATTGGGCAATTCCAGTCCATTCGAAATAATGGTGCAGTCCTCACAGGGGCACCCCTTTACCTCCTGGCTTTGTCTCCATCACTTACTCCAGCTGAGTTGGCCCCCAGCTCCCTTCTTACCATGTCAGTATTCACAGCCCTTGCTCTTACTGGTTCCTCTGCTTGGAAAACTCTTGTCCAGGAAAATGTGTGATTTGTTTTCCCACAATTGTGTCTTCAGAGAACTTACCTTGGCGCTTTATTTAAATCCTTTTCTTCTATCTGCCCAGCCCACCCAGTGTTCCCATTCTGTGTATCTGCTTTGCTTTTCTCTAGCACACTTCCTCTTTTATTAGAATGTAAGCTCAGCAATGGTGTGACTGTGTTGTCACCTGGCATCCTAGAACTTCTGCTAGGGCTGGGCACATGTTAATGTCCAATCAACTTTAATGAGTGAATGGATTATTCTGTCATGGGGCTGGAGATTCAAGTCTCTTTTCTCTTCTCAGATACCCTCCATACTGCTGCTTAATGTGCTCATGGTTATACATGTAGAAAAGAGCTCATTTCGGAAAAAGAAAGGAAGTTGGCTTCTGATTTCAGAGATTTATTTAGACATTGGTAGTCTGTGATTACCAAGACTTATTTTATGATACTAAATCCCAGAGGATGTTTCCCAGCACGCACCCTTAGACTGTGGATGCAGTCTCCTGGATCTTTAGCTTTTCTACTTACAAACTATGGAATTGATAAACAATCGCTACTCTTTTTTTCACATGAGAAATTTGAACATTTGGTCCATTTAGTTAAATAAATCAACCTGATGATTAGTTTGTGTTGCTACCTTCGGAGTGTGTATGGGAGATTTAAATTCTCTGTAGATTAGAACAAAGTTTTCTTCCTCTTGATTTATTCCCCCATTGTCCTGGGTACAATGTCCTGAACTCATTGGGAACCACTATGTTTTGTCTGCCTATTGCAGACATATTGCACCACTCTGAGTTTTCTCGTAGTTTGAAGTCTGTTGCTTTTGGTAAAGTAGTTCTTTCTAGGAGAATAGTTCTTCTGCTCACCTCAGAGACCACAACACTCCTGGTTGAGCTGGTTTTAAATGTCGTCACTCTAATCAATACATGTTTCTGTTGGGGAAAGTTAAAATACAGAGGTCAGTATTCAAGGCTGCCAAGAAATAATAGAAGTATGAGGGAGAGCTTAGGATTCTGCATGTGGACTGGTTTGAGTAAAGAGAATAATCACTAAGATACATGTCTAAGGTCAGGACTGCCTTGGATTGATTGACATTGAGGGCTGTTTATTATATAAGATTGATGAGAACTGTATTAGATAGAAAAGGAAATGTCCTTTCTTGACCCAAAACTACAGCACAGGGGTTTGAGGCATTGAAAACGTGGAAACCTGCTTAAAATACTTTTTTTTAAATTTAGTCAATTGTGCACGTGTGCACGTGTGTGTGTGTGTGTGTGTGTGTGTGTGTGTATGTGCGTGCGTGTGTGTGTGTGTGTATGTAGAACCACGGGCGAATTCGGGAACCACCATCGATGGACCACCTTCACCTCCTCCTTGTTTACTCTGCCCCGGGATTCACAGGCTCCGCCCTACCAGGACCAGAAGCGCAGGCCGCCCCCTCTTCTGCCCGGCGACTATACGTGGGGTCTAGGATCCGAACTCAGGACCTTCTGCCTGCAAGGCAGAGGCTTAACCCCTGAGCCACCTTTCCAGCCCCTTAAAATACTTTTAAAATGTCTCAAACATTTTTTTAAAAATACCACTTTTTAGTAAGAATTGGCTGATTTAATATGAGGCTTGAAAAAATGTACATTATTTTAGCACGATTTTATAGATAATATTACACAATAGGACAGAGTATTTTTCTCCCTTCATGATCCCATAGAGAAAATACGTATTTAAAGAACTAGTGTTTTCTTTCACCATCTCTGTTTTACACACTCACACACACACACACATACACACACACACTCATTTCAATGAAGTATGGCATCGTTGTAGATTAACATCTCAGATAAAGTCTTGATCCTACTCTTTGAACTATTCTGCAGGAAATTGAGGGATAAAAGTATATAAGTGTATCCATGCCCTGCCCTTTGGAAGCTTGCATTGGGAAGAAGGGAGGGCGCAGACAGCTAGACTTCACTGTAGCATGGGACATATGCCAGAGAAGTCACCCAGGCAGTGCTGCAGAAGGAACCCCATTGGCGGAGATCCAGAGAGGGTTCCCGGCAGAGGGATTAGCAGAGAACACTGGCCAATCTGAGACAAGTTAGATCAGGTTCTCTGATGCCACAGGCTCCTCTTTGCACGGAAAGTGCTCCTGCTTGCAAGACTTCAGCTCAAAGCACAACTTTTCTGGCACTCGGCCGTCACCTAAAATGACGTTCATGCCCGCAGTGTTGGTCCATAGAAGGGAACGAAGCTGGGTAACAGCCAGAACAAATGGGATCCTCTAGGGCAGAGAGAAAGGGAGCGAGAAGAGGAAATGACATGGCATCTGCCAGGAACTGGGAGCCAATGGAAGACGGGACAAAGGGCAGGGACTCTGGCGTGCTGTCCATGGTCAATTGTCCAGCTTTTCAGATGTCACCCGAGGACACTGTCACCCTTAACAATGCAACCAGACAAGCACAGTGACTACACATTTTGGCAAGGCTGGTGGAGGGTCTTGAGTCTTAAATAAAAGCAATTTCAATGCCAGATTCTGTCCCAGGCTTTCAGAGAAGAAGAATAAATTACGCTGCTGTGACAAGCTGTTCTGCTGCAGCAACAATAGTTTGGATTTTCAGTACTGACTGTCAACTAAGCCTGAAAATACATCTTCATTTGTTGTTGGGCAGCTGAGGAAAAAGAGTCACTAGAAACCTTAGACATCAAAGGCCATGATTCTTTGCTTTTCATGCATACCTTATCCCAAACCCTCCTAATACTACTGAAAAAAAAAAAAAAAGCACTCTTGGTCTCTTTTATTGGGTGGGAGAGGGAGTATGTGGGGCCTCATGCACACTAAGCAAGCACTCTACTCTTGAGCCACATCTCCAGCCCTGTTTTATTTTGTGATGCAAAGTCTCACTATTTTGCCTAAACTGGCTTGTAACTCACAATCTTCCTGCATCTGCTTTCTGAATGCTGGGATTACAGGCTTGAGCCACCAACCCTGGTGCAAAATAAATAAATAAATAAATAAATATGAGTGCTCCAAAACCTGGGAAGAATTCCTTTCTTTTCTTTGTGCTCTGTTCATGTATTTATTTCTTTGGAAAGTGGCAGAAGACAGGGCATTCCATTTAGCTATGCATTTCAGTTCCATGAAGATTTAGTGACCACATACTGAACAGCAGGCATTGTGGGATGTAGATATGAAGTTGAGAAAGCTACATCTTTTGCCCAGGCTCTCGGAGTGCCAGAGAAGCATCAACGATGGTATGACAGCAGGTTTAGGAGAAGGGCAGGAGAGGGTGAGGTGCTGTTGTCCCCATGCCAATGTTTCATACCCAGTAGACCTGGCCAGATTCACACCTGGTCAATGAGAAAAGTAGCCAATGAAAGAACAGGCCTACTGTTTCCAGAACAAAGGCCAGCATTTTAACCTGCAGCAAGTTAAAATGTCCAGTCACTCTAATCCTGTCTTAGTTTTCTATGGTTCTTGTCACACATTACCACTAACTTAGTGTCTTTCTGGGTTGAGAGTAGAGTTCATTGGCAGAACATGTACTTAGTATGTGCAGGACTTTGGATTCTGTCCCCTTAAGGGAAAAAAAAAAAAAACCCTTGGTGGTTTATAACAACACGAACTTTATCCTCTTTCAGCTTTGTAGGTGTGGAAATCTGACATGGGTCTCACTGGACTAAATCAAGTTGCCGCTGGCTGTCCTGCCTCCTGGAGGCTCAGGCAGAGTCCATTCCCTGCATTTTCAAGTTTTTGGAGGTTGTCGCCTTCCTTTGGCACTTTGTAGACTTCCCTCTTCAGAGGCAACCACAGAATTCAGACCTTCTCACCCAGCATCAATCCCCAGTCTTCCCCACCTTCCCTGTTGTGGACTTTCATGACGACATTGGGCCCATCTGAGTAATTCACGATCATCTCCCTATTCTAAGAGCAGCTGATTGCTAATCCTTGTGACCTGACTGTGTAGCCTTCATGTTATTTCCAAGGTATGTTCAGGCACAGGGGTGGATGGAAAAAACATTCCTATTCCCACCACATATTCTCACACAGTCTCTAAAATGGCTGGAAGTAATAAATACGATTAGTGTTGGAAGGAAGCACATCCAAGATCAAAGGAGGCCTTCATCAAGAGTGACGCTGAATCATCATCATCTATGCAGTTGCTACTTTTCAGACTCAGCCCAACACCAAGGACAGACAGCACATTACATGGATGTACCAGTTGCCTGATAATGTAGACATGCAGGTTTCACTTCTTTTCCTGTAAACCATAGGTGAATGATTGGGTGGCTTCTGCCTCCATTTCCTACTCTGTGAAATGACAGATGTCCTCAAAACCTTTGCAGCAGCCAGCTCTGCCCGGCTCTCTCATCTTAGAGGAGCCTACCAATCACCCGAGAAGCTGTCTAGGGAGACCTCACTGCCTTTCTTCCTGCATAGAAATGCCGGAATGATGTACCAAACACCTGACATATGGCTTGTTCTGCACCCTTTCAACTCTTTCCTGGACTCATCCCATTATGCTATCCCCAAAGATGGCCAGTAGCCATTTCTCAACTCCAGTCTTCTTTTTCCTAAACTGGAAATGATGCCAAAAGAGTAATGCTGGGGAAGTAGGTGAATTAGAGATAAAAATCATGGTTCTCCGGTTAATATATGGCTTTAAGAAAATTGACTCAGAGATGGATGAGGTCACATGTCACTGAAAATGAGCCATCCAGAGCCACTTGAGACAGGTGACTCAGGCTTCAGAGCCTGCCTTGTGTTGGGAATGAGGATCTAAAATGAAACCAGGAGACTGTGGATCATTAGACAACCTCCCCCACCCACTCTCTCTCCTGCTTTCATCAGAGAATTATGCATATGCAAGAAGCTGAATCACCTCTCCTTCCTTCCCCTTTAATCATGACGGGGAGATGAGTTTCCAGCCAGGCATTAAATTGGGTCAACAGCTAACACAGCATGAATATAGACAGCAGGGACAGCAAGTGGCATATACACAGGAAATGAACGACCCTGTGCTATCCACATCTACAAGCTGTCGACTAGCGCAAGGGCCCTATTAAGATTGAAAGTAATAAAAGATGAGAGGAAATATGGATCCCAGAAGCAGCTAAACATTCCTGCCTTAAGAAGACATTAGTTCAACTTAATGGCTTCTAATGCCTCCTGTGTAACCTCCAATGGTAACCCCTGTCCCTCAGAGTGAGCCTATAGGACATCGAGTAAATGCCATGTCACCTTTGCAGATGCTCGGAGGATCACTCTAAGTGGCTGTGAAGAGACCTGAAACCACAGAGTGGGGCAGCCACATGGAGTTCCATCCATTCATCAAAGCTATTAGTGAAGGCAGGTGTGGAAAGATGCCCTTGAACCTTGACCCTGCTCTGTGCATGGAGAAGAGATATGTCCTCGGAACAGTGCACAGTGCAGAAGGGCAGCTATTTCCTCCTCTAGTGCACTAAACAGCCGGACTTCCTGCTATGAATTATGCTAATCCCTGCTAGGACAGATGACGTCGTGGGCGACTGTGCCTAGTTTATCTCTGGAAATCTACAGGAAGGGTCATTTCTTCTTATGACACACCTAGACATGAATGGATGAGGGGGCCATTTTTTTTCCAGGACAATGGATTAGGAGAGGTTCTAGCATCAGTCCTCTGTGCTCCAGCAATAGTTGATCCTTCTGACTTAAGGGGCAGGAGGATGCTGGGCTAGAGCCTTTCAGCGCTGATTTAGAAGCTGTCAAGGGTAAGAAAAAAAGGAGGGGGGTCTCTGAGGTGAGAATGATAATAAAAGGAAGAAAACAAAAAAAAAAAAACTCCTTTTGGATTTCAATCCTTTTTGTTGTTGTTGTTTTGGTTTGGTTTTGTAATCAGCTGGGACAAAAAAATTTCTGAAAAGCCCCATAAAGAGAGGAATAATGAGTGAAGTGTTGGGAAATACTGATCTATAATGAAAGATGAATGTCTGATTTCTGCTGGGCTTTGACAGTCTTTCTGTAGTAGAATACAGACTGCATAAAGTCAGAGGGGTGTGTGTGTGTGTGTGTGTGTGTGTGTGTGTGTGTGTGTGTGTGTGTGTTATTCTCTGCTACGACCCAAGTGCCCAGAGAGATCCTCAAATTTTGGAGGTTTTTAGTCAGTATGGGGAAGTGAATGAGAGTGAGTGGTGAGAGTGAGCCAATGAGCTGGTCTCTGATGTCCCAGTGCCCATTCTTGCAGTAGCCAAGTCTGAAGGTTTCCTAAGCACAGACTCAGGGTTCTTCCTAGTGGGTCTGCAACAGCTTATGTGCCAGCTGTATCTGGAGTCTCATTCTTTATTTATCTACTTAAAAATAATTAAAATAGGCTGTTGACCTTGCATGACTGCTAGCCAGTTATCGTCCCTGTGGAGCTGTTCTTTGTGTTTGGTGCTGGAGCCTATAGTTTAGGAAGTCAGGATGAGAAGACGAATGTGAACTTAGTCTGCTCAGGCTGCCATTACAAGATCCCACTTATTCCATGGCCTAAACAACAGAAATTTTCTCACAGTTCTGGAAGCCAAAGATTCCAAGGTCGAGGCCCATCAGAGTTCAGTTTCTGGTGAGGGCTTTTTTCAGCTAGTAAGCAGCTGTCTCTTCACGCAAGCTCATTGCTCATGTGACTTCTTCCCACCTTCCATGTGGAAAGACAGTGAATCCTGTAGTATCTCTTCTTATGAAGACACTAATTCTGTTGCTTTGGGGCTTTATCTAATGGCATCATTTAACCTTAATTACTTTAGTTAAAGGCCCTGTCTTCTAAGTACTATCATACTGGGAGTTAGAGCTTGAACGGATGAATTTTGTCAGGCCTTGGGCATTTAGTTCATAGCTGTTACAGAGCAGGAGACGGGGACAAACAGGAAGCTTCAAGCAGAAGTTAAGCCTCACATCAGCAGGAGCTTGGCAAGTATCCTGGAAGAAAAATTTGACCACAAATGAAGGCAGGTATAGCAGGCTGGAGAAGCAGAGGTCAAACAAGATTCCCATAGCAAGACAACATCTGTGGAAACCAGCTGCTCTTGTTTCATACCCAGTAGTTTCAATGCTACAGGACACAATGTTTACTGCTCATAAAAGTAGTTAGCATGAATCTTTCCTGTCCTACATTATCTGAAGGAGTGTGACATCGACCTCATCCAAAAAAGGAATAGATTTTATTCTTCGTGTGGGGTTGAAATCAATGGATACCCATTTGGAATCAAAAAGTTGAAGCATTATAATAAGGCTGCTGAAATAGCAGGGACTGGAGAAAGAAAGCAAACTAACTAGACATTTCACAGCTAAGATTGTACAAAGGATGCGTGAATGACCCTTGAAGTCATAGATGAAGTTACTGCCACTGATTTCTTCAAAGTTATGATATGAAGACAGATTCCATGGAGTTGTCTCAGCAGTACACAGAAACCAACCTCTTCCATCCTCGAGCTGTTCACATATGAAGGAGGTGATGATGTAGTTATCTCCCAGAACAAGTGTGAAAACTCAGCTGCTGATGTCCTCACTCAATGCATCATACTGAGCACCAGCTGTAAGTCAGGTGGTGTTCCCTGAACCAGAGACACAGGAATGGAAACTCAACAATGACTTTGTTCTTGTGGAAATTATCCAGTAGTTAAAAAGACATAATAATTTATCATTTCTCTCTTAATACTCAATATTACAGAAGTTATATTTTCATGTTCATTCTGGGTAGTTGGTATTTCTCTTATTTACTTATTGACTGATCAATTGATTGTCAATACTGGCGACTGGATTTAAAGCTTCACATATCCTAGGTAAGTGCTGTATCACTGACCTAAATCCCCAACCCCTGTTATTTCTCTCTCAGAAAAGTAGAGAGAGAAGTGATTTGCCTAAGACCTCTTTGCTGTCAAATGTCAAAGGTGAGAGACTCAGACCAGGTCTTCTGATTTCACAAATCCCTCTTCCAACAGAAAAATGTCAGTCCAAAATTCCCGGACTTAGAATAAATACTTAAAGTATGTTATCTCATGAGGACAGATGGTTATGACTTTCTACTCATAAGACCTACTTAGACAGATGTTTATTTGATGACAGGAAGTATAAACATGGTCTTAATGACTGCATTTCCTGAAAGTCATTGGATCCTAATAACACAGTGGTGGCTATGGTGTGTTATTGCAGTCAAAGGCATAGGAAGCAAGCTAAAAAAAAAAATAGGAAGTCAAGTAAGATTAAGGTATGACCAAACACCAGAAACTAGCCCATGTTATCCCTATCACCAGAGTTTAAGTATGTAAGTGATAAATTCTATGAAGAAAATTAAAGGGCATGGTGAGCTCAGATGTTTAGCACGATTGGTAAGGCAACACCTCTGCGAGGAGACTGGTGAGGAGCAGGGAGAGGGCAGAGGCATCCGGTCTGGAGGAAGCCAATGAGCAAAGAAACACAGCCAAATGCCCTGCAGCAAAAACAAGCTTGCTGGGCTTCAGGAGCAAAATGATGACCACGTGAAACATGGAAAGATAGACAGGAACCTGACCTTATAAGGCTCTGTAAAACACATCAAGGAATGTGAATTTTATACAAAGGTCAACGAAACCATTAGAAGATTTCATGCAAGCGTGACATCTCATTTGCTTAAAAAAGTACCACTGTGGCTGTTATAGTCTTACTTAATGGAACATTTCTAGATGCTCATTACTTTTAAAGATTATTGAATATTAGATCATTCATACATGCAGACATGAGCAAGACAGAGAGACTATTTGGAATATCAGTAAGAATAGAAAAAGCTCTAGAACACTGGTTGTGGGACAGACCTCTGTAGCTTTTTGATAGAGCTGTGACAGCCACAAGAGATTATGGGATAGCTCTGTTTCCCTGTTTGTCATTTCTCTCCATCAAACATGCCTGCTATATGACTTTTCATGCTTCTTCATCTTTTGCTGGATGGGCATCAACAGATTAGCTTCAATTAATTTGAGGTGGGGTCACTATAACACATAATCATTGTAGTGCCATTTTCACATGATAGCATTCCTAAAATCATTTCATATATCCAACGTTGTCAGAAATCCCTTAATTATCTAACTCCAGCAGTAGAGATTCCTAAGTCTGTACCATGCCCATGTTGGCTGATACGGTAAAACCAAGTGGACAGTGGTGGCCACCTACTCTTTGCCTGCCTAGGCCATCCCAGACTCATATTTTACCCCAGCTCATATTTTTATTTTTCTGGTAGGACAAGAAAAATGTTTCAGCTACTTTATTGAATGATAGTGGATGTATAAAATGATGCATTTTAATGGACACAGTTTGATGGTTTGAACATATGCAAGCATCTGTGAAACTACTGCTACAAGCAGAGTAATATCATAACAGATCCACCACCTCCAGAAGTTTTCTTTATCCTCTTATTATTTTTGCTTGTTTTTCTAATGTGAGAACAACTGAGATTGATCCTTTAGCAAAAGTTTAAGTGTGGAATGCAGCATTGTTAATTATCATCATTGTGTTGTAGAAAAGATTTCCAGAACTTGGTCATCTTGTATAACCAAAACTATTTTGGGGGGCTGGGGATATGGCTATCCATCCAGGGCTTGCCTAGCACCCTTGAAGCCTTGGGTTCAGTTCCCAGCACTGTATAAACTGGAGTTAGTGCTATATGCCCATAATCCCAGCACTTGGGAGGCAGAAGCAGGAGGTTCACAAGTTCAAGGACATTCTCAATTACATAGTGAATTCAAGGCTAATCTGGTCTACATGACATCTTATCTCAAAAAAGTCAACTAACACATTTCTCTTTTGAATAATAGCTCTATTTTCTCCCTTTCCTGAGTCCTTGGCAATTGCTTTACTACTTTCCATTTCTATGACTTTGACTGTTATAAACTTGTCATGTAGAAGTGGGGTCATTTCACGTTTATCTTCTGATAGTCCTCTGGGTTCATACATGTGCCATGTGGCAGGATTTCTTTCTTTCTAAGACTGGGTAATAGTCCACTATGTGTGTAGACCATATTTTCTAAACCATCTGACAACAGGCATTTAGGCTGTTGATATGTATGATGCGCCTTTAAATGATGCTTCATTGAACTTGGGAATACAGAGCTCTATTCCAGATTCTGCTCTTCATTATTGTGGACATATGCCCAGAAGTGGGCTTGCTGGATGGAATGGCAGTTCTATTTCAGTAGTTTTAGGAACTCCCTACTGTCTCCTGCAGCAGACACCCCACCGCACATTCCCACTGACAGCGTCCAAGAGTTGCAGAGCTCAGTTTCTCTACGTCACTCAGAACGCTTGGTTCTTGTCGTTGCCATCCCAACAAGTGTGGGGTTTTGACTTAAGATCAATGACGTCGACTGCTTTTGCTCTGCCATTGCTGTCAGCTGCCCGCTTCTATGTCTTTGTGTGTGTATGTGTGTGTTTTGCACGTGGGTGGATGCACACATCTATATGGTCATGTGTACAAGAGGATACTTGAGTGTGTGTCTTTGGAGGCTCAAGGGTGACATCAGACCACTTCATTGCTTTGTTCTGAAGTTTCCCAGGCTCTGACTTCCAGAGCCAGAATTGCAGGTTTCTGCTGTGTCTACCCGCATTTTTTTTTTTTTACATGAGATCTGGGAATCTGAACTCAAGTCCTTTTGCTTGTAAGGCAAAGTCTTTAACCCCTATGCCTTCTTCTGAGAACTATTTAAATCATCTGTCATTTGTAAGTCAGGGTTTGTAACAGTTAGCTTCACCTGTCAACTCAATACTTTCAGAGGTAGGCCTGCGGGGAATTATTTAGTTAAGATTCTGGGCCAGGCCCTATGAGAGTCTCTTAACTGCATAACTGATGTGGTATGATCCAACCCACAGTGGGTGGGGCCATTCCTGGACTAGGTAGATAAAACAGAGAGAACTGGTTAGTAGGTTTGACTAGCGAACAAATTAATAAGCAACGTTGGTCCCTGCCCCTCTGCTCTCGCCATAGATAAGAAGCGGCCAGTTCCGTAGGCTCTTTGTGGTAATTTTTGATGAACAGATGAACTGTAACCTGAAATAATAAGCTGAAGTAAAATTCCTCTTGTTTCCAGAAATGATTTGGGTCATTTGTTTACTACAGCAGTGGAGATATGAAGCTAAGATGGGATTTTTGTGGATACTGAGTTTTAGCAATTCTTTTCTTTTTCCAAATACTTTCTCCCGTGCTGCAGTTTACATCTCACATTCTCTTATTCATTTCCCTTGCTGTCCAGAAGGTTTTTAGTGCTGCCTTATTTTTATTTTGTAACCATGCTTTTGGTGTTGTATCCAGACACCTTGCCCAAGCCCATGTCATAGTGCTTAATTAATATATGCCTGTGGCTTCTCCTAAGAGTTTTATAAGATTCATATGGTTTTATTTGATTCCATCCTATATATTTTATTCTTTTAAAAAAATCTTTGTAGCAGATTTGTTTTGTTCTTTTCCTTTGTGATTAGTTATTGATACATAAAAATGCATCTGGGTTCTGGATGTTGATTTAATATCCAGCAACTCCACTGAATTGTTTCTATTTTTCATTTTATCTTACATTGAATCTTTAATTTACTTTGATCTGATTTGTGTCATGTTTAAGATAGTTTCATTCTTCTGTATGTGGATATCCAGGTGTCCTCATATTCATTTGTTGAAGAGAATGTCCTTTTCCCAGGGTGTATTCTAGGTATCCTTGATCAAGATTGGTATATACATAGACTTATTTATTAGATGTCTATTTGGTCTCATTTGCCTGTCTAGCTTTGTGCAGTACCATATCATTTTCATTAGTATAGCTTTGTGATGTATTTTGAAATAAGAGACTATACTTCCAACTTTTTTTTTCAGTATGCTTTGGTTTCTAAGGTTCTTTTGTGGTTCTATATGATTCTTAGAATTGATTTTTCAACTTCGGTGAAGAATGCCACTGGGATGTTGAAATGGGAAGCATTTAATCTGTGGATAGTTTGTGGTCGATGCACAGATATGAAGGTAGATTTTAAATAGCCAGCAACTCCACCAAGACTGTTTTTGTTTTTACTGAATATTTAGGGATATGCATATGTCATTATGCCGTTTGAAAGAAGCGATCCTTTCTTTTTCCTTTCTGATTTGAATACCGTTTCTTTTTGTTTTCCTTGCCTGATTGCTTGGGCCAGGCCCTCTAGTACTGTGTGAACAGAGGGGCCAGAGCAGACATGATTGTGCTGTTCTTGGTCTCAGAGGAAAAGCTTTCCATTTCTGTCTATTGATTATCATGTTGGGTGTAGGCATGTCAAGTATGTCGCTTTTTTATTATTATTATTAAACTTTTTCTGTACTTGCTTGTTGAGAGTTTTTTAATTGAGGAAAAGATAATGATATCTACCCCTATGTATGTTGAGATCATCATGTGATTTTTGTCCTTTTTATTTTACTGTGGTGTGTTACATGCATCTATTTGCATACAGCAGATCATCTTTGTAACTCAGCAATGACTCCCACTTGGTCATGGAAGTATGATCCTTCAGTGCACTGTTAAATACAGTCTTCTAGTATTTTGTTAGAACTTTTGAATCAGTGTGCATCCATACAGCTTTCTTTGCTTGTAGTGTTTTTGTCTAGCCCGTGTTATCAGAGCAATTCTGACTCATAAGCTTCATCAAAAGTGCTCACTAAGACCATCTCTCAGATCTATTAACTGGCATGTGCATCCTCAATCTGCTCTTTTGCTTTTCTCACTATTTTCAGTCTCTCTCTGTATCTCTCTCTCTTTCTTTCTCTCTCTCTGTCTTCCTTTTCCTCCCTCCCTTGTCCATGTTCCCTCCTTCCCTCTTATCCTCCTTGTGATATTACATATGTAAAAGAACATGAACTTTATTGCTTCAACCCAATGATGCCCATTTTACAGAATGATGGCCAGGCTGCTTCTTGGGTGGCACTGCTGTATGGTATATGCCACCAAGTTCCTCAGAACGTAGCTGCCTAACTGCTCAGAGCCCAATATTGTAGAAGTTGCCCATTCACACTCATCTGGGCAGCAGTTATTATGTCTCTGTCATAAGCTCCCGAGAAGAGGTGAAATTTGCCTATGACTATTCTTGCTACCAAGTGTCCAAGGCGAGAGTTGACCCTGCCAATCCATCCAGATACTTCCAACCCCATCTTCTGACAGAAATTAAAAAGCCACAGTTTTGACATCTCTTTTTGGACAGAGCAAATATAAGCCAACCATTCTCACATACTTCTAAAACTTAAATGGAATGTGTTATCTCAAGAGGACAGATGGTTATGATTTTCCGTACTCAGAAATCTAGTTAGGCAGATGTTTCATTGACGACTAGAAGTATAAACATGGCCCTAATGACTGCATTTGCTGAAAGTTACTGGTTGCTCTTTGTCAGAACTGTTGCTTTCCCTGTCACTCTACAGATTGGATGACAAGAGAAAGAAAGAGAGAGAGAGAGAGAGAGAGAGAGAGAGAGAGAGAGAGAGAGAGAGAGGACTGACATTTGAAACGTGTTTACTCTTCACCAAGACACATAGAACCTTTCACTCAAAAAAGAATGGAAAAGTTCATTCTGGTGTGGGAAAATCACAAAGGAAATACAGAGTCTCATAAAATAAAATGAGGATGTCAAAGAGGCTTCCTTGCCTAGAATTCTGCAGCCATATAGCGGCTGTGCTGATTTCAGAGCATGAGTGGCATGCATATGCGCTGCGGAAAACCCACCCTCTGCTTTGACTCAGTCTCAGGACACTACTGCGTCGTCACTTCCTCTCTCTAATGCAGCCATTCTCTCTCCAGCTTCCCCATTCCTAAACGTCTTCCACCCTCACACCCTGTGAGATTCAAACTTAGCAGGCGGCAATTGCTCTCTCCAGCTACCTTCCTCTATACCCTAGAGTCCCTGTCTTCAGTGTCAAAGTTTCGACATCCCTTTAAACTGGACCTTAGTGGGGAAACTCCTTCACTGACACTCAACTTTAGGAAGTTCTTGGCCCCTTTCTGGTTAACACTTGGAGGGTGGAACTGAAGAGTCCTTGTGTTGTTGACCAATCCGTGTTGTTTCAGCTCCTACAGAAGCTAGGGGAACCAGGCATACAGTGGGAGAAGAGAAGCTTCACTAGAAACCAATCCTCAGTAGGGGCTCTTTAAGGATGGTGTACAAGTTGCACTTACCTGAGTGGGTCTTCATACTATTAATTAAAATCAACTATGTTCACCAACAAAGGATTTGGAGCCAGACGGATTGTAGGTAGCTGCCAAACACATGCAAGAGGGAGAAAGGCCAGGATGTCAGCTGTTTCAAAGGTGCGCGCTGCACAATCTGGGGAGTCTTCACCTCTAAAGAAAAGGACACAGATGAGTATCTGGGATGAACGGTCCCCCAACTTCCGCTCTTCATCAGATGACTTTGGCATCTCCAACTCTGCCCTTTGTCCACCTCTGTTCTGGCTCACTCTCTCCCATGCTGAGGCCAGTCCTTCCCAGTGGTCTCCTATCGACTCCTCATTCCGCGTGCTGCGAAGGTCAGGCTATCAGATGCACCTGCAATGATCTCCCTGTGCCAGCTGCTCCTCTGTCCTTCTGTGAGCTCAGCAGCAAACTGTGGCAGCGGCTGCTCATCCCTCACATACCTGAATCCCACGTTGCCCTTGCCCTCATCCTACGCGAGGAAAGCCTGTTGTTTCTTTGCAACCGAGTTCAAGTCTACCTCTTTCCTTCACCGCTACGCGCTAACTGTTCTTTTCCTAATGCTTCTAAAGTGTGCCTCTTGTGAAGTATTGTTGCATGGATTCCGTCTGCTTTGAGTTGTAAGGCATCCAGATAGACTTTTCTCCCCCACTGAGTTTCAAGTTTTCAAGGGCTTCTTTGGTCTTTATCTCATTCATCTGTGTAACCTCACGGTACCTAATAGAGTTCACTGTACAAAGCCAGTGTTGGAAAGTGTTTGTTGAATTGAAAACAGCAATCCAAGCATTCTGAGGCGTTGCAGGGTTAGATCTATGCAGCAGAGCAGGTGAGTTTCCTGAAGGAGAAGGAAAACAACAGTGAAGCCTTGCTCTAAGAAAGGATTTCTGCGGGATTCTTGTCACTTCACTACACTAGGTTTAAAGGAGGAGACGTCAGGGTTGAATCTATCAGGATTTATATTTATCCAGTGTACCTGGGTACAAGACAAAGTACTATGCTCAAGAGAAACCTATGACAGAGAGAAGAGGAAGGAAGAGAGGGAGAGAGAGGAGAGGAGAAAGATGTGTTTTTTTTCCTCCTTTAGGGATGCCCTTTTCATTACTCAGGATGCAAAATGGACTCTATTATTAATCTTGAAATAGTTGCACAAAACTCTCTGTGTGTGTGTGTGTGTGTGTGTGTGTGTGTGTGTGACACATAAGTTCAAATATCTGGTGTTACAGGTTAGGCCCTTTATCTCTAGACAAAAACTTTCTCACGGTAATTCGAGGTAACTCACTTCTGCCGAACAGTGTGATTCAGACCTGTCACGGCACACGGGACATAGGCCCCAATACAGAACCCTCACGCCAAGAGCTGTGCTGCCTGCTGTTCCCAGCTCACTGTTCTTCCCCAACAGCGTGGACTAAAGCTGCTGCTACCAGGGGATCAAGCATTGCACTTACTAGGTTTACATGTGAGTCACTAGCACAGCGTTGACTCCTTCAGCCACTTCCCACTGTCCTCTTTATGGCTCTCCTCTCTTCTAGCACTTTGGCAGGAGCCTGTATCTAGGGTGTAAAACCCCTTTGCTTTCCCTGACTGCCTCCAACACATACACAGAGGTAAAGGAGTAACTACCACACTTCCCATTGCCAAGGAAAGGGGAGACTGGACAGAGAGTGAAGATAGGACCCAGACGAATGGAACAATGGCATCAAAGATGGCTAAGAAATCCCAAATACTTAGAATCACCCATAGGGAGAGTTTCAGAAAGCAACGACGAGTTGGTCCTGAAAGTAAGCCAGCCAGTTCCTTCTTCCCGCCTGTGTTGAGCTGACTTACATTTTCCCCAGCAGACTGCTTTAATAGTGCCCTCTACAGGCCATTTTAAAAACTGCAGGGTTTGCAGGCTTCGAAGACTTGATTTAGAATTCGCTCAAGAATGGGTTTCTCGGTGTCCTTCACTCTTTTTAAGAAAACTCTAAGCCAGGCATGATGGCTCATGCTAGCAATTGCAAAACTCAGCAAACAGAGACAGGAGGATTGACATGAGTTCAAGGGCACCCTGGCCACAGAGTGAGACTTTGTCTCAATAAACCCCAAATGAAGAACCTCTAAGCAAATACCCACTTCCAGCAGTTGCATGGAACAGACAGGTGCGGGTCAGAACCCCTACCCATCTACTGTGGGTCGTGCTAAACCAGGTTGTGGAATGAGCTCCAGAACCTTGGTTTTCACCCCTATTTGTTAGTCATCCCTTTGGCGTGTTGAAAATGACTGAAGCAACATGGAAATGTGGTTGGGCGACAGGCGAGGTCCCTTTGCAAAAACTGTGGGACAGAATCCTCCAACTGGGGTAAGGCTGAGGTCTTGACGGTTTCTTCCGGTGAACTGTTGAAGGCCAGAATCACTCTGTTATTCTTTCTCCCATCCCCTTTCCTCCTTTCCTTCCTTCTCTACTTCTGTCCTTGTCCCTCCCCTCTTCTCTGAAACAGAATCCCATGTATTCTTGGAACCAATAAGTCCAACATCACATTACATTGATAAGCAAGTCCCAATTAGCAGCATATGGTCCACAGCACCCCTTCTGCTACGAACTTAAACTGTACATTATGCAGGCTTATTTCCCTATTTTAAAGTATGCACCTGGAATGAAAGGCAGAGCAGCGCTGGCAAGCCAAGGTTGACCCACCTTTTCTGTGAAGGACCGATGTGTTTCCAGCTTCGTGAACCATATGTCTTCGTCATAACTCGCTACCTCTGCTCTGGGAGCATCATGGGTGACAGAGAACAAGTGGACTGTGACCTCCAAAAGCCAGTGATAGGCTGTGATTAGCTCACAGACCCTGGTTTCCAGCCCTGGCCTAAGCTACTGCTGATGGATAGGTTGACCATACTGTGTGACATACTCAGCCAAGGGGGCAAGTAAGACCCGAAGTCCAACCTGTGCCCAGCTTCCCTTTCCTTTCATCTTGTCCCTTGGGGTAGATTTCAAGACCTCAGTGAACACCTGAAACCACCAGACAAGTCACCAAATGTTACATATGCTATTATGTTCTTATACATACACACCTTTGATGAAGTTTAATTTATGTTATACACAGTTCAAAATTAACAGCAATCACTAATGGTGAAATAAAAATGATAGCATATAATATAGCATATAATACAATGATAGCATATAATATAATAAAAATGATATGCTATAATAAAAGGTATGTGAGTGCAAGAAAGATAAAGCCTGGGAATTCGCAGGGCAACCTGGCTTGTCAGACAAGTCGTATTAAGAGCCCTGGGTCTGGTTAGAGACCCTGAATGAGCTGTAAAAGAATCAAGAATGATTGCCTACATCAACCTTGGGCATTCCCACATATGTGGATACACACACACACACACACACACACACACACACACACACACACACGTACTCCTCACAAGAAAATGGAAAAGGAAAAAAGTTATGTGAATGAGTTCTCTCTCTCCCCTCCCTTCCCTTCCTGTCCTCTCTACTCCTCCCCTCCCCTCCTCTCCCCTCCCCTCCCATCTCCTCCCTTCCCCTCTCCTCCTCTTCCCTCTTCTCCTCTCCTCTCCTCTCCTGTCTTCTCTTCCCATTCTTGTGATGACGCAAGATGACACAGGCTTATGTGATAGGTTGAACAAACCAGCCTTTACCGTGCACCGTGGCCATGACTTCTGCAGTTGCAAGCATGACAGCAAAGCTAGTATGAGCTCATTTCAGTTTTCCTTCTTCACAGTCTCCCAGACAGAGGATTCCTTCTTACTGCAAATTCAGTAGATAAGTTTTTTTTTTGTCAAAAACTTTCATATTTTCATCCAGTGACTTTTCTTGATGTATCTGAATTGCCTGCATCATTATTCTTATATCTCGTGACTATTTTTAAGGAAAACAAGGGTTGCTTGAACACAAGCATTGTCAGATAGCAACAGTCAAGCGCATATGTAGGAAGTGTATTGCACGATTAATGGGCATGTCGTATATATGCATACTTGGGATAAAATGATGGCTCGAATCCCAGTTAGAGAAGAGCAGAACAGTGCTAGGTTTTATGATGCTACGTATGATAGTTAATCTCAATTGTGGACCACAAGTATAATTTTGATTTTGTTCATTGAAGTGGGAAGATCTACTTCCATGGGCTGCACTGTTCCTTGCCTGGGATCCTGTATATATAAATGTGGAAAGGGAACTACCAGCACCATAATGTGTTGCTCTCTGGTTGCTAAGCATGAGTGCTTCTTAATAGTTGTTTTAAACTCCTGCTCCCTTAACTTCTGCACCATGGTGAGCTGTTCTTCAAATTGTCCAAAAATTGTGATTTAGGCCACTCATACCTACCTTACAATAGGAGACCATTCAAAGTAGAGGGAAACAGGCATGTGTTTCCAAATTTTAATTTTAAAATCTTCAAGTTAATAAAAAAGCAACTGCATACTAAAAAGAGCCAGCTGTTCTGGTAAAACTGAGGAGAAGAAAGACTAACCTGTTACTCTCTAGCCCCTGCCTCAGAGTTCTGCCTACCACACAAGTGGCTACTATGATTCCTCTCAGGTCCTGTTTAAAAGCCAGTGAGCTCAGCATTCGTCAGGTGAGACAACTAAAGCACACAGAAATGAAATAAGTTGGGCAATAACATTTCCACACAGCTTTTATTGACACGAAACATCTTTCTAGTTGTGCTACTACAAACTTTTTATTGCATGTATATATTTACAATATTTTTAAACATTATAATACAGAACTGTAAGGTTTAATATAGCATTACTGTTTGACATTCTATTGTATCTAAGCAGCCACTGAGAGTAAACTGTTAGGAATATGTGTTCACGTGTGAATAAAGTAATAACAGGTGTACAGTTAAAATTTATTTTCAGTTTTTTTTCTTTTTCTTTTTCCTAGTTATACATGCTTCTTATCACCCTCATGCTTCCCTCCTTTTTTCCTCCCTCCCCTCCCTTTGTGGGTCCAGCCTGCTCCTTCCTACTCTCCTGTCCTTCAACTTACATGGGTCCCGGGGTTCCCTCTAGGTTATGTGCCCTAGAATGGGTTCAGGTCTCTGTGGCAGACAAAAGGGCCCTTCCTTAGGCTGACTGCTGATATCGTACTCCCCTACTTCTGTTTGACCTCCTCACCCCTAAGGATCCTATTGCTTGAAATTCTTTCTCCTGAGATTCACGCCAGTTTATGGGAGCAAGATGATAGGCCAACCGTTGTGCAGGTCTGATAAAGTCAAGTCTCATTGCAGTGAGTTCATGGCTGCAGCAGCTCTATCTTAAGTGGAATGTCTTGTCCAGTGGTGGGCCTCCCCATCTTTAGGCTCTTACGGTCTTACCACCCCCTCTTCCACAAAGTTCCCTAAGCCTTCAGATGGGGAGAAATTTGGCTGACCTGGTTCCAGGTGAACATTGTAGGGTCGCAGGTGCTCTGCATTATGGTTGCTTGTTGTTGTCTATTTTGCTATTCTTGCATTGCACAGGGCTGCATCCTATCTGGGTGTTGAGATCCTCTTCTATCCAACAAAAAAAGAGGCTTTTATATAAGAGAAGGATTGAAGGAGAGGGAGGATCAGGGGTACAGTAGTGAGTGAGGTCAACCTCCACGTCAGCATCCGGCTGGCTGTCCACTGACCACTAACCTTCCCCCTATAAGGAACACACCCCCGGTGCTTCCAACCAGTCCAAACGCCAGTGAGCAGGAAGGAAACTAACAGTGGACTGGATCGGATGTCTCGCTACTTATGGGTCTTTCTTTACAGTGGTCTTCTTTCTCTATCGAAGTGTTCCTTTGTCTCCATTCTCATGGGGTCTTCTTTTCCTTACCTTCTTAGTTCTATTCCTTTGTGGATATAATGGATAATATAGAAATTTTCCCTTGAGTATGTCATTATGAGGGCTTAGAACTAGGTTCCACTCATAAGGGAGAACATGCAACATCTGGCTTTCTGTGCTGGCTCAATATGACTTCTAACTCCATCTCTTTCCAGCAAATTTCATTAATTTGTTCTCTTTTTTTGATAGCAGAGTAGTATTCTATCATGTATATGTGCCACGTTTTCCTTATCTTTTCATCAACTGTTGGGCATCTAGGTTGATTCCATGGCTTTGCTATTGTGAATAGTGCTGCAATGAACATGGGTGTACATGTGTCACCATAGTACGATGAAACATTTGGGGGAGATATTCTCAGCAGTGGTATAGCAGGATCATATAGCATTTCAATTTTTAACTTTTTTAGAAACCATCATACTGATTTCCAGATTGGTTGTATAAGTCTGCATTCCCACTAGCAATGTATGAGGGTGCCCTTCTTCCCACATTCTCTCCAGCATTTGTGGTATGTATTTTGGATTTTCAAAATACCTGGTCATTCTGACCAGGGCGAGGTGATATCTCAGAGTAGTTATGATTTGCTTTTCCCTGATAGCTAGGGAGGTGGAACATTTTTTTAAGGTATTTACTAGATATCTCAATTTCATCCTGAAAAAAATTTCTTTTACATTCTATAGCACTCTTTTTATTTTTATTTGTTTTATTTTTTTACCTGGTTATACAAGCTCAGTGGGTAGTTAACCTTTCCCTTCCTCCTTCCCCTTCCCCTTTCCCTTCCCCTCCCACTCTCACCACTTCTCCCTCTCTCACTCCTTTCCCCCTTTCTTCCTTCCTCCTCTCTTGGTGTTTCCTGCGTGCTCCCTCCTACCCTCCAGAACATCTGTTAATATGGGCACTGAATTTCCCTGAGTCCTCTACACTAGTAAGGGTTCAAGATTCAGTGGCATACCTTGGTGCCCCTTCTTGTGCCACCCACTAATATGGGAACTCTTGTTACATCTGTCTAACCCCTTGCCTCTAAGGATCCTACTGCCTAAAGCCTTCTCCCCCGAAGATCCAAAGATCCGTGCTAGTCTTTGAGGGCTCGTTGACATTCAGCCATTAAGCAGGTCAGGCAAGGTCAAATCACATTGCAGCAGCATCCTGGCTGCCACATCAGGCTTGAGGGGAATATCTTGTCTATGGTGGTCCTCCCCATCTTTAGGCTCTTACAATCTTGCTGCCTCTTCTTCCCCAAGTTTCCCTGAGCTTTAGGGAGGGGAGAGATTTGTCTGGTCTGTTTCAAAGTGAACATTATAGGGTCTTTGGTGCTCTGAATTATGGTTGGTGATGGTTTTCAGTTTTGCTGTTCCTACACTGCTCTTGGCTGCATCCTAATTGGGTGTTGAGATCATCTCCTAACCAAAGATAAAAGGCTGTTTAAACAAAGGTCTTATTATAAGAAGAGGCTTAAAGGTAGAGGGAAGAATAGGAGTAGGACGCAGTAGTGAGGGGGGGTCAGTGTCCCAGTTGCTGGTTGGTTACCATCTAACTGCCAGCCCCCATCCCCTCCATGACTGGGAAGATCAAACCAACTAATCCCAAGTGAACAGGAAGGGAAGTAATTGTGAACTGTGTCAGATGTCTCTCGGCTTAGAGGCAGTTCATGACCATACCCTAATTTCTCTATTGAAGTGTGTTGTTCTGTCTCCTTTCTCTTGAGGTCTTCTTTCCTCTTCCCTCCTAGTTATAATCCTTCATAGTTATAATGGGTGTTACAGAGATTTACCTTTGAGTATGTCATTAAATGGTTTTGGAAGTAGTATCCACTTATAAGGGAAAACATACAACATCTAATTTTCTGTGCCTGGATATCTCACTTCTAATTACTTTCTTCTAATTCTATCCATTTACCATCAAATTTCATTAATTCATTTTTTGATGGCTGAGTAGTACTCCATTGTATAAATATACCACATTTTCGATATCCACTCATCAACTGTTGGACATTTAGGTTGATTCCATGACTTTGGTATTGTAAATAGTGCTGCTACAATGAACATGGTTGCACTCATGTCACTGCAGTAAATTGCTGCATTTGGGGGGATTATTCCCAGTATTTGTATAGCAGTGTCATATGGAATTTCAATCCTTAACTCTTTTAGAAACCACCATACTGATCCGCAGAGTGGTTATACAAGTCTGCATTCCCACCAGCAATGTATGAGAATTCCCCTATCCCCACATTCTCTCCAACATTTTTTGTTATTCATATTTTGGATTTTCATTGTGGCCCACTTTTAATTGGGCTGTTTATCTCTTCAGTGCTTAATTTTTTTTTTTAGTTATTTTGGCATTCTGGATATTCTGAATTCCATCAGATGTGTGGTTAGTGAAGATTTTGTCCATTCTGTGGGTTGTCATTTTTGCTCGGTTGACAATATCTTTAGCTGAACAAAATCTCTTTAATTTCATGAGATTCCATTTGTTGAGTGTTGGCTTTATTTCCTGAGCTATTGGGGTCCTGTTTAGAAAGTGTTGGTCTAGGCCAATCAGTTCAAGGGAATTTCCTAGTCTTTCTTCAAGAATTTGTATAGTCTCTTGTCTAATGTCGAGATATTTGACCCCATTTGGAGTTGATTTTCGTACATTGTGACAAATAAGGGTCCAGTTTCAATCTTCTGCATGTAGATATCTAATTTTGCCAGCACCATTGGTTGAAGATGCTGGTTTTTTTTCCATTAAGTTTTCTTAGCCTCTATGTCAAAAATCATATAACTATATGTGTATGGGCTTATTTCTGGGTCTTCAACCCTTATCCATTGATCTATGTGTCTATTTTGGAGCCAGTACCATGCTGTCTTTATTACTGTGTATTTATGGTATAGATTAAGGTCCAAAAGGTGATACCTCCAGCAAAGTTTTTATTAGTTGGGATATTTTTGTTATCCTGGATCTTCTGTGCTTCCATATGAATTTTGAGATTTTTTTGTCAATTTCTGTGAAGAATTGCCTGGAATTTCGATTGGTATAGTATTGAATCTGTATATTGCTTTTGGTAGGATGGTCAGTTTTATTATGTTAATTTTACCAATGCAGGATCATGGGAGGTCTTTCCACCTTCTTGTGTCCTTTGAAACTTATTTCTTTAGGGTTTTAAAGTTTTCATTGTACAGGTCTCTCACTTCCTTGGTTAGATTTATTCCAAAGTATTTCATTTTTTAGGAGCTATGGTAAATGGAATTGTTTCTCTTAGGGCTTTCTCACTTTTTTCATCCTTAGTATATAAGAAAGCCACTGATTTTTGGACATTAGCTTTGTAACCTGCCACTCTACTGAACTTATATATATTAGTTCCAGGAATTTCTTGGTGGAGTTTCTGGGGTCTCTCAGATATAGGATCATGTCATCTGCAGATAGGGATAATTTGACTTCTTCTGTTCTTCTTTGTATCTCTTTCTTTCTTTTGTCCTATAGCTCTAGATAATACTTCCAATACAATATTGAATAGAAGTAGTAAAAGTGAACAACCTTGTCCAGTTCCTGATCAAACAAGAAATGTTTCAAATTTTTCACCATTTAAAATGATCCTTGTTATAGGCTTATTATATAGCCTTTATAATATTGATGTAAGTTCCTTTCATTGCAATTGTCTCCAGGACTTTTATCATAAATGACAACATCACGTTGGATCTTGTCAAAAACTTTTTCTGCATCTATTGAAAGAATGATGTGGTTTTGGTCCTTGGATTTGATTATATGATGGATTTCATTTATTGATTTGCATATGTTGAGCCAAGCTGTGTGCCTGGAATAAATCCTACTTAATCATAGTAAATGAGTTTTTGATATGTTTTTGCTAAAATTTTGTTGAGGATCTTTGCATCTGTGTTAGCCTATACTTTTAATTTTTATTGTATTTTATTTGGTTTTGGGATCAGTGCAATATTAGCTTCATAGAAAGAATTTGGAAATGTTCCTTCCTTTGCTATTTTATAGAATAGTTTTAGAAATAGTGGTGTTGGGGGCTGGAGAGGTGGCTCAGGGGTTAAGCCTCTGCCTTGCAGAGTTCTGATCCTAGACCCCAAGTATAGACACCAGGCAGAAGCGGGGACGGCCTGCATTTCTGGTCCTGGTAGGGTGGAGCCTGTGAATCCTCTGGCAGAGTAAACAAGGAGGAGGTGGAGGCAGTCCATGGTGGTTCCCGAATTCGTCCGTAGTTCTACACACACACACACATACATATACACACACACATACATACACACACACACAATTGAATAAATAAATAAATAAAGTATTTTTAAAAAAAAGAAATAATCGTGTTAATTGTTCTTTGAATATCTGGTAGAATTCTGCACTGACTCTATCCATTCCTGGGCTTTTTTGGTGAGAAGATTTATAATTATTTCTATAATTTCATCACTTGTTATAGGACTGTTTAAAAAAATCCAGTTCATCCTGATTCAATTTTGCTGTTATGCAAACTAAGAAATTCATCCATTTCTTTCTGATTGACAATTTTTGTGGAGCGTAAGTTTTTGAAGTATGACTTTATGATTCTCTGAATTTCCTTGGTGACAGTTGTAATGCTCTGTTTTCCTCTCTAATTTTATTAATTTAATTAATTTTATCTTTTGGCTTTGGTTAATTTGGTTAAGAGTTTATCAGTCTCATTGATTTTTTTCAAAGAACCAGCTCTTCATTTGGTTGAGTCTTTGTATCGTTTTCCTAATCTCAATTTTGGTTACTTCTCCCATGATTTTACTAATTTCTGCTCATCTACAGCTTTTGGGATTGGATTGTTCTTATCTCTCTAAAGCTTTAAGTTGCATTGTCGTTATTTACTTGTGATGTTTCCCATTCTTTTTGATATAGGCATTGAATGCTATAAACTTTCCTCTTAGAACAGCTTTCCTCATGTCCCAAAGATTTTGACATATTGTATTTTCATCATTATTCACTTGTAGGAATTTTTGACTTCTGCCTGAACCCATTCCTTGTTCAGATCAAGGTATTTAATTTCCAAGAAGTTGTGTATTTTCTGTTGTTTGCTTTGTTGTGGATATCTAGTTTTATTCCATGGAGGTTTGATAAACTACATGATATAATTTAAACTTTCCTATATATGTGAAGACTTTCTTTGTGACTCAATATGTGCTCTATTTTGGAGAAAGTTCCATGAGCTTCTGAAAAGAAGCATATTACTTGGTATTGGGATGGAAGATTCGGTAGAGGTTGGTCAGGTCTTTTGGGTTGTGGTTTGATCCAGCTGCAGTGTGTCTCTGTTCAGTTTTTGACTTGTTGACCTTCCCAATGATGAAATTGGGGTGTTGAAGTCCCCTACTATTATTGTTTTGCAATTAAAGGTTTTTAGTTTTCTCAGTTATTTGTTGGTCTTGAGGTATGTTTGCGTATCATGAAGCCTGTAGCTTTTTTGTTCATTTATATTCTTTTAGGGCTCCATACATGAATACAGTGAATTCATGTCATTTTGACTCCTTACTACCCAATGTCAATCCCCTTCTACAAATTTCCCTCTTTCCCACCCATTTCCCTCTCACTCTCATTTCCATCAGTGTATGCGGCTCACTAAGTCTTGTCTGGGTTACTATTTATGGAGCATGGATGATGTTCCAGTGGGCAAAACATTGGGGAGAGCAGCTCCCCTTCTCCCCATACTAAAGAAATCCTCATTAGTCTCTGGGGGTGGGGGGAGGTGTGCCTCTTAAGGTCTTTTTCCCTTTCATGGTGAAATGCTGATAGGCTGGCTCTTGCACAGGTCTCATGGAAGTCAATATAGCTGGAGTGAGTTTGTGGATATAGTGACCCTCTCCTGCCCTGAAGACACTCGCTGACCCCTCTCCACCTTCAGCCTCCAACATTCTCGCTGCCCTAAGGGCAGGAGAGGGTCACTATATCCACAAACTCACTCCAGCTATATTGACTTCAGTGAGACCTGTGCAAGAGCCAGCCTTAGTGAGCCGCATACACTGAAGGAAATGAGAGTGGGAAGGAAATGGGTGGGAAAGAGGGAAATTTGTAGAAAGGGATTGACATTGGGTAGTAAGAAGTCAAACCTGCATTTCTATTCTTCTAGAAATTTTTCTCATTATCCATCCCAGATGCTCTCCCCAGTCAGAGGCCACTACAGATGTAGTGTCTGTCACCATGATTGATTTTCTATTCTAGAATTATGTACAAATGGAATCCACTGATATTTTGTATCTGGTTTCTTCATTTAGCATACTCATCCATGTTGCGACAGGCATAATATTACTGGCTTGGTTTTTTTTTTTTTTCTATGCTCAAGAAGTGTTCCGCTGTGTGAATGAACATGCCACAGTTTTCTTTCTCCCATTGATGGGTAACTGGACTACTTCTAGTATTTGGCTACTATGAAAAGGCTTTTAGAAAATTCTTATTCGTGGCCTTTTTTAAACATATGTTTTCATTTCTCCTGGTTAAATACCAAAATAAGAATATCTGAATAATCATGGAAATGTATATTTTTCAAAAAGTCAAAGACTTTCCAAATGATTGTTTTATACCCTCATGCAATCTGTGGGCATAATGGTTGTTCCTCATCTTCCCAGCCCTTGATATTAACTGCCTTTAACATTCATCCATTCTAGAGAGTAGGTTATAAAATCTTACTGTGGTTTACATCTGCATTCCCTTCTCACTAATAATACAAAATGCGTCTTGCAGACACTTAATATTTTGAGATATACCCAACTTTTTGTATGTTAAAAGTACTTTTCTCTTAGGTTCATTGAGTTGCTCCTGTCTGCATCTTTATGTGTAGTTTTGCAAGCTAGATCTTATTTCTATTATCCTTTCCTCTTCTATCTTACAGACTATTATATAGCAGACATTAATTGGAACTACACTTACTTAAATGAAATTTTAATTTACTGAAATACTACAATGAAAGTTTTCTTTCTTATACAGTTTTTACTCTGAATTCCTGTTGATACACTTTTCATATACTTACTTTATATATATATGTGATATATATATATATATATAAATATATCAATGACTTAAGTATATTCTCTTGCACCACCATTACAGGGTCAATTTTAGAACATTTTTACAACCTAAACAAGAAATCATTATGCCTATTTCTGTGTCTTTTCCCTTAGTCCTACACTACCACACACCTATTCTCATTCTCTAGAGACTTGGCTATTGTGAACTTTTCACACTGATTGTTATATTGCATGCAGTCTTTGTGAATGACTTCCTTCATTTTGCATACTTTTTATGTGTATGTGTGAGGGAGTTGTATTTGTGTACATGTGATTGGGAGGTAGGGGGTTGTGAATAACTGTCTGCCCATATGCACAAGATCAACATCAAGAATCACTTTTGATTGTACTTCCACATTATTCTTTTCAGATTGGATCTCTAATTAAACCCAGAGCTCACTGATAGGGCTGCCTGGTTATTCAGCTTCTCTAAGGATTCCGAGTTCTACCTTCCAAAGCTAGAATTACAGGTAGATCACCACATCTTCCAGGCATTTTTATGTGGGATCTGGGAATCCAAACTCTAGTACTTTGCTTTCAGGATCGCTGTTTTAACCACTAAGCCATCTCCCTAGTCCTGAATGATATTTGAAAAGTCCAGATGGACTGAACATTCATGGACGAGAATTTTTTTAAATAATAGACATATTTTCATTTCCCTCAGATGGCTATGTAGGAGTGGAATTGCAAAGGCATAGACTAATTCTACACTCAAGTTCTGAGGATATGTTAGACCACTTTCCAAAATGACTAACCATACTACATTTCTATCAGTACTGTATGAAGGTTTAAGTATCTCCAAATCCTTGCTAATTCTTGCTATTTATCTTTTTGGATTATATTAATCCTAGTAACCATGAAACAGATTTTCATTGTGATTTTGATAATGATGTCACTAATGATGTTGAGCTTGTTGGCTACTTCTATGTATACTTTAGAGAAATAGTCATTCAGTCTTATACTTTTAATTTCTATGTATCCTTTCAGAGAACTAGCCATTCAGTCTTATACTTTTTATAGTAAAGAATCAGTTGTGAAGTCTTGTTTCACTTCCCTGATAGTGGTAATGTGTCTTTTTTATGCTTAATTAGTTAAATAAAGATTTATCAATTTTATTGATCTTTTTAAGTGCCAGCTTTTGGTACTTAATTCATAAATCTATTTCATTCATTACTCCTCTTTATCATATCTTTTCTTCTACTTCCTTTGTGTTTAATTTGCTCATTAGATTGAACCAATGATCTAAGTTTCTGCCAGAAACTGGCTTTTCATAGCTTATTATTCACCCTGGTCAAAATATCATATGAAATCTGATGTGTTCATTGTGGTTTTCAGCCTTTTAAAAATCTCTTTCTTGATTTTTTCTAGTACTATCAGATGAGAGTAAAAGTGTTCAACATAAATTTCATTCTATTCCCACAAAACCCAAAGAGGTGACACCATACCCAATTTTCAGAGAGAGAGAAAGAGAGGGAGAAAGAGAAGCACCTGAAGCTTTAAGCACCTGAAGGATTAAGTTGATTGTGGCTTAAAATGAACTAGCATTGAAGAAAGATCAACTCTGTGATCTGGGGAGAAGAATTGCAGGCAGGAAGCAAGTGGGAGAAGGGCAGCTCATTTTGCTGTAGGCACATTTGCTTCAGGATGACAAAAGCATTCCTAGTCACAGTTTGATAAAATGAGGCTTAGAAACCCTGAGTTTATTTGCTAGGCACCTCAGCTTTTGTGGTCTACCGTTAGCTGTTAATTGATGCGACAGAGCTATGGTATATCTCTAGACTGTATGGAAGTTGCTGTCACTGAGCTAAGAGTGACAAAGCCAAGACACATGGCCACAGTGCCAGCTTTTTCCAGTAGAAACACAACTGGAAAAATACTGTCCCTAGTGGAGAGCAGCACAGGAGAGCTACCTGTCATGGAAAGGAGAACTCAGAATGCAATCCTGTTCTCCTCACTGCAACTCTCTTTCCTACCCTATCTTTTCCAAACTTTTCAAGCTCAAGCCCTCTTTTAGAAGACATCAAAAATCCACACCCTAGCTGGTCTTCCACACACACGAACGTATACACAGACACACAAGACACACAGACTCAGACAGAGAGATAGACACACAGGTACACATAACACAGACAGATAGACACACACACATACAGAGATAGACAAACACACAAATATATACACATAGACACATACACACACACATACACACACACACATTCACACATTATGCTATATCAATCTTCCCTTCCCTCCATTTTTTAGATTACAACCGTTTAAGGTCAGTAAAGTATTTCCTCTTCCTTTTTCTGTTATTTATTCTTTTTTCATGTTTCACATGATTTGTGTAAACTAAAAATACTACTTTCTCTTATATTCCCCCATGAATTTCAAACTCCACCAGATAATAGGATAAAAGTGTATTTTTCAGAACTATAAGTCATGTACTCATTGATGGATATAAGTATGTGATATTTCGCAGGAACAATGTCAAGTTCAAGACCACAGGCACTTAATTTTAAGTAGACATTCCTTCGTGTTGCCCATAGACTTTGTTCCACTTCAGAGTCCCACACGCAGCCTGTTTCCTCACATCATCTTCAGCCCAGGTAACATCCAACTTTCTGATCTTGGCCGAGGGGGCAGATGAAACACATGAAGCTACGGTGGCCCCAGGATCCATCCTGCTCAGAAGAGAGGGCCATCCCTTCACAGGCCCCAGAGCCATTTTTATTTCTGCCCTTTCTTACTGATTTGAGGAAACTTTTACTGTATTAAGGAAATTAGCCCCTTTTCAATGATGCAAAGAGCAGAAATTTGTCATTTAAATTTGTTTACAGTAGGTTTTGCTCCCCTGATTTTTATTTCATTCTTTGTTGTTGCATTTATCTTTCTTTACAGATTCTTATTTTTAAGCTATATACAAAGAGATCTTCTGTACTCTGTAATTGCATACAGACATTCTCCTGATGTTTTGGTCTAGATTTAATGGTTTAATATTTCTGTTTAAATCACCGATTCATCTGAAATTTATGCTGAATAAGGTATGAGGGAAAAAAAGATGTGAAACTCTCTTATCAGTTGATTACCTACTTGGAGAAAATTCATCTTTCCTCTGCAAATGTGCAATGTCATCTTTATCAAATATTAACAGATGTTATTTCTGTTCTGCTCTCCTGTGGAGCTAAAACTCTTCAGGCACCAATACAACAGTGAGTTTTAACTATTAGACATTTAAAATGTGTCTTTATGGTCATTATGATCTGTGTTTATATACTGTGTCATATTCCTTGTTTTGTTCATTTTCCAAATTAATTTAAAAATCATCTTTTCTGCAACTCCATGAAAGAATGAAACTGTTACTTGGGGACATTGAAAACTGACATACTGAAGAAAATTGAATCTTTAATTCTGAGCTTTCCTATCAAAGAAAGCCTTTCAAGATCTTAATGACCCTGTGCATGTACACATACTTGCACATGTGTGTATATGTCATGGCATGCATGTGGCGTCAGAAAACAACTTGTGGTATTGGTTCTTTTCTTGTTTCATGTGGGTATTAGAGATTGAACTCATGTCATCAGGATTATGCATCAAGTCCTCTTATCCACTAAGTCATCTTGCCAGTTCCTGAATGGTATTTTAAAGTTTAGTTTACATAAATCATTGGTAGGTCTTATTATATCTATTCTATGTATTTAGTCTTTTCTTCCTGTAACATTTCTTAACTAGTAACTGAGAATCAGTTTCTAGTTATGAATTTTCCTTAGCCAATAGACAATCATTTCTGAATGTGGTCATTTTCCTTTCTGCTCTGTGTTTGTGGTCTTTGTGTCTTTTCCTGGCTTGTCTTGACTGTCTCTGAAATGACATTCCATAAGATAGAGGAGCTTGTCTTCTCTTTGAAGGAATATTTCTGTGGTTTCTCAACACCAAATATTGAGCATTCACAATGTTGCAAACATCAGCACATAGTAAACCCCATTGTCGTTCAGGCCTCAACTCAAATTCACCTTCTCTCAGGGCCCCTTCTTAAACAGGAGTTGCAGAGGTTTTATTTGTCTTATTTTTAACTTTTATTTTTGGATAGTGTCTTATGTAAGCAAAGTGTAATGGTTACTCTTAACTCTTGCTGTGAGAGAGCATTCAAAGTCAAACAACTTAAGGGAGAAAGGGAGATTTATTCAAATTACAGTTCCAGAGGGGAGAAACAGACTTTCATGGCAGAGGTGACATGGCTGGTGGCTGAAACTGGAGACAGGCTAAGTCACAGCAGGCATCCAGTAGGCTAGTGGGTGATGACTGAAAGCTGGAGGATTCCTGGAGAGTGTCTCTTCTTCCCAGTCATCTGTTCTATGGTTCCTTTTATCTGGTCTGCTACTGGAAGGTTCCAAATGAGATCTAGAGAGGTTCCAATTGCATCTAGGGCTGGTGATGTCTTGTAAATGTGTTGATCCAGATAATCTCTGCAGGTGGTCTTAGCTGATCTTAGTTAATGCCAGGTGTGTCAAGTTGACACCCAGGATTAACTATCACACAAAACTAGCCTGAGGATGTAACTGAGGATAACCATGAACTCCTGATCCTTCTGCTTCCACCTCCTAAGTACTGGAATTACACACTTGTATCAATACACTTGGTGCAGACAATGTTTGAAATCAGACCCAGCACTTTACGCATGCTGAGTAAGCAGTCTACCAAGTGAGCTGCATCCCAGACCCAGAAATTGTTTCTACCTACTCTGAACTTCAAAGTTTCTTGTTCATATGTCTTCCTACTGTTTGACCTCTATAGAATGATATGACCTGTATCGAGCATTCCTATGCATTCTATAGTTCCTTAAAATTCTCTGAGTTCAAAGAAGATAGTATGTTCTACCTTATACAACAACAGATATTCAACACATAATGGTATTTAGCTAATAATTAATATGAAGATGTCCAAAATCTACTCTAACTAAAGGTAAACATGTACTCAAACACATACTTTCATGCAGAGACATTAAATAATAATAAATAACAAATGTAAATCCAACTGACAAAATATTCAAACCCATATATTTATGTTCAACACTAACAAAGAGGAGGTACAGCATTTACCTAGAAATTGTTACCAAGAAAATGAGAGAGGAAGGGAAAAGTCAGGTGCAGTCCAAGAATTTGATCAGCTCTAAATCTAGATGAGCTCACAGAGATCAGCAAGTTATTTTGTGTCCTTTAGGTTTATTTCAGAATCTTTTCCCCTAAAATATCTCTCTCCATAAGAATAGTAGAGTGAGTAAACTTCGGTTTCAGGATTTGATTTCTTTATGATGTACAATTGGTTTTATCTAGTGTGGCATGTCCTCTTGATTTTAAATTCCTACTTTTTAAAAAAAAGTATCATTATTTGTATATTCATCGCACGTGGTACTATGACATGTAAAGTTATTTTTGTGTGTATGCAGAGTATACATTGAGTACACGCTCATCCTATTCCTCCTTCCTTTTCCTTTCTCATGTGTCCCAGTCTCTTTCTTTCCCCAATCAGTTTTACTTCCACTTTCTTATCATATATACGTACATGATTTTTATGTGACTATGAAATCTAGGAACCACAAATGAGAGGAAAAGATATCATATCTGTCTTTCTGAACTGGCTTAGCTTGCTTAATATGATTTTCAACAGTTGCATCCTGTATTTGTGTTTCTGAATTTGTATGTTGTGCTAGAGGTCTGCTGTGTTTCTCTGACTTCTCACCTCAGAGATTTATCTGCACATGCTCACAAGCCTGTTACACAAGCAGAGCTGAGGTGATTTCTGGGAGGTCTGTCATAAGTCTTCCTCCATTGGCACACATAGGAGGGTCCACCCCCTCAGGAGAAAGAATTAGGAGATTAGCCAGTGTAGGAGCCTGGATATCTTTCTTCTTTGTGCCTTATGCCACAATTGAAGGAAAACATACCCAGGCTGCAATTCACAATTGTAATCATGATGTCAACCCAGAGCCATGTCACCTAGCATGCTGGTGGACATGCATTTGGCTCCCAATCCCTGTAGCGCATGAATAACTAAGTAGTAAGTGAATATGGACACGCTGTCTGTAAGGAGATGGCTGGTGAACTGACTGCCACTATGGGCTTTTCTAATCCTTCAGCAGGACTGAAGTGCACATAGTAGTGTACAGAGAAAAGCTCCCTTAGCCTGGTCCTTAGGCATGCTCGTGAACCTCAGGCTGCGTACTTGGTAAGTATGATCTTATTACTCATTCATGCATTTGAAAGAACGCGTGCATCGGGAGCAAGGGTAGATCTTCTGAAGCTAGCTGCTCTTTCAAGAGGTTGTTTCTTTCATGCTCAAGAAAAATAAAATCACTTGTGATGGCGGCAGCAGATGGGTGTCCCAACCTCTGGTCAAAGCCTGGGGAAGAAGGAAACCATGATTGGGTGCCACTAGATTGTCATGACTGCTGACAGTTTGTGCTGTCAGTGTGAGGGGCAGATGATGTCTTTGTCACTGGAGAAAATATTTGCGGGAATTTAATTGTGACTTCCTTTGCCCTTTCTTCTAAGGTGCTTTCTATACCCCCCTGCAACATCCTTGTAACCCGAGTCATAAATATGTCAACTCCTAGGGAGGACAGCTCCTCTTCCCGCCTCTCCACCCCTCCCTCTCTGTTCTTCCTGCCATGCTAGCCATCCATTATTGATGCTCCTTCTGCACCTTCTTCGCCCCAGTGTCTCTGAAACTCTTGTGCACTGCTGAGCACAGCCGGTGCAAGACCTGATAGGGGTCAGGGACGTTTACTCAAAAGCTGCTGCCACTTTCTCTTGCAGCCTGACGGAGAAATGCCTAGCATCAGAGAAATGGCACAGGCGGTAGTGACAGAAGCCAGCCTTGGGGAGGGCTTGGATCTCTCTTCTGTCCACTAGCAAGCAAAAGGTTAATTCACATAGAATAGAGTGGAATAGACCGACATTGAGACTCTTATCCTTTGCTCCCTAGCATCAGAGACAACCTTGGGATGGTTGTCTTTATTTCTATATCCTCAGGAGGAATGGAGCATTTAATGTGTATACTTAGCTTCATTATTGCAGATAACTACTTCCTATTCAACCAAACCTTGGCAAGGTATATTGGGTGAGTAATTTGCATGGACTGCCCTTTCTGGAGGCAGACTCCACCTGTGGCTGCTGCAGAGAAGGTCGAAGCCACACCATGGGATGCTGCTGTCTGCCTTCACATCTAGATACATAATTTAGACACCCAGCTCCATCTCTGTCAGCCTCCCTTGAGCCTCAAAAGACACAGGCTGCTGCTAGAGAGAATGCCAGTGGTCCAGAACCTTCCAAGGACTGTACTCGCTCCAACTTTTCCCCCTGATGATCAGAACTCATGTTTGAAGAGATGGATGGCAGGACAGAGTGTTGGAGAAAAACCATCAGACAACTCATTCCCAGTTCGCCAAAGTCACTATCAGAAGACTGCAGGAAACAGGATCCTGCTGGGTCTCAGCCACGGGGCAAGCCTTCCTCTTAGAACCACTGGAGAGAGTCAGGGAGTGATTTGTGCATGCACTCTAGCTGAAGAGCACCGAAGGTAGCCTCTCCTTTTAGTCCCGACCCCCTGCGCAGAGCCTTGCTCAGAATCATATCACAAAAGGAACAGCCGTTTGCTTCACAAAATATTTTTTAATGAAAGTGAAAGAGAAGCGGAGAGCCCCATGTCCAACTGGTTCCGCCCATTGCAAATCTTCAAAGGCCTTTAATAACCTCCATTATATGACTGTGCGATTTTTATCACACAACCTCAGACTCTTACATTTTTTAAATAATTCACCAGCAAGAACTGATGTCAGAACTAAATGCTAATAAGACTTGGCCTGGCAGAGTAACATGGTAAGATTGTTAATGTTTAATGCACTCACATCAAAGTGGGCTGATACTGCTACTGAAGGTCAAGAGCGCCCTTTATTCCTTTTTTTTTTAACAGAGAAGAAATATTCTTGTGGCTATTCTGTTTTTCTCAATCAAATGAATTCAGCATAAATGTATTAGAGCCAAGCCTGGGATAGACATTTCCTGGCAATCTGGCAATTTCCTTTGTATTCATGTGGCTGCCTCTGCCCTCTTTGTTTCTATGACGATGATGATGGAAAGTGTCTCTGGATCGCACCACATTTTCCAAAATGCTCTATTCATTGTCACTCAAGTAGACCCACTGCTGGGCTTTGTTAGGATCACTGATATACACAGTCGATTTGCATACAGAGTTCTGGCTTGCTTTAAAGCAGTGACAAATCAGAGTTCTGCTGATGGGGAAAAGAAGAATGACCTTCGGGGAAGCAGTGGGATATTGCAAGGCATCCTGCTCCCAGTTCCGGCTGAATCCAAAGAGTACCAAGGTTAAGATCAATTTCTTCATTTACTTTGGGCGGTGCTCCAAAGAGGCCCCAGCACGAAGCTTTCCTTTCCTAGAGATGGCTGGTTGTCCTCTTAAACCCCCTGGTTCCTTCTCTCCCCGGCTGCTCAGGATGGTCCCTACTGGTGAACCAAAGTTTTTGCCCTTGAGATCAGAGAGCCAAGCGATATTGAAAAGAGAAAGGTTGGTCAACACAACCTTCCTACTCCACACCTGTAAGCTACAAGTTCTGGCAAAGACAATGAAAGAAAATCATGAATAACAGTGTCATAATACATGGAAAGAAAGGGTGTGTGTGTGCGTGTGTGTGGTATGTGTTAAGGATGAAGGCAGGGAGAAAGAATAAAGAAGGCAAACAGATGAAGAGAAAAGAGCAAAAGAGAAGACACCCAAGGAAGAGGAACGTTCACTCTCCAACAAAGCAAGGTTGAGGCCAATGGCCATTAGTTAGACAATTGCTTCATCCTTCCTTCTGAAACATTGAGTCATCTCCACGAATAGAACAACTGCGTATCCTCTGTGGACTTGATTCCCTTGACTCTGAACTTCAGACTTAAAACAAAGAAAATGTTTACGATCATATTATTCAGGAGTTACAATGTTTGGATTGGGTCTGTGACTTGGATTTTTTTTAACTTTTTAAAGGAATTCCACAGTCACTTTATCACCTGAATGTGTTCGACTCTCCAAACAGTAAGCGACAGAAAACCTGACTTGCAGTGTCTGTATCTGGGGGTCCTTCTAATACAAGGCTGCAGGCAGACCTTAGCTCCAGAAGTTGGATGATTCACCGACCTGCTACCCTCCTAGCTTTTCTTTCATGGTCACAGGATGGCTGCTTAAGCTCCAAGCATCACCTATGGCCCTATGGTCAAGAGAAGAACAAAATGCGGGAATGAGTGGGATTCCTTCCTTCCATACCCTGGCTTGCAGAGGTCAGCTCTTGCCTCTTGGCTAGAAGATCTGAGCCACATAAAAGGTCGTGTGTTTAGCTTTCCTGGCCATTGTACCAGGGGTGAAAAGGGAGAGTGTCGTGAGACTGAGTGAAAGCTAAAGATGAATATCACTGTGACACAGCAAGTGTGGGGGACAGAGCTGGAGCCAGCCACTCCCGGCCTGAGTGGAGCGATTTGGCTGCCCAACCATATCACTCTTCCTTGGAAACTGCACTTGGCCGCTTCTGCCTTGGCCACTTCCTGCTTAGATTAGCAGACAGAAGTCACTTCACCCTATGAAAATTTAAAAGCAGAACAATTTACTATGCCTTGCCTTAAGTTTCCTCAGATGGAACGTCCTTCAAGTTATATAAAACTGAGAATACACATTCTTTCCATGAGCAACTCTGCACATTTGAAATTTCATGGGGCTAGGTTGTGGAGACACATAATGGAAACTGCATGAGACATTGCTTTACACTCTGAGCCCTTCCATCCTCAAACTCTTCCCTCCTATACCTCCCACCCAGCCACACACACACCTTGAAATCACAGCCTGTTTATTTTTTGGTAGGAACTATTTACATATGAAAGTCATATTTGACTTCCCTTAGTAACTTATTAAATTTACTTTGCAGAAGTAAGGAAAGAATACAAACATCAGTTTAAGAGATTAGAAACAAAAGCGAGGGCAGATTTTCTCTGTGGGTATCATCCTAGGCAGGCAACGGAGCAGGGAAGCTGAGCCGGTGATTCAGTCCAAGGTAGAAAAAGAGCAGAATCTGGAAATGTAAATTTGTTTCTGTTGGAGGTACTTGAAAGAATGTTTACAACAGCTTTTCCTTTTCAGCTGGGGAATGTTGTGCTAGGAATTTTTGTTGTGTTTCCCTTAAATGCTCCCGGCGGTGAATTGGAAGCACAGCACCTGGTGAATGTTTAGTCAGTAGTTGGAGATATTGAATAAATCATGAAATCTCTAGGTGAACAGAATAATAGCTGCCCTGGAAAGAACTGTAATTCAGTGTTGACAAAATAAATTCCCTCTTTTTTTCTTTCTGGGGAATCTTTTATTTTTAGTGAGAATGTTGTGTGCACCCATGTTAATTAAGAGTTTTGACAGATTGGGATGTTATTGAATGTAGCAGTGGTATTTAAGGGCTAATGTTTGTGGTGCTAGGGAGATGGCTCAACCGTTAGTGTTGAAAACAAAGGAACTAGAGTTTGAATCTCCAGATGCCAAGTAAAATGCTCCTTCGTTGTGGTAATCCATATATAATCCAGTTCCTGGGACTCTCCAAAGCAAGCTGGCTAGCCCTATTGACAAACTCTGGGATTAATTAGAGACCCAGACTCAAAAGAATAAGGTGGGAGAATGAGGATGGATTATCACTATCACCCCTGAGCTTCCTCACATATTACATGCTAAACCTGTGCCCATACATGCATGTACCACTTACGTGCATACATGCTATACATGCATGCATCCCATACATAGATATTCATGAAAATGGGGCAAAAAAGAATCAGTGTTTATATGCCAGGAGCCAGGAAGGTGATTTTTATAAATATTGTATCACTACAGTATCACCCAGCCCTATATACCCTTGAATTAGCTTTGTTTTCCCAGATAAATAACTAAGATCCCAAGACACGTAGTGGGAAGGAATAAACCCTTTTTACTAAATGTTCCTCAAGGTAAGCTCTTGCAGGGAAGTATGGCAGACTCGACACACACTGGCTCGCTCCACTCTTGCGACAACGCTTCATCTGCTTCCAGCACAGAGGCCAGAGGTCGCAAATCCCCGGCAGTTCTGTTAGCCTGATATCTGTCTTGTGGGATAACAGTAGGATTCCCTGGGAGCAGCTTTTCTCCCCCAAGGAGATAATGTCTGACTGTGTCTGACTACCCTCCACTCTTTCCTGTTCTCTTTGTCATTCTTGAAAAGAGAATTTTCTTTCTGGCCATGCAACAACTAGCTGCCCCCTACTGCAAGGAGAGCTGTACAGTTGAGATTGGTGGAACAAGAAAATAAAGTAAGTCTGGTTGCTTGATGACATTCTCCAGCAGAGGCCCTGGTCCTAGGCTGCCTGCTGCTAGCCTCCTTGTTACACAAGAAAGTAGCAATCCCTTGCTGTGTTCAGGTCAGTGATTGGTAATCTGGCTTGTTTTTTTTGTTGTTGTTGTTGTTGTTTTTGTTTGTTTTTTTTTCTAATGGCCAAATAAATGGCTGAATCAATATACTTGCATTTCTTAAGTGGCCATCAGTTGGCTAGTCATATACAAGCTATTTCACAGGTCTAGATTTTTTAAATAAATCTATGATTTAGGTCAATGCTGCTTTTAAAACGAGAGTGTGACTCCACTAAAATAATCATTTGCAGCAACTGAAGGAAAAGATGGAAGAGTCAGGCAGGCAGACTCAGTTTTGAGTTGTGGTTCCTATACCTACTGAGTACTGAGTACCTTGTGCTCCTTAGTTATGTCTGCTAAATCTGAGTGTCCTGGTGTGTGACTGGGGCTGGAAATAGAGATCTGGAAGGCGTCTGGCACAGCACAGGGGTCTAAGCATTCAGCTGGTGACATTGTTAATATGGTAATGATAATTCTACTTATAGACTTATTCAGGGCTTAGACGTTGAGGGGACATACATGAAACACAAAATGGAGATAAGATGGTTCTAACTCCCAGCATCTGGGATTCATATCTTATGACTCCTTTCTAACTTAAACTACCACTAGCATCCTTTGAGAATTAAACCATTGCTTTCTTAAAGGTCAATCATTTTGCATTCTAGAGAGTCTTCTTCGAGGGTCTGCGAATGGTGAAAGTGTGTGTGTGTCTCTCTCTGTTATCAGAGCCTTGGCTACTTACCTTATGACACTACTCAACTACCCCTCACAGACACCCAAAGTCCCAATTTATTTGATTTGGTGCCTTTGGAGCCCCAGTCCCTTACGTTGGGCTGATTTGCAAAACATGTATTCTAAACGTTAAACTAGAAAATGGTTTGGGTGTCATAAGAACAGCATGGAATACTTGAAATCTTTGGTTTTTTATTCTTTGACATTTTCATACCTGAATACAATGAATTCATGTCCTTTTCGCCCCTTTTTAGTCAGTCCTATCCCGCTCCCTTTCCCAATGTAAAATGCTTCTTCTCAACCAGTTTCCTGCCTCCTGCTATGTCTTTTTGCAGTGTAAGCCACTGAGTCTCATCTGGTTGCCTTTACTGGCATGTACCTGAGCCCTTGCTTGAACATGGATGAACATGCAGTGTGTATGTCATTCAGGCAAGTAGCTTCCCTTCCCCAATCTGGCATTAACCCTCATTGGTATCTTTGGAAAGTGTGGTGGTGAGTCTTGAGATATCCCCCCTTCCATAGGTCAGAAGTAGTCTGGGAAGTTTCTAACCATCCTCCCTGACTGGGACCAATGGCAGGTCTTTGCAAGACTGGGCATTCCTCTGCATTCCATGTTCTCACCGCCTGCCTACTGCTTCCATTCTGTTCACTGCTTCTATAACCTTGGAGTGTAAACCTTGGGAATCTTTTGACTTTCTGAACTTCCTGAGCCTTATAAGTTTCCCAGTCCAGAAGGATCGTCAGCCTTTGTTCCTAACCATGACTGTCTCAAGTGCATATACTGAGGACATGTGACACAGGCCATTGGATATTAGGGTATCCCGTGAAAGGAATGATTTTGCATAGGAGCCTGGGCTCATCTCTCTTGAGCATCTATAATTTGGATACCCCTTTCCCTGAACCCATTGGTCGTAAGGTATAGACTATAATGGAAGAAGTCCTTGTGAAGTCATCTCAGTCTCTTAGGACAGCAGCACCCTGAACATTTGTTTCAGCCCATTTTCTGTTGCTGCAACAGAATACCACAGCCTGGGAAATTAATAAAGTAGAACTTCTTATTGAGTTTATGGTTGTGGAAGCTGGGAACTCCAAAGACCTGGTGCTGGCAGCTGGTAAGGCCATATGCTATGCCATGTGTCACACTCTTGGCAGAAAAGCAGAGAGGCAAGCCGATGCAATGCAAAAGAAGAAGAAACACAAGAGGTAGACTTGTGTTTGTGAGAACCCACTCTCGTAATAACTAACCCACTTCCATAGAGATGACATTAATCTATGAATTCCATCCTGTTCTAGCTTTTTTTAAAAGAGGCCCCACCTACCAATACCTTTACCTTGAGGACTAAATTCCCCATACATAGAGTTGGAGGACACATTTAAAAATAGCACTCAGCAAGCAGGGAAACAACAGCCTAAGGAGGTGCAGTCACCTCTCAGCTGTTACCTGCCTCCTCTGTGCCAGAGAGGTCTCTGGCAGGCTGAGAAATGAAGGTTATTGTCTCGCATCTGTGTTTGATGCCTATGCAGGGCATTAACTTTTCATGTACCTCAGCTAAGTGGGCTTTTCAAATCCATGCTAGTGACAGGCTATTTAATTTCAGACCCACGGGGTCTACATCTAGACTTAAGAGTGCATGCTTGTCAGAACGAGTTGCAAACCCTCTCACACAGACTTCGTGTGGGAACTAGAGATACCTGGCCAGAGGAGGAAGGTGGCAGAGCTCTGCCCCAGTTTTTGTCTATACCTGTAAGGGGTATTCTGAGATGGTATTTTAAGTTTAAAGCTGTGCTTCCCCCACAACCTCCAGGAAAAAAAAAAAAAAGGAACTTTCAGGGCACTTTGCAAACCCAGCATCTTACAGGGTACTGTGGAGCAGGGTTACTGCGAGCAGGGTACTGTGGAGCAGGGTTACTGTGAGCAGGGTACTGTGGAGCAGAGTACTGTGGAGCAGGGTACTGGGAGCAGGGTACTGTGGAGCAGGGTACTGTGAGCAGGGTACTGTGGAGCAGGGTTACTGCGAGCAGGGTACTGTGGAGAAGAGTACTGTGGAGCAGGGTACTGTGGAGCAGGGTACTGTGGAGCAGGGTTACTGCGAGCAGGGTACTGTGGAGAAGAGTACTGTGGAGCAGGGTACTGTGGAGCAGGGTATGTGGAGCAGGGTACTGTGGAGCAGGGTTACTGTGAGCAGGGTACTGTGGAGCAGAGTACTGTGGAGCAGGGTACTGGGAGCAGGGTACTGTGGAGCAGGGTTATTGCGAGCAGGGTACTGTGGAGAAGAGTACTGTGGAGCAGGGTACTGTGGAGCAGGGTACTGTGAGCAGGGTACTGTGGAGCAGGGTTATTGCGAGCAGGGTACTGTGGAGAAGAGTACTGTGGAGCAGGGTACTGTGGAGCAGGGTACTGTGGAGCAGGGTACTATGGAGCAGGGTACTGTGAGCAGGGTACTGTGGAGCAGGGTACTGTGGAGCAGGGTTACTGTGAGCAGGGTACTCAGGGTACTGTGGAGCAGGGTACTGGGAGCAGGGTACTGGGAGCAGAGTACTGTGGAGCAGGGTACTGTGGAGCAGGGTACTGGGAGCAGAGTACTGTGGAGCAGGGTACTGTGGAGCAGGGTACTGGGAGCAGAGTACTGTGGAGCAGGGTACTGTGGAGCAGGGTTACTGTGAGCAGGGTACTGTGGAGCAGGGTACTGTGGAGCAGGGTACTGGGAGCAGGGTACTGGGAGCAGAGTACTGTGGAGCAGGGTACTGTGGAGCAGGGTACTGGGAGCAGAGTACTGTGGAGCAGGGTACTGTGGAGCAGGGTACTGGGAGCAGAGTACTGTGGAGCAGGGTACTGGGAGCAGGGTTACTGCGAGCAGGGTACTGTGGAGCAGGGTACTGGGAGCAGGGTACTGTGGAGCAGGGTACTGTGGAGCAGGGTTACTGTGAGCAGGGTACTGTGGAGCAGAGTACTGTGGAGCAGGGTACTGGGAGCAAGGTACTGTGGAGCAGGGTACTGGGAGCAGGGTACTGTGGAGCAGGGTACTGTGGAGCAGGGTACTGGGAGCAGGGTACTGGGAGCAAGGTACTGTGGAGCAAGGTACTGGGAGCAGGGTACTTTAGAGCAGGGTACTATGGAGCAGGGTACTGTGGAGCAGGGTACTAGGAGTGGGGTACTGTAGAGCAAGGTACTGGGAATGGGGTACTGTGAGCAGGGTACTGTGGAGCAGGGTACTAGGAGCAGAGTACTTTAGAGCAGGGTACTGGAGCAGGTATTGGGAATAGGGTACTGTGGAGCAGGGTACTGGGAGCAGGGTATCTGGAAACAGGATACTTTAGAGCAGGGTACTATGAAGCAGGGTACTGTGGAGCAGGGTACTATGGAGCAGAGTACTTTAGAGCAGGGTACTGGGAGCAGGGTACTGGGAGCAGGGTCCTGGGAGCGAGATCTTCTCTGCTCCAATAATTACCCCATCACTGACAGGTGGCAGGTGGGATTCCTGGCCCAGGCTAGCATTGGCTTTTAGCTGAGCCCATTTGGAAGGTCGGTCAGTCTTCAAAGGAATGCAGTCAAAGCAACTGACTTGCCCCGATTCTGCTGGGCTCAGAGAGAAGGTTATCTGGATAAAGGTGGCCATCCCAAAGACTCAGTGCAGGATGGATGCGCACCTGGTATGCTTCTCTGTAGCACCTTACCTGTTCTGCTGCTGTAAAGTTGAAAATCGCCCCATTGCTCAAGAAGATTGAGCTATTGCTCCTTAGCAAGTGTGGCATTCTCTTTTTTTTTTTAAAGTGACTGAGCATCATTTAAAGGGTTGCTGGATCTTAGCTCTCATACACTGGACCCTGGGTTCCTTCGCCAGCACCATAGCAAAACAATGCTAGATTTCATTTGTAATCTGGGAATTAACCCAGAGTCCATAGGCTGTATATTCTTCGGGGCTTTTTCTGTCCTCTCCTTCACAATATGGAAAAGCCCAGCTGAACTTCTACTATAGGAGGTGTGTGTGTGTGTGTGTGTGTGTGTGTGTATCAGAGGGCACTGTATGTCCCTATGGAGGACTAGGGGTGACTTCAGAAATCATCCTGGATTACTTCTGTCTCCTTTTTGCTTCACTCTGGGATTTCCCAGGCTCTACCCATCAGGGCTAGAAGTGCAGGTCCCTTGTCTTTTCCTGGCATTTTTATATGGGACCTGGGATTCGAACTCAGGACCTTCTGCTTGTGAGACAGAGTCTTTCATTAAACCTGGAGCTCACCAATTCAGCTACACTGGCTGAAACAAGCCCCAAGGATACCCTTGTCTCTGCTTCTCCAGTGCTGAGATTCAGGCATGCTCCACTGTGTTCTGATTTTACATGGATGACAGGATTGAACTCAGGTCCTCCTGCTCGCATATAACAAGCCCTTTGCCAACTGAATCCCAGTCCTATGGACACCATTTTCTTTCTCTCTTTTCTTTTCATTCACTCCCTCTCTTCTCTATTCCTTTCAATATAGCTGGGGGCTTTCTTTGAAACAGTGTCCAAGTGGAACCTCCCACTGGCCTTGGACATCCTTCTATATGTAGCACCCTCCACCCTGAGTGAAAGAGAAGAAGGGATGATATACCAATTCACCATCATAATAAATGCTTGATTTTATTTTCTCCATGGGCTAAGCAGCCAGTTGTTACTTTAAAAAAAAAAAAAACCTTTATTTTATGTGTGTGTGTGTGTGTGTGTGTGTGTGTGTGTGTGTGTGTGCATGCGCGTGCGTGCATGCGTGTATTAGAGGGCACAGTATGTCCCTGTGGGGAACCAAGGGTGACTTCTTGAATCATCCTGGATCGCTTCTACTTCCTTTTTGTTTTCCTTTGGGATTTCCCAGGCTTTTCCCACTGGAATGGAAGTGTAAGCCGTCACCATTTCTGCCTGGCATTTTTACGTGGTACCTGGATCCTAACTCAGGACCTTCTGCTTCAGAGGCAGTCTTAACCCCTGAGCCATCTCTCCAGCCCACCAATTGTTGTTGGCAATTCAGGTTTCCAATATTGCATTCCTTAGAAAAAGCAGTTTACCAATTGAAATTATTTTGATTATCTAATCTTTCTCGCATTCCTGGGCACTGCAAAGAGTTAAATGACGCATGAAATCACCTGTCAGCCTGTATTAGACAGGGCTGTGTTTACACACCTAGAGGTGGCTGTGAATTATTTAACCAAAGGGACTCTTGGCTCTGTGTCTGGCCAGAGCAGCTTAGCACAAGTTCCTCGGGAGGTAGCTTGTAGCTCCTAAGCTCTGCCTTGGCTGAGGAAGCCATCTGACATCGTGGGATGCTGCCAGGACCAGGTCTCCTTGAAAACAACTTAAGCTAAGCTCCTGCAGGCTCCAGATGGCGTGCGAAGGAGAGAGGAGGTCTTCAGAGCCCTACAAGCTTTGCCAAAAACCACAGAATTGGCCATATTTCAGAACAGGTGCAGGGTTTGCCTTCGTGCTGAGAATTCAAGAGTTATCGATGAGATTTTGGAAAGTCCATTTAATAATACCCTGGCTCCCATCTGAACTTGGAAACTGCTTCAGAGAACAAGAGATGGGAGGCTGGTGGAGAGAGAAATGTTACCTTTGTAGCCTGACCCATCAGAGGATGTGGAGAACCAGAGCCCCTGCATGTCGTGAATTGCAAATGAGTGGAGGCAGTTTTCAGGTCCAGCATCTGCAGTCTTGCCCAGTGTGGAATAGGATCTGGGTTCAATTCACCCTGCAGAGCAGAGATGAGGGAAACATTTGGCACAGGCCTAGTCCTTAAAGGAAGAAGCCAGGGCCCAATTCCTTTGGGGCAAACCCCCTAGATGAGCTTCTCCCATCTCTGTCTGAGGGAGAGTAGAGGCTGTGACAGGAGATGGGACATCCAGGGAAAACCTTCCTTAGGAAAATAGCATCACACAGGGTCCTGGAGAAATCCTACAAGCTGTATTTTGGAGGAGGGAGTCAGGGATATGGGATGAAAAAGTCAGGATTTTTAAAAGTCACCAATACCCTTTCATTTTGAAGGAGGAAACTGAGACATAGAGGTCTCAAGAACTTGCCCGTGGCTATACTCCTATCCCAGGAGCATGTTCAGCACCTTCTATTCTTAAGACTCCCCCTCCACACTAAGTTATGAAGAATGCCTTTGTGAGGCCAGCACTGACTTTTCACCCCTTCTGTCCCTTCAGTTGTATGGGGCACTCTCCCCATACAGCTCCACCGGTCTACCTTGAGTGTAAGCAATGCTTAAGAGATGCACAATAATTGGGCCACTGTTCATGGAAATCAAGGCAAATAAAGGTGCCTTGTTGGCACTTCTTCCCTAAATAGTTTTGACTCTGAACAGAGGATTGGAAAGATTCCTGCATGAGTCATGGAGAAGGTTCACAGCTAGGGAAGAAAATGACAATGGGGTATCCTGGACTGGTATGTCCCTGGGATCTGATTGAGGTCATTGTCAAACCTGCTTCTTCTCACTGCACTGGCTCATTCCAATGTCAAATCCTATTTCTCATCACTGTGCTGCCTGTGCGCCCTCATAGGACCATTGGACACAAGCCCTCACTTGCTTTCTCTTGGCCCCAAAAGAGTCACTCACCTGTATTCGGGAAAAGACTGGGAAAAATTGCCCCCACCATGTCCTGACTTTGGGAATCAGGCACATTCGTTACATTCCCCAAGACCACTCCTTCTCTCCCTGCCAGGAAGGCTGCCACATTCTTTACAACCCCAGATGACTTGAGTTTTATTTCCAGAATTCAAGGTAAGAAATGTACATGCATGAACACACCAGCACATATACATGCAGAGCACATCTGTATATACATGCAAGAATACAAACACATGTACACTCATGCATGTACAGAAATGCACGTGTACACATGCACACACATGCATAAAACTGTACACATACCTGCATACAGATACGCACATACATGAGAGCACATACTCACACATATATACATACCTGTGCATAAAATAAATGCATATATTTATACTTGCATATGCACATACAGTACAGACAAATGAATACACAAATAAATGTGCACACATGCTTTCATACATACTCATGTGCAAAACAACATATATGCATATGTATAAATGTTCATACATGAATATACATAAATGTACAAATAAGAGTATACACACACATAATCACACCTATTGCACATGGGCACACATATGCATATGAACTAACAAACTTACATTCATGTGTGAGCACACATGCCTTCATGAACACTCAGGGACACACATATGCATGCCAACATATACAAGTACACATTTACATGTGTATACATATACGCAAACATGCAAACACAAAAACTTATGCACAAGTACATGCACAACACATGGGCACACGTGCATGCATATACACAAAAATGTTCAGTAAAATCATTCATGTCCAAATACACATGTGAAAATAAACACAGATGAGCCAGACATATATGCAAGCATTCACAGGTAGACATTCACATCACATATATGTATACACAAACATATATGCATGTACCAACACATACATTCACAGGCACAAACTCACTTATGAACACACATGCATTCTCATACACATACATACACACACATGCACATGAAAATAAACATACAGGTTTATATAATGCAAAATGCAATCATGTGCATGCATATACAATGCACAGACACATCATCGTGGGTTACATATGCATGTGCATACACACATTCACATTTACTTAGAGTGACACATGCATGGACAGACACACATGCACACTTGGCTGTATACACATACATGAAGCCAACAGGCACACATATTAATATACACACATGCACAGCACACACTTATACGTATGCTCTAGTACATATACATATGCACATAATGCACAGTTGTACATGCATATACTGAGACATGCTCATACATATGCATATGTATGTGTTCACACACATACACAAATGTGTGAAAACCTACATGCATACACATGTGCCAGAAAACTTGCACATGCATGCATCCTACATTTACATACATACAGTTATAAACATTTAACCACAAACACACACAAGAAGATGCACATAGACCTACACAATGCTCATGCATTCACATACATGTAATAGAAATGTAAACACATATACATGCTCTTACAAATGTGCACATGCATACAGGCATGCATATGTTCACATGTGCACTTGCATATATGTAGGCACACAAAAATTCATTCACATATGCATATTTACATACACATGTAAACACACATATATACCAATGCACGCAAACCATGTATAATGTATGCATACATGCACACCTACATATACATTTGTACACATATTAGGGTACACACATTTACATCCACACATATGAACACATGTGCATGCACATGAATGCAACAAACTCATCACACATGCATACACATAAACCTATGTATTCCTGCACACACATATCCAGATCTCCATGCACATACATATATAAGCACATACATGTACATGATTGTACACACATGCACACATGAACAACTCAGGCACATTTGCACTTGTACACATATGCATGTACACATGTGTACATACACTCTTGCTTATGTACATGCTCACCTGCACACACACACACGCGTGCACACACACTGCGCACACACACACACACACACACACACGTTTTTATCCCTGTCTCATATCCAATTCCCGTAATATCCTTCTTGTTGACAAAAGCTTTTTAACTGTCAGAAGTTGTTACAAGTGGCAGAGGCCCTTCTCTCTGTTGCACATGCATTATTACCAGGGTAAGCCCCCCAAAATCTCCACGTCCCTCTTCTCTCTAGAGTTTTGAGTGCTCCAGAAAGTTTGAAAATAGCATGTGATTGCCATGCAAAAGGAGAGTCCTAGGGATCACAAAGAATATTTTGAGGATTCTCACCCCATTTTTAATGGTACTGTCCTTCCCCCATAAAGTTTAATGTTACAAAGTTTGATACCCCTACTTCTCTATAAGGACAAGTACAGCCTCTTCCAGCACTCAGGAAAGGTTTCACCAAACCCTACAAGTGGGAAAGCTGATGTTCTTCAGTTTACTTCTAACAGGACTGGGACCTCAGAGGGGACATTTATGCCTTGTGACCACATGCAGAAAAGCCACGATAAAAGAATTTTGAGATGAAACCTTCATCCCATTCCCCAGTGTCTAAGCCTCTGATTTGCTTTGGCCTGTGAATCCAGTCTTCACTCCCATCCCCGACATTATGCTTAGAGTGGGCTTTCTGAAAGACAGAGCCTTGAAGTGGCATGCAGTGGTGTTCAATGGGAAATGAGCAACATGCAGGAAGTCACACTAATCACTCTAGTAGATGGAACGTTGTCTAATTTAGAAAGCAGTAGGTATCTTCTCCTAAAGAAGAAGTGTGCGTATGTTTGTGTGTGGTGTGTATGTGTACACATATGTGCCCACAAACTTCTCTTGTGTATGTGCATTACATATATGCTCACAGTAGGTGAGAAGAGAAACAGGACAAGAAGGAAGAAGAGGGGAAATAATTGGAAAAGAATGCTTTCTGTCATCTGTAAGGTTATTTCAGGCATATATTTGTTTACATAACTGCCACAATGAAGTGTCATCAATGTGGGTACCCTAATAATAGAAATTGAGTTCAGAGGGATGGGAAGTCTGAAACCATGAGCTGACAAGGTAGTTCTTTCTCGGAGCTTGTTTCCGTGCTGTGTCAACCAACTGTTCCATCGCTATGGTAGAATTCCTGAAAATCAGCTTAAGGGAGGAAAGATTTATTTTGACTCATGGTTTCCAAAGTTTCCGTCCATAGTCAGCCAGTTCCATTGCTTTTAGGCAGTGGCGAGACCAAATCATTATGCTGAAAGGTACGGTGGAGGCATGCTGCGCACTTCGTGGTGTCCAGGAAACAGAAAGGCAGAGGAAGGGACGAGAGACACCCTTCAAAGTCATGCATCCAGTAGGTTAGTGCACTGACTAAACTTGACTAGGTCTTAGTTCTCATAGCCCAATCATTTTCCAAAACCCCACCTCTGAGTATTGCTTTGGAAGCCAAGCATTGGCGGTTCATAGCTAAACTACAGCATGTTCCATGTCTCTCTTTTTTGGGTTTGTAGGTGACTGTCTTTTCCTATCACTTCGTCTTTCTAGCATGCCTGTCTCTCTCTGCATCCAAATATCCCCATTGTACAAAGGAAGATCTGGGTCCACACAAATAGTCTGTTTAGTATGGTTACCTCTGTAAAAATCTCTCTAGAGAAGGTCACGTTATAGGATGATGGGTGTTTGGACTTAAGGAGGTATAACTGATCCCATAACAAAGGTATTTAGAAATTGTAGTAAGAATATCACCATTCAGCGGGGAATTTCTGGAAAACAGATAGAACTGCTACTGGAAGTTACGCTTGAGACACAGTCATCTTCATGCAATTCAGCTGTAGAATAGGTTTCTTCCCCAGTGCTCATGGATCTGATCGACACCTCTTCCTGAAACAGTTTGTTCTCTCCCCTAGAAGCCTTTCGCCTGATGTGGGCAGGAAAGCCCATTCCCTCTGAACTATTGTGACCAGTGTTTCCAGTTCAAGACTTGTGTCCCATCTCCCCACCTCTGGTTCCCTGACTCTGGAGCTTACGGGTTGAGGAAGAAGAGAAGGACCCCTTCGCTTAAAGATGAGGTCCCTAGTGCTACTGGCAACCTTTGTTTCACTCATTCCTGGGGTGACTGAAGGGAGGAGACAGAACAGACCCCCTTCCACATCAAAAGTTCAGTAACCTGGAACGTTTAATGCACAGCCGCAGACCAGCTTCCCAATAGGTGGGGCCTGGCCACCCAGCGTTCTCCAGGACCCTCACCCTACACCTGCTCGCCATCCTATGGCAGAAGATCTGTAGGGAGAGTACAGCAAGCCACTTAATCTGTGTGATTAACAGAAATATTTGGCAAATGACCCTGCCAGTCTCCCAAAGGCCATGCAGAGTATATTTTCAGATACTGGCATTTATCCTGCTGGTTTTCAGTGTGAGGCCTGCAAGTCACCAATATCTCAGGCCTCTTTTTAGATCAATTTTAGAATTAAATCAGATAGAACATACTTCTTTTACTTTTGTCTTGTAAACTAAGTCTCACTTTCTTGATTCTCTTTTGGCCCATGATTTCACAAACAAGAGGGAAAGGCTCTCTTCCTCAGCCTCTCCTGCACCCTCTCTATACTGCCCTTTCAGCCTCTCCCCTCAAATCCCTCTCTGAGACTTTCCCCTCAGACTCTCTCCTTAAACCTTTCCTCCAAACTCTTTCCCCTCAGACCCCCCTCAAGCAATACCCTCAGATTCTCCCCTTGAACCCTTCCTTCAGACCCTCCCCTTAGACCTTCCCTCACTTCAGCCCCTCCCCTCAGGCCCCCTCTCAAGCTCTTCCCTCAGACTCTCCCCTTAAACCCTTTCTTCAGACCCTCCCCTTAGGCTCTCCCCTCAGATCTTCCCCTTAGACCCTCTCCTTAGGCCTTCCCCTGAGACCCTCCTCTCAGACTCCCCGTCAAGCCCTCCCCTTGGACTCTCTCTCCTTAAACCCGTCTACAGACCTTCCCTCTCAGATCTTCTCCTCAGACCCTCTTCCTCTCAGACCTAACCCCCTCAGGCCTTCCCCTCAGTGTCTCCCCTTAAACTTTTCCCTTAAACTCTCCCCTCAGGATCTCCCCTCAGACCTTCCACCTCCACCTGCAGCAAGAGAGCACAGGCTGTAGGAGGGATTCCTGGAAGCAGACAGGCCGAGAGAGCCCAGAGGACAGGCTGGAAGAAGGGTGCCCAGAGTGAAGGAAAAGGAGTGTGAGGATGACCTCCTTTTCCTAACTTTCCAAACTTCTTAAGACTCTTCAAAATGTTGAGAATTCTTTGCTCCATCTGGAAATGCTCTTCTCTCAGGAATTCTGAGAGGCCAAGAAGGGCTCTCTTGCCTCCTGAACAATCGTTAAGGCAATGAGTATGACCCTGTCTGCTCGTAATTTCCCTTCAAACCAGTCAGGTGCATAGGACCATGGTCACTTTTAGAGATGGGAACCATGTCTTCCTTCTGGAAAGTTTGTATTTCAGAGAAAGAGGTATAACCTCTGAATTAGGAAGGAGGACGCTCGCCCTCAATAGAGTAGGTGACACACAGGGGAGAAATACCCTATTCAGGTCCTTGCTTTGCCTCCTCAGAATGGAAGAAGGAAATGAAATAATGAAAATCTTCACACCACATATGGATGTGTGAGCTGAAAATAGTGTGTTCCTATCTGAGGCCACCTTAGAGTAGGCTGCAAAGCCGAGCAAGGACGGGCTTGCAGGAAGTGGACAAATTGCATGAAGATCAAGAGAGGCGTTGCGAGGTGGGGGCTTTTGCAGATAAGGGTGCCCCCAGGCACAAGTGGGAAGAGGTGCTGGAAAAATAATTTGGTGCCAAATGAGAGAAGACCTTGAATTCCATAGAGAGCTTGGCATTTTCTTTGTAGCTGTGGGAAGCCAGCAGGTTTTCCTGAAGATCATGTACATAAATTACCAAAAGTTCCCATCAGCATTGGTTTGTTGTTGAGCTTGGAGTGGGGGAAGGTTCTGGGAAATGATTAGAAGAAAGCCAAGAAGGGTGAGTGATTCCAGAGCCCAGTGCTTCCCTTGGGTCAGCGAGAGGACAGAGTTTTATATGTTCCTCGCTCTATGCCATGGGGAAAAAGCCGTAGTAATATTCCAGGATGTTGGACAGCCTCATTTCTCCTTCGAAAACAAGGCCACTGAGCTCTCGGCTGCAGTAAAAGGGCAGGTTATGCGCATGTGGGGACTTGAATATTTGTATAGAAACTCAACTTTGGAGGATTTGATGGTGCGGGCTGAATTATTTGGCTATATGCCACGTGAGTGCTTCCCTCTCAATTCTCTCTGGTGTGATAGGTTGAAAAAAAAGTAAGTATGTGAAATCTGAGATGAGAGATTTTTTGAAAAAGTTCTTAGTCTTTGCCTGTGTAAAATAGGGTGCTGGGGTTAATGGATTACTGGGGCTTCTGGAATTTACCTGTGAGCCACTCAGCTAATTGTCCACATAGAACAAACAGGAAGCTTTGGAAAAAATGCCATGGAAGCAATTATTTCAAGTTATAGATGTGTATTTACATCATCCTTCCTGTCTCTACCCCAAGCAGGCTGCCATAATTCCTGGTCGACTACTGGTTTGTTCACTAATGAGCAGAGAACAATGTGGGGAAATCTCCCACTTCCCACACAAGAAAGTATGGGGGAGTCATAATAGGTACTTATCTATCTCTCTCTCTCTTAACATGTGCGAGTGTGTGTGTGTGTGTGTGTGTGTGTGTGTGTGTGTGGAGCCCCAAGAATGACTTCAGGAATCACCCTGGATAGTGCTACTTCCTTTTGTCTTTGCTCTGGAGTTTCCCAGGCTCTACCTTCCAGGCCTGGAAGTAAAGTTTGCTACCATTTCTGCCTGGCATCTTTATGTGGAATCCCAACTCTGACCTTCTGCTTATGAGTCAGAGGCTTAACCCCTGGACCATCTCTCCAGCCCTTTATCTCTTTTTAAATCATTTAGATGACATATGTGAGTGTGTGTGTGTGTGTGTGTGTGTGTGTGTGTGTGTATGTGTGTTATATTTACATGTGTTGGTATGTGTATACATGCTTATATATACAGAGGCCAGAGAAGGATGCCAGTAGGTACCTTCCTCTGTGAGTCTCAAACTTATTCCCCTGAGACAGATTTGAGAGTCTTTTTTTTCTCCTGGGGGTGGAGAGGGCAACTCTCCCAGCCATTATCCTTCCTTAAAAGTTCTGTGAGTGCACCATGTCCAAACATAATGACCCCTGAAGCTGTCCCGGGGCTGAGAACTGTGAAGAGGGGGGGAAAGGAAATAGACAGGGACGGAAACAGAGAAAATAGGGGTATAAAAGGGGGACTGGGGGTGAAGTCCACCATTCTCCCAGAGGGAGAACAGTGAAAATCCACTTAGGCTTACCAGAATTTATTTATATACAGGGACATTCAGGGGGCTGGAAATACTATGCAAATCTGGGTGCTGGGACCTCTGATGAGTTGAGAGATATGAGAGAACTCGTCTAGCTTCCTGTGTATGCTTGGATAGGCAGCTAGAGAGCTAGGAGGATCAGTATGTCTAACATCCAATGTGGGACAGACACAAAGTCTACACCTGAGACACTTCCAGTACAAACAGAAATCCCTAAGGTTTCAGGCTGTGGCCTTATCCCTAGAGGGGCTCTAGAAAGTGCCAGCAGGTTAGATGCTAGTGGGTTTCTGTACTTCCATTTTCCATGGAAAATCTCATGATTTTAACTCCTCTGGGCCTTCCATGACTTTTTAAGAAGAAATGAGGTGTCCTTTTTCTAGCAGGTGGCACACACCACTTTCCACTAGTTGGCACTCTACAGTCTCTGACTGAACCTAAACCTAGTTGAAAAGTTCCTGTGATCCTTGTTCCATCCCTCAATGCTGGGATTGAAGCCATGTGAGACTATGCCTGACTTTTACGTGGGTACTATGAATTTAAACTCAGGTCCTCACAGTCACACAGCAAGCTCTCTTATCCACTAAGCCATCTCCCCAGCCCTGTGTTTGTTTTTTATTGTGTTCATAACAAATTACAACAAGTTTAGTGGCTTAAGAGAAAATTGAATGATAACACTTATTCTTTCGCAGCTCTGCAGATTAGAAACCTGAAATAGGTCTCCACAGACTAAAAGCAACAAGTTAGCAAAACCATGTTTCTTCTTGTGGGTTCTGAGGGAGAATGTGTTTCCTTGCCTTTTCCGGGATTGCCTGCATTCCTTGATTTCTGGGCCCTTCCTCATTCTTCAAAAATGCCAAGTTCCCTTCTCTGGCCCCTTTTCCACCCTTACATCTCTGCCTGACCAAGCAATAACTGGAAAGCGCCTATGCTGTTAAGAACTCCTGTGGGTAAATGGGACAAACCTCACCTGGAGAACCCGGAGAAACCTCTTACCGCAGGGTCCTTAACCTTCATCATGTGACCCTGTGAGGTGTCCCACATAAGGTAAGCTATTCACAGGTGTAAGCAGTTAGGACATGCTCATCTAGGACATGTTTCTGCCTTCTGTACTATGTATTCCACTTCCACCCACATGATACGACTTCACGTTCTGCATCCCTTTCCACTGAGCCAACGCTTAGGTGAACCCCAGCCCTGCCGGGACACGCCGCGTGCAGCTGGTGTGGAGTTCCAGGCAGTCAGTCCTGGCGCAGAGCTGCCGGGCTTTTCTACCACTAATCTCATGAATTCAACAGTCTCACATGCCCTTGAATGATTCGCCCTCCCTGAATGTCTGAAATCCCCCCTAGAAGCAGATGACACACTCACATGAGGGTAATTTGAGGGCATGGTAATGAGGGGATTTGGGTCTTCCGCAGAGACTGGAATGTTTCATTGACCAGCGTGCACTGTCTTCGTGTGCATTGCAGCTGGTCTTTTGCAGTCAGAGATTCCTCAGTCCGTAAATCTCCAGAGGGACCGGCTCCCTCGTCTTTCAGAGAAACAAGAGATTCTTACACACGAATAACAAGGCCCTCTAGAGCTTAGCTATCGGCTCGGGAAGGAAGTTTTCCCTGACGTATCATCAAGCCATTTGGTCACTGCCCTCGATGCCATTCTTCCTGCATTGCTTTTCAGTTACATGTGAGACTATAGTCTCATAAAAGCAATTGATGAAACATTGCATATGATAATATTAAACCTAGCCACATGGCAAATGACTATCTTCTCCAGCTCCCTGGCATAGTCTCTGCCAGGCATGGCTCACTGGAGGTCCAGCTCCACTCTCAATTGCCACATGACTGTCTGCAGAGCTTTTCCTGTAAGATAGCTGCATACATTCATGAAATCTTGAGATGTCCTATCCCCAAAGCAAGATGACCTCAAATGTTGGAACCGAGGTTCCCTTTGGGCCCCTTACCCAGACCCCCGAAGGAGACACGAGGACCACCGGGTTGCTGTAAAGGCAAGAGGCAAGCTTTATTAAAACTAGCGCACCAGGACCGTCTCCCTGCTCAGGCAAAAGAGAACGGCCCCGACTGGATTTGGGGCAAGGTTTTTATAGGAAAGCAACTGCATTGAGCAAATACATTCTGCAAAAATTTCCACTACACACAAGGAAGTTGAGTTGGTTCACAGATGTTCTGGCCGATAACCTCGCCCTGGGCGGTTCCCGGCACGCCCAGGGGGAGAAGTCCAAAGGGTGAGGCAGGCTCTAGTCAGCACGCCTGCAGTGAGTTGGCGCAGGCGGGAGATTTGAATTTTGTGCCGGCGGGAACTTGGGCTTCACAGAGGGAACCTGGGTTCCACACAAATATAAAAATACCAAATTTGCTTTAGATTGCAATTGAATACACAAGATCATGGGTACCCTCAAGACTCCCTGAATAGCTACTGAGTATCACTCAATGTTGGCAGTTGAGATAAAGTTCTTTAAGAATGTAGTGTTCACATTAATCATTTGTATTCAGTCACCATTGTATTCATTGAAGAATATTTACTGAGCACTTATTTAGGACTCAATAGTGACCAAAGCAGTCTGATAGGAGATGCAAATACAAATTAGCATGATAATTAACATGGGAAGCAGAGATGAGGGTCTTAGAAGGTAAGCTCTGGGACACATTTTGAGCAGAACTGTTAAATGCACACATTTCCCCTTTCATAAGTATCATGTAGGCTGCAGTATAGAAAGCAGGTCATAGAGAAGCTGTGTCTTCACTACTTAGCAATCACACTGATCCCTGTGGAGACCAGGATGGTGATGTCCAGAGAGATGAAGGCTTTGTAAAGCTGAGGCCCACAGGCTGTCTCAGTGTAGATTCTACTTTCTCTCCTCCAGCATCTCTCTTCCCTCTTCTCTATCCCACCCAAGACTATTTCACAGAATTGTGTCCACCTGTGACTTAAAAGAAAGCCCAGCAGTGGCAGTCATTCTCTTGTTGTTTGGAAGAGTGTTTGACTTGCACATGTGTACTGAATGCTGAGTTCCTTAGAGAAGAGCACCTGATTCTTTAGACTTACCTAGGCAGAACCAGCCTGCCTGCCTGTTCTTTTGTGAATGTTTCTGATTATGGTGAGTTTTGGGGGCAGACAGTCCTATTTTATTAACCCACCCCATTACTTCCTTCTTTTCCTCTGCTCCCACATAGGACAGGGTCTGGAAAAGCCAAGCACCTTCTTCCCATCCTACTTTGCAGCTCAAAGTCACCATGAGATCCTGTCTTGGCTTTAGACTTAAGCAGAGACCTGTTGAAGTCTTCTAGAAAGGAATGAATTTTTCTTAAATAAAGGAACAAGTACAACTATACAAACTGTTCTGCTTTTTTTTCCCCACTACTAGCAGAGAAGTGAATCCTAAACCTGGAGCAGCCATCTGAGCACCTCCAGGGGAGACCAAGATAGCGGTTCTCGGAGAAATGAGCCAGTGTAGAAGTATCAACTCCAGTCACACAGACAGTTCCCTATACGTGGAGGTTGTCAAGAGATTGCTGTTACTGTTATTTCTTATCTCCAAAGTATCTGGACTCAAACAGTATGTTCAACATAAAACTATGTAATAGGCCTTTTGATCATTTCTACAGCATATGGAATTGCAAGATTCTGCTCAAGCCACTGAAATCACAGTCTTGAACTGGAATGGAGGAAAAGAAAGAGGTCTTAATGAAACTTACCCTAAGGCTCTTCGGGATTAGAATTCACTGGTATTTCACCTCCAGTGTCTTTGGAGTCCATACGTGTCCCAGCTATCTTCAATGATGAGCCTAGCTCCCTCAATCACTAAAAACAGTTTCAGTCCATTATAAAGAACAGATTCTTCTACCTATTTCCTAACTGTAAAAACTAACACAGGGCTTGGCATTTTTCAGATTCTCAGTAAATGTCCACTAAATGATAAGTGAACCTGAATACACTTAAAAGCTGGAAACAACCATTGTGTGGTAGTTTTGAAAAGAACAGGAGACCTGACCTTCCAGAAGACAAACGAGATTGACAGAGCATGCTCAGTGAAGCATGCAACATTTTGCATTAAGCAATGTGATTGTCATGGCCACCTCGGATTCCTGCCTCTAGGCTGACAAGAGGGTGCCCAGGGAATCAGTTTCATTCATTTGCAGATGGCAAGACAGCCGGGTCTTTGACAAAATACAGGAGTGGAAGTAGAATAGGTGACTGATTGCAAAGCCAAGGTGAAGCACTTCAGCTAACAGACCCTGCCTGAGGCATACCCTGCTTCCCCTGTCAAAGGTGCATGGATTTTTCTTTTCAAAGTTGCACATTTTGCCTGAACTTGAAAATTTTTTAATCATCTGCCAAGAAAACATTGAGTATGCTAAATAAATTAGTCCATCAGATCACTAATGTGCACAAACAATACTGACACGACCCTTTTTGCCATTTCTGTCACAGAGTGTTATCCAGAAAGACAGAGATAGGCAGCCTGGGATGACCAGGAGGGCCTACCCCAGGGTCTCTGGTTTATATCTCTGGCTTCTAATGCCACCTGCATACAGTATGGCCTTTGCTTTTTGATACAGTTTTGTATTCATCACATCAGAGAACCCCTCCCCCATTTTTAAGCCAGAGTTCTCTATTTAGCAAACGCCTCTCATGGTGGAGACATGGAAAGTAACGTCCAGAGAGGCAAACCTTGTTCAGTGAAGTAGATGCCCGCAGGTATCTCCAAGACCTCAGTCTCATGACTTCCATTTCTAAAGAGATGCTCGCTTCTCCTCCTTCCTCCATCACACTCAGGCCCACATCAGTGAATTGTATCTACCACTTGTCTGATAGAAAGCCCACTGGGTGTTGCAATGGCTGCCAACCCCCTGCTGTTGGGAAGAGTGTTTTACCTGCTTGTCTTCTATTGAGCTCCGTGGAGAAGAACATCCTGAGTGTTGGCGCCCACCTAGGTGGAAACTACCAAGCTGGCCATGATGTCTCTCTGCTTCACCCGGCTTGTCAGATAGGGGCTGCCTGCTTATTGATTGACACAGTGGCAGGGTCCAAGCATGTTGCCTTATAACACAGCCCTCTGCATGAAAAGATGTCAAGGAATTGATTCTGATCTTCACAGGGAACAAAAGGTGTCAGAAGTTATAGGTAACTAGACAGGCAAGAAAGTGTAAAGATATTTCCTTCCCATCTCCCACCCGCACGGAATGGAAGAGGGATTGTAGCCAAGGCTCTCTAAAGATCTGAGTAGAAGATCAACTTCAGATTTGACTAGCACTGACTACATACTGGTTCAGACAGATTTGAGTAGGCTCCTGCAAGCTCAAATAACACATTTAACTCTTCTGGGTCTCCACATCAATATCTTTATTCAATAACTTTTAGGACTGAAGAATAAATTAAGAAAGCTGATTTAAAATATCTAGGATAATATTGATGATGAAAATAGTCTTTGAAAAGTCCCTGAGTCCTTGTAAACACTTGGCATTTCTCAAAAAGCATGACAAGGAACTTCAGAGAGAAGATGTATGTGGTGAACCATGCGGCAGTGTGAAACACAGCCGGCAAAGGCTTGTCTGACCTGACAGTGGGATGTGCAATCCAAAATAGAATAATCTCTAACAGTTTGAAAATGAGTAGGTTTTTCTAACATTATCTGTCTTTGTCCATTGATAAGTAATATTCAGCATACTCTAAATTGTTGGATTGAGTTTCACAGACAGTCAAACAGCAGCTGAGGTAGATGATGGGAATGTAAATTAAGTTCTTTCTTAGACTGTAGTGTAACAGCATACAGATCCTCAAGCCTTGGGGGAATTTTCTCCCTAGAAGATACCACTACCTGGTGTCTTCCAACAAGCCAGACAAGTTCTGACAAGCCAGAACTGGGGTTTTAGGATTCTTTCTTATCTATCTATCTATCTATCTATCTATCTATCTATCTATCTATCTATCTATCTATCTAGTTTATCATCTATCAATCATCTATCTCCCATATATTTATGAATCTGTCATCTATCAGTCTAGCTAGCTAGCTATCTGGCTCTATATCTAGCTATCTATCATCTAGCTATCTTTTTATCTACCTATCAATTTGTCTATATCTATCAATCTATCTATCTGTCTTATTTATCTGTCTGTCTATCATCCATCTAGCTATCATCTATTTGTCTATCAATCTGTCTATATCTGTCAATCTGTCCATCTATCTACTTATTTATCTATCATCTATTTATCTATCAACCTATCTTATTTATCTAGCTATCTATCATCTAGTTATCTGTCATCTATTCATCTATCTGTCAATTCTGTCTCTCTTATCTATTTATCTGTTTTATCTATCTATCTATAATTTATCTCTCCGTCTTCTGTCTATGTCAGTGTTGGGGATGTAGAGAGCCCTGCATATTCTAAACAAACATTCTACCCCTGAACTGCATCCTTCGCTCCGTCTTTCTCAGTACTTTTCAGGGAAACCCAGAACTTTGAAGGGGAGGATGATTTCCCTTCTTGGCTGGTTTCAAAGGGATTCTGTCATGAAGCAGAACCTCTAGGGATTAGAGACCTGAGCTCTAGCGTCTGCAGCTGTGTTCCAACCTGGATCCATCACTGGTAGCTGTGGGATCTTGTAGAGGTCACGACAATTGCTTCACCTCTGCCACAGCTATTGATGAGGGTCACAGTTGTTCTATTCCCTCTCTCCGGGTGGCCAGAGGACTGAGGGCCTGCGTTCCTCACTGGCTGGATAACTAACTCTGGGTAAGAGAATGGAAACAAATGTTTCACACATATGTTGACTGCAATGTAGATTGAATGCCTGGTGAGCATCTCTCCAGAATTTTCTCTTGTCAATCTGACACAGTCATTAGCCTCATTCAAGATGGTGGTTGTCCCATTTGCCTAGACCCCAGAGTAAATAAAATAAGCAGTGTCCCCATGTTGACCTGTGATACTTGTATATTATGAGGGAAATAAGATTGTTTGTGTTAAATCACTGACATTTGAGGAGTAATTTGCTTTCTACCCTTTAATATGCTTTTCAAAGCTTTAGTTTCTTTGCCAGAAAACCCCTTTCTACCCTAACCAATATGCCTTTCAAAATTTTAGTTTCTTTGCCAGAAAAAAATATGACAGTAGAATCAATTTATAACATAATTATGAGTCTTAAGCAAGATAAATAGAAGGTAACTGCCTAGCATAGTATTCAGGGCATAATTAATTCTAAACTTATTTGACCAGTGGTAATGATGGTGATGTAATTACATGTCCTAATTTTGTATCTAATAAAATATCTGTTGTTACTAAAGTAGTTACTAGTCATGTATCTTTGAGAAAATCAGTGATGCTTTAATTGCCATAATGGTACGTTGCAGGGGCTATAGCTTAAATGTCGATGGTTAAAATTATGTGACTCCCTTAAGGACTCCAGAGAGCTATCCTTATATTTCAAAGATAGTTCCGTTGGTTGAGGTGGGGAGGAGGGTAATGTGCTAATACTAAATAATACTAAATTCGTCTTCTGCAGTTGTTCTACCTCCCCCATCCTTCACACCCACACCCAATCTCATGGAAAAAATCTTTATTCCTACTACAGACTTCCCTTCTACAGACCCTATTCTGAAGATTTCTATCTGGAAAATTACATCTGACATGTGAATTCTGAGCTCCCAAACTCGCATCCTCCTTCATCCGTCCCCATTCCCTGCTCTGTTTTCACCAACAAGCTCTCTCATCTGGCTCCAGGCAGCAGCCCCCGGCCCATGATGTGCTTCCTCCTGAAAGGGTCGCCTTCCTTCATCCAAAAAGCAAAGATCCTATCTGACTTAGTTTCACGTTCTATTGCCATAATGAATGTGTGTCCAGACAATTTGAGAGCCATAGATTATTCATGTTTCAGAATTCAGGACACTATAGCAGGGAATTCATTCCAACCTCAGGAGTCAAGGAAACTGCCCACATCACATCTACAGGAGGAACAGAGAGAAGGAAATACTTTCTGGCTTGCCAATCTGCCAAAGCCAACCAGTTTTCTTTTCCATCCTACCCACCTGCCCAGGGAATGGCCCTGCCCACTATGAACTGGGTAACTCCACATCCATTAGATAATCTTCTACAGGCTTACCCAGAGGCTGGCCTTATTAATACTTCACAGGTGTGCCTAAAGGCTCAGTTCTCAACTGTTAACTTGGAATCTGAAAATAATTACCACGCTGTCCCTGGCCACCTCCATCCTGTTTAGAGTGACCGTCCTCTCACCACCACTTGTAACCACCGAGACTTGCTTCCCAGCGGCTGGGTTTCCCACTTCTTCATTTGCGATTTCTTACTCCCACGTGTCCTTTTCTTGTCTCTGCCTAAACTTCTTAATGGTTGATTTAGTTAACATTTCTTAACTTTGGATCTTTTGGAGGAGTCAAATATATCAACTTCCTATGGTATAAGCTATATATAAATATAAATTCAGTAAGAGGAGAAATTTGATCTCATGTACACTGACTTAAGTGTTGTGATCTAGTAAGGATCCCAATGTATTTCTCCCCTTTTTGTTGAACTGGGGGTACAGAGTCCTTGCCGTAGAACATGCGTTGTTTTCCAACTAACTGGAGGTTTTCCTTGATGTCTGTTGTCGGTGCTCGTGCTATAAAGCCCATTAATTATTACTTTGTAAAAGGAAGTAATACTTCTTTTCTTTAACCTCTTTCAGATCGAGGACATCATTACAAAGATGCAAGATGACAAGACGGGGGGCGTGCCCATCAGAACAGTTAAGAGCTTTCTCTCCAAGATTCCCAGTGTCGTCACAGGTAACACGCTCTTCACGAGTCTTACTGTGATGAGCCCTGCAAATATGTAGCTTGTTGCCTGTGGAAATAAATAGGCCACCAGTGAACTTGCACATTAACAATTTTGCCTATGGATATAAGCAACTACATAAATTTTAAAGAAATGAAGATTTTCACTTTTGGGGGGTTTTGTTGGAGTTGTGGTTGATCCATTTTTTTGTTTTGCTTTGTTTTGAGATAGGATCTCACTATGTGGCCAAACTGGCCTTAAATTTTTTGTCTTCCTGCCTTAGTCTCCTAAGTGCTAGGGTTTGTAGATGCGCCAACCTTCCCACTTCAGTGTAAGCAGATTCCAAGGAAAGTTTCATGTCTTAAGAAAGTCTTTGAGGAAAGTGTTATAGCTTAAGAAAGTCTTGTGTTCAAATGCTGTAAAATGCTTTTATATAAATTTTTAAGTCACTGGAATTTAACTCCCCCCCAAAAAAAGAACTTTTAAAATACTGCTCTGCATTTTATTCTGTGGGCTGGAAGTACTCAAATACATTTCTTTTTTTAAAAAAAATCTTGACTGTGAAATATTTTAAACATATGGAATAGAGTAGAGTTTCTAGGATAATCAGAGATAGATACCTGTACCTACCATCTGGCCTTACAAATAATACCAGTATATTGCGTGTTAGTAGATTGAATCCCCTTCTCTGCCTGTTTTTATACTAATGAAGCCATTGTTTTTCATCATAGTTTTCTTCACAAGGATAAATAACTCTTTCTATCCAAACAAATAAGCAAAATTCTTTGATGATGTTCTCATTCTCAAAATTTGGTTATTTGCTTTCTAAACTTCAGAAATCAACAGAACTCCTTTTCTTGTACACATCATTTAGAATGGTCAAAGTACTAATAAAAAAATGGTGATGCCAAATGCTGGTAAGGCTGTGGAGTAACTGGAGCTTTTATTTTGGGTGATGGGAATGCAATGTGGTACAACTCCTTTCACAAGGAGTTTGGTAGCTTTTTACATTGCTTACCTACTTCTAGATATTTACACAAGATAAGAAAAGGTGTTTACACAAAAATTTATCTGCAAGTGTTTGTGGTAGTTCTCTCCATCATTGTCACAGACTAGAAACAACTCAAATGTCCTCCACTGGGTAAACTGATAAGCAAATTCTCAAACTCAGTAGCAAAATGGAGCAAGTGCTTGATACATGCAACAACTTGAGTGGAAAAAAAGCCAGTCTCAAAAAATTACGTTCTGTTTTCATTCACTTATATGACATTCCACAAAGTGGAAAAGAGGTTAATGGTTATCAGGCATTAGAAATTGTTATATGAGTGTGACTCCAAGGGACTGCAGGATGGAATTTTATGAGGCGATAAGGGTGGGATGTCTAGAAATCTTCAATATGTTTCTTGACTCAAAGCCCATCCTAATTTTGATTATTAGCAAAAAATTATTCTCTGCCAAACACAAGGATATTCTGTACCCTTCCAGCAGGAAAGATGATGGGAAGGAGGTGGGCGATGGGATTGGGGATTAAGGTGTGGATATACCAAAAAAATCACTATATTCATGTATGAAACACTAAAAGAATTTTAAAAAAATTATAAAGTAAGTATTTTCTATCCTGACTATGGTAGTGATATTATTGGTATGTGGGTCAAGTTTCATGGAATAGTATGTACATATAGGAAGTGTCAGTGTTGCTCTATGTTAACTAAAAAAGTAAAAAGAAATGCAAAATTTTGTCATCCACTAAATCACTGTTTGAGCTCAAATATTTGCTTAGGTCACCAAAATGGAATGCCATAGACTGTGTGATTTGCAAACAGCAGAAATTAGTTTCTCATGATTCTTGAGATCATAAGTTGACACATGGCACCAAGAGAGCTCCTAGACTCTGCTTATAAGGACACTAATTCCATTCATTGGCTCCACCTCTTAGTGCCATCCTATTGGATTTTGGGGATGGACAAATTCATTCCTTAACAAGCACCCAATTTATTGGGAAGTCTTATTATGCTTAAAATCCATTTAAATAGAGTTAGGTAACTGTCATGGTTAGGCACAGGTGTCAACTTGACTGTAGTAGTTGAGTTAAGCCCAGAGCGAACCTGAAGGAGATTGTCTAGCTGATAGGGGAAGGCCCAGTCTATGGTGAAGAGTTGGCATCCTTCTGTTCACTTAGCCAGACATGCTGGTCTGGCAAGTAAGGATTATCCATCTCTCAGCTGTTATGTGGTGATGGTGTGGCCAGTTCCCTTGGCCCTGGTGATGGTGTGGGCTCTCCTATCAAGGGAGACTGAGAACTGTAACCAGTAATCATAAGGAAATAAACCCTTTGTTCCCTTAAGCCGTTTGATGGTCATTTATCAGCAACCATGCAGACAATTGCAACAGTAACATATATAAACATGACACATTACTTTTCACACATGTCCAATTTTTTTGGATAATATAAATGAGAATTTATTTGTTTATTTTTATGGCAGGGTTTCAAACTTGTCGTGGCATCAAGGATGGCTTTGAACTTGTCTTCTTTCTGTCCCAAGTCTGTACTCCGTAACAAGTTCTAGGATAATGGATACATGCCACCAGATTTACGTATGATTACTGGAAATGTCTGAACATTCCTTGAGGAAGTATGTCAGCTATCTGTCACTGTATGACAAACCATCATACACTATAAGAGTTCAAAACTAAAATGATTTCTCATATCTTACAGTCATGGTTAAGTGAATCAGTGATCTAGGCAGTTCTTCTGATGATCTCATGGCTCTGAATTTTTAAAACTGTTTTCATAGATAACATTTTTTTAACCTTTGTGATGGTTTGGACATAAAGTGTATGCCAGTTTCATAAGATTAACCATGAAGAATATCTCTCCGTTAAATGCTATGATGTTCTTTGAAAAGTAATTTTCTCTTTATCCAACTAAGAGTAATTACTTTTTATTTCTAGAAATTCCATCCTGTTATTTTTCCAATTTGCTTGCCCACTTATTTACTTCTTCATTTCATGTTTTGTTGGATAGCCAGTTTCCTAAATACTTTAAAGCATTTATAATTCCAAAGTAAATTAAATAATTCCAGAGTAAATATTAAATAGATAAAAATTTCTATTTTCATGCAATTCATGTTGTAGGATAAAGCACTATAGACAGGACAGATAGTATTTGGGGATAGTTCAGATGAAGAAAGTAAGAGAAATAAAAGAATCAATGATGATTGCACAATTTTAGTTTGAGCAACTCCAAGACTAGAGTTTTCATTAATTTCAATGAGGAGGACTAAAAGAGTGAAGGACGTTTTGTGTGTGTGTGTGTGTGTGTGTGTGTGTGTGTGTGTGTGTGTGTGTGTTTGGTCAGGGACAAGAAAAAAAAAGATCAGTTTTAGAAACGTTAACCATTAGAATACCCCATCCCAGCGTTTGTCACAGTTGGAGAGAGAGCAGATTATTTGAGTTTGTAGACCTAAATGAATGGGGTGTTGGAGTGGATACATCATACCAAAGCATATAAATGGTATTTAGAGTCATGGTGTCAGTGAAGTCACAGTGAGTAGAGAGAAGACATAATATATTTGATATACCTGGTTTCTACAAATCAGGGGGGGAAAAGAAAATAGCAAAGGAAATTGAGACAAAATTGCCAAAAACAAGGAGGAAAATAGGACTTATTGCAATCAAATTTTCTGGAAGGTATTTGAAAGAAGGAGTGATAATCTAGTAAGGTAAGGCTGAGAATTGACTACTGAGATCAGCACCATTGGATTCATTGCTGACTTCAATTCACACATAGCTCATAAAAAGCCTTGTTGGAATGGGCTTAAGAGTGATCTGATGTTCATTTTTCAAAGAGTTTGCCTGTGAAAAGCTGAAATAAAGTAGTATTTAGAGGGATACACTCATTCAAAACAAGTAGGCACTACTTTTAACAGGTACAATGAAGTAGGGTCATTGGGAAAGAGCAAGAAAGTGAAGCAAATATGAACTGATTTTATTTATTTATTTATTTATTTATTTATTTATTTTTAAATTTTTATTATTATTATTTATTCAACTGTGCGCATGTGCGTGCGTGTGTGTGTGTGTGTGTGTGTGTGTGTGTGTGTCTGTGTATGTGTAGAACCACGGACGAATTCGCGAACCACCATGGACGCTTTCACCTCCTTCTGCCCCGGGATTCACAGGCTCCGCCCTACCAGGGCCGGAAGCGCAGGCCGCCCCCGCTTCTGCCTGGCGTCTATACGTGGGATCTGGGATCAGAACTCAGGACCTTCCGCCTGCAAGGCGGAGGCTCAACCCCTGAGCCACCTCTCCAGCCCCGATTTTATTTATTTTTGACCACGAGTTCCAGAGGGAATATGAAAGGGTTTCCAGAGCTGGTGAATATGTGCCATGAGTGATAAGCATCCACGGTTTCTATGCTTTAGATACTAGAATAGTCACAGGAGATATAAGCAAAAGTTTAATGTCTGCAATTTAAAGCTATAAATCTAGTGCAAGAACACATGCAAAACCATAATAATGTGAGGTACAGATGATAATAGAAGAAACAACAAAATACTGTTTTAGCCCAGAGATTTATGAATTATTACTGGAAGTGTTTGAACAAACCTCTGAGGAAGTATGTCAGCTATCTATTCTATATGACAAACCACCATACACTATAACAGTTCAAAACTACAAAGACTTCTCATGTCTTACAGTCATGGTTAGTGAATGAGTGATCTGGGCAGTTCCTCTGATGATCTCTTTCAGCGAGTTCCTGGTCATCGGATAATTCAGTGGAGGTCGAACAACCCACAATAGCCTCCTTCCTTGTTTGGCTGTGGTGCCTATTCTCAGTTGGGTCTCCATTCTCCACCACATTGCCTCCTATCTTCAGTAAGCTGGACTACTTCACATCCTTGCAGTCTCAGGGTTCCAAGAGGAAGAAGGTGAAAACTGGAAGGTAGCCTCCAGATGCAAGGCTCTGGAATTCCTACAATGTCAAGTCCACCATGTTCTCTCCTTCAAAGCATATCACAATGTCTAACTTCCACTGAAGAGGATGCAGAAAATAGTGCTCCCCTCTCCTTTCTGGGTTCATAGTAGCAATAGCATGTCAACCTAGATATTCACTGGAGTTCTTCCTTATCATAATCTACACACAAAGTAATTTAAAGTAGAGTCAGACCTTAGGAGTAGAAGGCCATTCTAGGTGAATAAAACGGAATTTTTCTTAGGCTCTACTCCATGAAAAAAACATGCCAGATGTCTACTAAATATGAGCTTTTATGCATGGCTAGAATTCTAAACACATTTATGTGTGTTTCAAGAGAGGAATGTGTAAGCAAAACAGCATCAAGTATTAAAGGGATACAAGACTTGACTCTGACAAGAGACTGTAAAAGAACTGTGGCTTAGTAGTGTTCCTATGCTTAAGGGGAACACGAGAAAGGGTTCAGGGAAATGCCACTGGGCCCTTGTACGTCATCGGAAAGGAGGACCAAGAGGAGAGTTAGGCATACACAATAAAGGACTCTCTGGGAATTGGGGGGGAGGCACTGGGAGATGGGGAGGGAGGGAGGGGGAGCAGGGGGAGCAGAGGGTTCGGGGGGAGGAGGAAGGGGGGAGGGAACTGGTCTACTTATTAAGTTTGTATGAGCGGAAATAATAATAAAAAATGTTAAAAAAAAAAAAGAACTGTGGCTTTAAATTCTATCCCAAAGGCAGGGTGCCATCAGAGGTTATTAATAGGAGATTGCCTGTGTGAAATGAGTGGAAACTTGAGCAGCCGTGGTAGAGGAGATGGAGGTTACATGGAGAGTCTACAGATGAGGGTCTCAGCAGAAAATAAGGACAGTCATATTCAAGGTCACAGCAGTCATAGTCTTGCAGGCATATGTCATTGAAACCTCACAAAAATCCCTTTTAAACAGGAATAACTGTTATCATCTCCATTTTATAATGGGAAAAACTGCTAATTCCAGATCTTAAGTAACCTTTCCAAGGTCACATGGTTAGTAAACTACAGGATCTCTGTCTTCAGTGGCCACTAGGAAAGGACACTCACTAGAAGTTGACTTCAACATTGGTGGAGAAAGTTTTAAAAGGTAAGTTAGTAACTACATGTGGGATATAAGGTAACTTCAGTATAAATGGATCCAAGAAACTATTATAGATGAAATATATCAGAACTTTTTCTGTTCTGAAACATCATAAAATTATGATAAATGATTTTTATTTTAGAGATATAATCCAAGGTTGAGGCCATTATGACAATGGCATACTTTGGGAAATAAACATCCTCAAACTAAATATGCTTGAAAAGATGGTTCAGTACCATCTGTAGTTAGCTGTTGAGATCACATTCAAGATATACAGATTTATGAGAGATTCACAGAGAATCGTCTCATAACACAGGAGACAGTAGTACCAACAGTAGAGGTCTAAGGAGCAAACAGATGAATAGGTTCTGACAGCAGTATGACACAACTTCACCAATCCTTGTCAGTGCAGAAAGTACAGGAATAACTTGATCTAGATGAGAGAGTCCTCAAAGACGCAGACACTAGTAAGATCAGCACACTGTTCTGTCTAGTTGGAGTGTGCTTTGCCGATACACTTATCAACTTAACAACCATGCAAGTCAATCCCTAGCTCCATGTTTACTCTCTAGCAGTATCAACCCACACACTCAGTCAGCATAGCTCAGGCTGGTGCTTGGATGCAACCTACACTCAGTCGATGCCAAGACAAAAGACAAATCTCATGGCCAACCTATTTCAAGGTGTGTTCACATGGAGTATAGAGATTAGTCGTCCATGAGAACACAAGAAGTGAATGCAGCAGTACGATCCAGAAGACAAGGACTACAGTCTGTAACAGTGTTGACCAATAGCCCCAAACTGAAACAAAGAGTTCAAGTGCAAAGTTGTCTAATAGAGTCGCAATTGTAGCCCATCTCATGAGCAGCATGTCCAGACCCACATCCAGAGCATCAGTACCAACTTTTAGCCCTTCATCCCCATTAATGTCCTTTGGAGACAACCCCTGGAATAGTATATTTCAGGAAATCATTATTCCTTCTACCCTCCCATAGTCTCTGGTATGAACTCTAAACTGAAGACTTTTTAGTGTAAAGAGAAGATTCCAGGATGAGGATGATGACCATTGACTTGTGATTCCACTTACAGTTGTTCAACTTTATGACTTTAAGATGGTGCAATAACTATGTGCATTCAGGAGAAGCCTTACTTCTGATTTTGAATATTAATCATTTCCTACTGCAGTAGCATGGAGCAATGACAGTGAACCACAGTTCCCAGTCAGTCAATCACAGGGAATTGACCAGAATCCTACTAAGATGACCATACTAGGATGTCCATTTGGTTAGGCATGCTAGATGTGCTTTTATCTTACAGTATTTCCAACTGTATCATACATTTTTGGGACATAACCCCATTATAAAGCAAGGAACATCACTACATTTTTCAAAAAAAATGAAGTACATTAAAGAGAAAAATACAGACCTAGGAAAATGGATTTTTGAAAACCATTTGTGAGAAATTAGAGTAAAGATGAAGGGAAAGGCATAAGTTATGACTAAAGCAGGAAATTGTAAAGAAGAAATCTTTCCAGAATTTACGGGTGACATCAACGGGATTCATGGTTTTAAGTCTCTCTCTCTCTCTCTCTCTCTCTTCTCTCTCTCTCTCTCTCTCTCTCTCTCTCTCTCTCTCTCTCTCTCTCTCTCTCTGCTCTGGCATTGTTTCTTACAGATGAGCCCCTGTTAAGCAGGGCTGTGGTTCATTTGATTATGGCCTTGTTAATGTGCTAGTGCCTAGCAGTTGGGACAGTAACTCAAGAAGCAACAGGCATTTTTGTGACATTCTGTTTTACAAATGAATCTTTTGACTTCTTGTAAGAGCCATTCAGACTCTGCACCAAAAACAGATATTTAACTGTACTGAAACTAATCCTTTTCCATCATCTTATTTCTTAGCTGATTTTAAATATGGGATATACTTCATTGATTATCTTTGTTAATACGTATTTAATGAAATAATATATTAAGTAAAAATGAAGGTAATGTTGTTGCTCTAACCCAAATTAGGTAAAGAAGCGTACCTTATGTAGAGTTGAGAAGCAAAGCATGGGTTTGGGGAAAAAACCCAAGAACAACCTTGATGTGCTGGGTTTGAGGTTTTTGAAGGACATCAGTTGGTTCCATCCAGCATAAAGTTGAAGTGATGAGCTGAAGTCCAAGGGTATTTGATATGGATTAAAGAGTCATCCTGTGCAAGGACATGACTTGTGGTTACATTTTCTACACATTCAAGTATAAGCCATGCCCCGTCTAGCTGGGAGATACTGATAACCCAATCCACCTTCTGCTATTTTGAGTTTGAAGATTCCCTGATCCAAGCCACTTAAGAAGAAAAGAGTTTAACCGGCTCATAGTTCCAGGTTACAGTCCATTTTTGAGTGGAGGTTGAGGCAGGAGCGTGAAGCAACTGTCATGTCGCATCCACAGAAAGAACACAGAGCAACAAACCAATGCATGCATGACTTTTTGCATGCTTCCTTGCTCTCTCCTTCCGTCCTCATACAGTCCTGGATCCACCCACTTCTCCTACGGGTCTTCCCATATCAATGAAAGTAATCACATCAACCTCCCATAGGTACACTTCCTGGTCGACAAGCTGACAATTGCTTTCCAATTCTGTCCCTTGTAATCTTGTCATACAAACACATCACTTTTTAAACCGTACAACTTGCCTCTAAAGCCTCCTGTTCATCTTATAATATAAAATACATTCAATCCAACTTTAAAAGTTCCCACAGTCATTAACAGTTCAAAGTCGCGTACCTGTCTCTTTAACCTATAGTTTCTTGAATCTATAAAATACAAATAATATCCAAAATATTACAGCACAGTGTCAACATTCCTATTTTAAAATGAAAGAATCAGGGCATAGCAATCAGCAATCAAACCAAAACAAGACAAAATTCAAGCAGAGCAATATAGTGGTTTGAGTGTGAGTTGCTGCCCCCGGCTCTCCCTTGGGCTCATATGTTTGAATCCTTAGTTGGTGGTTAATGTTTAGAAAGGTTGTGGCAACTTTAACAGATAGAGACTTGCTGAAGAAGGATCATCGCAGGGGGACAGACCACAACCTGACCCCGTTAGTTGCTTTCCTTGCTCTCTCTGCTTCCTGATGATTGCAGTGAGCTGAACCAGTTTCAGGTTTCTGCCTCCAGCCATGCCTTCTACTATGTGATTCCATCCATAAATGGACTGTATCCCCTCTAAAACTATAAGCCAAATAAGTAACCCTTTCATCGTTTCTGTCTAGGTCCACGAGTTGTCTCTCCGCAAAAGCAAAGTAAGGGCAATAGGCAAATATCAAATCCTTGTGGCTCAGTGTCCAGCATCTGAGGCTCGTAATGTAACTAAATTGGCTCCAGAAGGTTGGACAGCTCCATTTTTCACCTCTGCGACTTGCAGCGCACACGGCTTCACCACATGTCCCGTGCCCTTCACCTCTGGTATCTTGAAGTCTCAATACAACTTTAGGCTCCACTTTAACATCTTCACTCAATGGCCCTCTCAGGACCTGTCTACCTGGACGCTGACCCTGTCACACAGTGCTAGGTCTCAAGTATTTTCCATGATCCTATTTATTTTGCAATTTGCCTTCAAAACTACTATCAGATGGACAGTGTTGCTAAATTCTGTTAACGCGGGATGGAGTTTATCATACCATGAACCACAGCTGTATCAGATTCTACGCTGACCCTGGGTCAACACTTTCCCAGACAGATGCTTTCAAGGAGCAGATAACTCAGCTTGGACTTTCTCCCTCTACACAAATTTGGACCGTCACAAAATGGAGTCTCTAAAGAGTGGAATTTGCCCTCGGGTCACTCAGCACAGAGGTACCTGTATAGTGGTGCTCATCTCTTTAACAACCACAGTTACCCAGCTGAACCCAACCTGAATAATCACTTGCCTTGAAGGTTCCTCTTCCAAACAAGTCCACTAGCTTCAAATTCAGCTCACTTATGTTCTCAGGATATAGGCTAAATGAAGTCAGATTCTTGGGCAAAATGTTACACAAGTGGCAACTAGCATAGTCCTGATGATACCCTTGTTCCCCTCTGAAACCTCCCGAGCCAGGCCTCTATGGTCTGAATTTCTCTCAGCATTCTCCTGACAACATTCTGCTTAAAACATTCAATGGATTTTCCAGCCCCAAATTCCAAATTTTCAATACTTCTTCCACACAGCATTTCCAAAAGCCCAAAGGCCACACGATCAGCCTTATCACAGCAGTGAGCCCCACTTCTTTCGGAACCAATTTGTTTTAGTTTCTGTGATTAAAAGATCAACAGAAACAACTTAAGAAATGGTTTGATTGACTTGCAGTCTATCACCATGAGGAAGTCACAGTAGCAGAATGCGAAGCAGCTAGACGTATCACATCCACAGCAAGACGGGAGAACAATGAATCAACAGTGCTTGCTTGCTTGCTTGATTGCTTGATTGCCTACCGTCTCCATTTGTATACAGTCCTGTTTCATCTGTCTAGAGAATGGTACCACTTCTAGGCTGGATCTTCCCACAACAATTAAAAGCAATCATGACAAACACCTGTAGGATCTGCTTCTCAAGTGTCAAGTAGACTGACAGGGAACTATCTTCACTCCTCTAACTGGAACTCCCAGATGTGCTTCGAATAAAGACAGTGAAGAAATGATCACTGAGCCGCTTATTAGAAAGGATGGGCTGGGAAGGCCATCCCAGAAGGCTATGTCCTGAGAAACAGCTATATTTAACAGGAGATGATAAAAGACAGCCATTAGAATACAATCCCTCTCTCAAGAAATGAAAAATGAGCAATCATAAGGGGTAAGACTTACTGAACAAATACTCTCCAGAAGATAGATAGGGATTGGAGAGGGAAGAAAGAAGTTGATGGGGCAAGGGTTGGGGGGAGAATAGTTCAGTCAGTAAATGCTGGCTGCACAAGCATGAGGACCTGGTTTTGATTTCTGTCATCCAAGTAAGTTAACAGATGTAGAAACACATACTTGTAATTCTAGTATGGGAGAGGTGAAGACAGGAAGATCTAGTCTCACATGATACGTGCTTATTTGCTTGCTAGTCAGTCTCGCATAATTGGTGACCTCCAGGTTCCAGTGAGAGACCCTGTTTCAAAAAGAAAGAAGGTATAGGACTCCTAAGGAATGACACACAAGGCTGACCTTTGCCTACACACACACACACATCCACATTCATACACAGAAGGAGGGAGGGAGGGAGGGAGGAGGAAGGAAGGAAGGAAGGAAGGAAGGAAGGAAGGAAGGAAGGAAGGAAGGAAGGAAGGAAGGAAGGAAGGAAGGAAGGAAGGAAGGAAAAGGGAGAGAAGGGAGAGAGAAGAGGAAGGAAAAGTGAAAAAAATGAAGAAAAAATGAAAGTTTGTATAGAAAACACATTCAATGTTAGATCAAAACTAATCTACTGGGTTTTGGTGGGGAAGCTCATTCATAAGAAATGCTACCTGTGCCCAAACAGCTCACCTTCCAGAGGCATAGATTTCTAAAGAAAGGTATCTGCAGAAAGATCATAAGGCGGTCACCTACTCCTCTCCTTTTAGCGCAGCAGTAGTCTCTTCAGATCCTCTTCACTAAATAGGAAGTGGGTCACAGAGACAATAGTTGGAGCCAAGATGGTGCGGCTTCTGAGTTCCCAGCTTCTACACCCATCCACTCCCACCTGCCCTGTGCGAGACAGACCCATCCTGGGCAGGGTGCTTGCCAACTCCATGCAACCAGCCAGATTGCACAGCCTGGCCCAGCTGTCACTGGCAGTCATTCCAGGATAATTCCCTGTCACCTGAACAGCCTGGTGAACTTTGCAGGGACATTGGCGTTTCATTTCCTCCAAGGTCACCCTCTGAAGTCCAAGTTCCTAGCATGTAAATTATCTCACTTATTTTCGCAGCTAGGAAAGCTAAGTCTCATAGACAAGATATGATGTGCTCAAAAATCACAGAGACAGAACTAAAACCAGAGCTTAGGTTCCTTTCCACCATTATATTGTTCCCTCTGCCTCTTGCAGAAAATTACAATACTTGGTTAAAGTTGTCTGACACAGGCCCGTGAATAGGAGAATCATTTGCTCAGTCTGTGAAAAAGAAACACAAATCTCAAAGCATCCTCATGGGCCTAGACTCAGAAATTTCTATTTTCAGCACCTTTCCAGACGGTCTCTACAGTCTGTCTGAATTTGGAATCAGTAGAATCCCAGGCAAGCTCACTCTACCTCCCCGTTAATAACCCAGCATGAACGTCATCTTCTCTCACTCCATCTTTGGACAACTTTGACCTTTGAAAACTTCTTCCTTCTTCTAATGAAGTGAAAGTTGTCTTTGCCACCCCGTTGTTGCAATTCATGAATCAACTCCGCCTCTCTCTCATAATCACAGTAAAATGAATTTCATTAACAACTTAGTCTTACAGTATTTTACTCCACAGATTGCTTTCAAAAAATATCCCAGGTATGCATTTATGTCCATATGTATTTTAGCTTTGAATAACTCCATATGGTTTTCACGTGGATGTTTCAATTTCTCTTCATAGTCCACAAGTCCATGGCTCTTGGTTCCATGCTGATACAAACATCCCCAGGTCTTTTCCTTGCCATCTCTTGGCACTGAAGTTGGGCTATAAACCACCCGGGTGATTTGAAGTTGACTACCAGCCTCTTGGGATCTTCAGTTTCCTGGAGAAAGCACTAGTAGTGCTCCCTTCTCACTCTGATCTTCCAAAACTCACGGGATGTCTCCAGCTTGCCACCTTTCTTCTGGATGCCGTGGCTGCGTCTGCCCCTGCTTTACTCCAGACCTGTTTCCCCTCCATGCTTTGGTACTCCCAGAGGGGGAAACATGAGATCCAGGCTGGCCAATCTGAGAATTATCCACCATCAGCTAATGCTGTTAGCATCAGCAGCCTTCTGCTTTTATGTCCCAGAAAAGGAACTAGAAAAAATGACTAAAAATAGAGGTAATTTGTGGATTTTTCCATGGTAGGCTGAGTGGTATGTCCCCCCCCCCAAAAAAGATATCACATCCCAGTTCTGTAGCTCTGCAATGTTGGTTTATATTAGAAAGATCTCTGCATATGTAATTACGTTGAGGACCTCTAGATATTAAATTTTTTCTGGATTATTGGAATGGGTCCTAAATGCAATTTGTGTACCCGTATTAAAGTTTTGATACTAACAGAAGAGAAGAGAAAGTCATGTCCTTTCATAGACAGAAGATATAGTAATGTGGCCACAAGCAAAGGGATGTCAGCAGCTGCAATGTTCTCCCAGCATCCCAGAGAGAGTGAGGCACTGCAACACCACAGTTTGGGTCTACAGAAACTGATTTGGAACTTACGATTTCCAGAGTCATGCAAGAGTAAATTAAAGCCACGAGATGCATGGTGAATTGTTATGACATCCATGAAAACCTAAAATAGCACCTCTACCATCAAACACGTAGTGTGAAGGAAATGACCGTGATTGCTTTAAGAAAATGGCTGCATCATTCGTTGAAAAAAGAAACAAGAAAGTAAGCAAGCAAGTATACAGATAAATAATAATATTAATTTGGAAAGCAACTTGAACTGACACAAACTTATATAATTATTCAATAAATAACCAGTATAAATTGCTTAATGATGATATAAAACAAATTTCATTTCTCTAGATCTTAATGAAGTTAAAATGGCTTTCAGATCTCTTAAGTAATCATATTAGTCCTACATTTGTGATGAATTAAGCCAACTAATAGTACATGAATTATGATTTGTTTTCAATTAGCATGCAGTAATTAATTTATAGATAATACTCTAATATATACTTCAAGAAGTAAGATGATGATTTCAAGAATACTTCCATTTCTTTGAATTTTTGATTTTTGTCTCCAGCAAAAAATTTTTTCTGAAACTTGTCTAAATATCTGTCACAAAAGTAAAGCCATGAATCTATGTCATTCATATGCAAATACACATACGGACACATGCATATGTATACACGTATACATAAACAGATATGTATACACACATGTATACCTATGCATATGTATTTGCACATACAGGAACACATACATATAAACTATAAAATGTGAATATATAAGCATATATTCACACTTGCATATGTATATGTGGGTATACATGTGCCTATCTATATGTGTATATACACATGTGTGCACACATGTAAATTTATACAGGTATACATGTACAAATATATACAATGTGGATGAGTGCACATGTAGAGAACTTGAACATACATGTACAAGGGAACATTTGCATGTATGTATATGTGCATAAGTATTCATATTTGTGCATATTTGTGTATGTGTTTGTATTTATGTATAGGCATATATAGACACATGCACATGGATTTATACAAGTTCAAGTGTTTAAATGTGCACATGTATGCATTTCTGCAAGTCTGCATGCACAACATTTACATGTGAAGATGTGGATGATTTGCATGTATGTGTATAATGTATACATAAGTGTATATATGTACATGTATTTATGACATAATATGTGTATGTGTATGTGTATTTGTACAATTTCTGTGTGAGGGTACATAAGTTCTGATGCATGTGCATATATTTGTACATGTATTCATGTGTATGTATACACATATTTATATCTTCACACACTTGCATGTGCATACATGTATATATGCCATATAAGTATATGTGTAATTATGTATATACATGTGTACATGATGTACACACATGTGTATATGTGAATGTGTGCATATATATTTTGTATGTATAAATGCCTAAATGTGTATTTGCATGTGTGCAGATGCACATGAGTTTATGAGTGTGTATGCATGCATATATCCACATGCTTTTTGTGCATATGTGTATGCATACACATGTCTGAGTATACATGCACAAATTTATATATCACTATGTTGTATATGTGTACATCTCTGTGTGCAAATATGTGTACATGTGTATAAATATATGTATAAACACATGCACAGGTGTTCCTGAATAATTGTCTATATATTTATATTTAGAAATTGTATGCATATGATGTACATATTTACACTTATATAGATATCAATAAGAAATTATGTGCATATGTGCATGCTTCTCTGTCTACATATTTGTAAATGTATATGTCACACATACAAATTTATACATGTGATTGTGCACATGTGTACAATCACACTGTGCATGTACACAAACCTACACGTTCACATGTGTACATGTGTAAATAGGCATATTGTATAAATATATATGTATATGTGCACATCTATAAAATACACATGTATAGATATACATGTTTGCAAGTATTTATGATATATCCATGCATATGTATGTGTACATAGGCATATATGTGATTGTGTGCATACACATTTGTATCATAACATGCATATATGTCTGCTTTTTATAAGCGTACATGTGTGGGCTTTTATGTAATACTTATAAACATGCATACAACTGTACCCATATTCCTTTGTGCATATGCTTATAAACACATGTGTGTATACAACTATGAGCATTTATATATGTTCATGTGTAAATTTCTTCTGTGCATATGGATATGTATACCCAAGTATTATATATGTGTGCGTGTGTAGTTATGCATGCAGGCATGTATATATGTGCATGTGTATGTTATCTATATGTTCATATATGCACTGATATAGATGTGTATTATTAATGTGTATTTGTGCACATAAGCACAGGTGTAAAAGTTATTGTGCATACCTATATATGTATTTGTGTACACATATGCATATATGTACATAAAAATGTGTTTTGTATGAATATTTTGTATGTGAATAAGTATGTCTGTACATTTCTACATGTGTACTTGCTTGTATTAATGTCAATGTGTGTTCATATGTTCTTGCATATATACCCCTATGCATATTTATAAACATGTATAATTAAACATGAAAATATTTACATAAGTATACCCATATGAAACATGAACACATTTTTACATATATACACCTGGAAATATGTATGTCTATGCATATATATGTATGTACACAACAAATGTGCCTGTGTCCATAATTGTACATGTTATGCATCTATGTCTATTCTATGTACATGTTTACCATCATACACTGGTATGTGTGTACACATTAATATGTTTGTGTATATGCATACGTACAAATATCTGTACACATATGATCCTGGTACTTGTACATATATATTGTAAACCCATATACTTGTGTATATATGTATATACATGTACACTTATAGATACACACATGAGCAGACATATACATGTAAAAGTAGAAAAGTGTAAACATAGAATAATAAAATGTGTATATATCCATATATGAGCCTGTACATATATGTACATTGCAAAGTTATCCATGTCTGTCTTATAAAAACATGCACTGGAGATTGTTTACATATATAGACATGCATACATGCACATATATTTATACACATGTACACATATATCCATATATGCATATGAATCTGTACATAATCACACATCCATAGATACATATAAATTTTTAGTGGTGTGTACATATTCCTGCATATTCATACACATATGAACACAAATGGACACCTGCACACATACATATGTATTTTGGTACACATGTACATGTGTATACATGTCTTCATGAATATACACACAGATGCATACATATATATGTAGAATACGTGTACATATGAATACATATGCCCGTGTACATTTTTATACATATACATATCAATTTTGTGGAAATTTTTGCTTTTGAGAAGGGCAGACTAACCAACTCAGACAAATTCTATGAACAAGTATATTTGTAACAGTTGAAAAAAAATCAACTTGACATCATTGGCAAGTCAGCAAGGGAATGAAAAACTAGAACAAAATATATGATAATAAAATCTGCAGCTATATTACTGACTTTCAGGGACATTTTTTTGTTCTGGGGATATTTGATACTCTTAAAAGGTCAGCATGAAGCTCAGTAGTACTTTTAGCAAAATCGTGAAATGCAGTTTACCATGGGGGCACTGAAGATGGAGGCCCCGGTGTGATTGGCACCGACAGGCCACAGCCCAGAGTATTCTCCGTGTGGACTGGAATTCAGCAGTGGGAGGGGAGTGAAAGAGAGTAGGACCAATGGCACCATGATATCGGGCCCGTGGGGATCATCCTAGGCGTTCATGTGGCGTTAGATGAATAGCTTGAATAAAACATTCTCAAAGGTGAGACTGTCCACGTGACCCTGGTGTTACTCTGGTCATCGTTTGTGGATGTGTTGGGTTTGGGGCCAGGGAGATGAAGAACAGGCAGACTGTATGTATCACAGCCCACCATTGTACGAGGGGAATCTTCATGTAGGCTGCCACATTGTTTCTGCATGTCGCTGATAAATTCATGACAAAACAGCTTATGGAACACGAAGTTTTATTTTGGGTTACAATTGTCCAGTTATATTTCTTAATTTAGCTTAGCAGAAAAGCTCATACCAACACCAGGGGCTATACCACATCCACAGGACTGCTGAGAGAGAGGGGCAAACCTGACTTGCCAGAAAGCATGTCTGTCCAACTATAGTTTTAAGAAATGCCAACTTCTAGAAACCTTACCCACCTACCCAAGGAAAAGTCCCACCTACCATAGACTTGGGTCTTCCCCATCAATTAAACAGTTGCTCAGGATTTAACTCAATTGCTAATGTTTTGCAAATGTATCCAGTCTTCAATTGTTTGAAGCCTGTAGCTAACCATCACATAGGTCAAAACCTACGTATGTAGCTGGGTTTCAGATGACTTAGATTGAACATAAAAATGATGCCACGATGTCAGGTGGTTATTGTTTTCCTTTAAGAGACAAGAAACAAACTTCGAATTATCATGTTCCACAAAAAAATATCTTCCTTTGTTTTCATTACTTTGAAGTCAGTTTGGCTTATAAGGTCTGGAATCAACCAAAGAAATGTCCAATTCTGGTTTTGATAAAGCCTAAGGGGGTGCATGAAGCTAGTTGTCCTCTCGTCTTATAAATATGTTCGTAATTTATTTCCATGGAAGGGTTCCCAAAACATTTGTAGTGCAGGCAGTATTGATTGAACAAAGGACCTGGCTTTTGCAAGGCCAATTCTAGAAAAGATGATGCTTAATTAAATATCGATTATGCTTTGGTTGCCTTAACAAACATAACTTCACTATAGCAGGTTTCTCTAGATGTATGCATTTTGTATTTTCTGTTTATGAGGTTCATTTAGTAACAACCTCCCAAAAAGCTGTCAAGTTGTCAAGGTAAAAGGAAAGCTCTGATGTTCTTGGCCTTTATGCCATTAAAACCTTACTCCAAATGTCACATTAATTCATCTTTCCACATTTTTCATGGTCTGGTTTTTTGTTTTCTTCTTCTTGAAGAAGAAATACTGTGTGGAATGAAGGGTGGAAAAGACAGCTCATTTGTTAAAAGTGAAAATACACCACCATACAGCCTGCTAATTGTATTCTGAAGTTTATTTTTAAACACGTCTGCAAAAAAAAATGTTTTAGAACAAGATAAAATTCATGAAAGAAATGAAATCCAGATACTTTATAACTGACCCAGAGGTAGGGAGTCTGTTTAAACAAAGGATCGGGACTACTCAGGCACCACACCCTTCCATAAGGGATGAGGGAGGAATAACAATGGGTCGCCAGACACTGATCTCTACACTACACTGCCTGGGTGGATTGCAGGGGAAAGATCAACAAAATCACGTTGCTAACAGGAAGTCTATGCAAAGATGTGAGCACAGACTTGCTGTTCAACTTCACTTTGTTTGCAGTTGACTTTGGTTACTCTGTTTTACTGGGGAAAATAGCATCAGATGAAAACTTCAAGCTATGAAAACAAAAAGTTTGGTTGGAAGACTAGAATAATTATAGCATGTAATCCATCTTTCTATAAGGATGTAATTTAAGAGGTGAATTTGGAAGTCATCCTGTTGTCATCTATACAGGCATTCAAAAATGAAACATGGTGACTTTCATAAGGCAAGCATTATACAAATAAAGCCTAATTCTATCCCAGTTGCTCCAGGGGAAATATGAAGTCGCTGCTGTGTAAAAATTGGGAAGCGTTTTGGATTTCTAAGATATCATTTGTCAGATTTAAGAATATCTTGGGCTCAGGATCTATCAATTCTATTCTCTCTAGTGCCTGTTACTATTCTGTTCTATCAACTCTTTAAATATATGCCTTGGACTATCATTTTCCTGGTATTTAATAATAACAAGAACACATGTTGAGTTTTTTATAGATAACATTTGCTAACTATTAATACTTTCCTAATAACCTCTACATTTACATACCTCAAGGAATGTACAATCAAGATATATCATGATTTAATTCAGCATGTTCACTTTCAGAAAATGAATTTCATTTTGCTTTGACTCTTAAAGTTGACTTTTAATAGACAGGAGAACATTAAAAAATTATCCCAGCTTATGTATCTTCACACAAGCTCTAATACTTTGGATGCTGTACTATGTTTTGTTGGCTCTGGCTTTTTATTGTTGCTGTTGCTGTTTTTTTAGTTTTTTTCAGACAAGATCTTATTTGCTCAGGCTGGCCTTAAACTCACTGTATAGTCAAAGATGACTTTGAACTCTTCATCCTTCTGCCTCCACCTTAAGTGCTAAGATTGTAGGCATGCGCCACTATACCTAGTTGGGTTTCTATGGCAAGCCATGTGCCAAACTTCTAAAAGCAAATGTTCACTATGGTCCATCTGACTGTTTTATAGTCATTATCCAATTATCACTGATTCCACTTCTTAACAGCCTTAAACAAGCAATATTCAGACAGAAAGAAAAGAGTAGAGAATTTCATCTTCAGTGCCAAGCTTACTCCCCTGATTCCTTCCACTTTTACTTCTCAAGGACGGGCATTAAATCTCTGAAGGCAAACCAGAGGCAGAGCTGAAGCTGCTGCTCACCCCAGATGTAGGCATTATGGGGAAGTATGAGAACATCTGCAGAAGATCCAAAATGTAGAACTGAATCAAAGTTAGTCAGCTTTGTTATCACTGTGTGATTCCAAATGATGCCAATATTCAAATTTTCCTCTCTCCCAAATTATTATAGCCTAAGAATTCTAAACAGGCACAGCTACTATTGCATGGCAGGCTTTGAGTTGATCACGGTAGCATTCCACTGGGACATGAGCTCAGTGACCAACAGTTCTGTGGACACTTCCAGCACACTCAGAAACGTGCACTCTTGGAAGCCAGCACATAGCAGTGTAGAACTGGACATAGGCCCTGTCTCAAAACCATTGGCACCTTGTAAGCAATAAGTTTGAGTAAACCTTGAGCAGTGTATTGCAAAGATGAAGAAATAGAATGTAAGTTATTTCAGTTCTGTCATTCTGTGTGCCCATTTGGAGTTTCTACTCGTATTTGAAATTTAAAGCATCAAAACAGTACGAACAGCAAGGTCTAATACGTTTGTTTGATCAATGTAAATTTTGGCTCATACATGAAATAGTCGCTGACATTCACAAATACTTTCAAATTACCTTTATTACATTTATTTCCTTATCTTTTTTGGTTTGAATCCTTTTTAATCTGCAAAAATGCCACCTCATGTTACTTAGACATTGTGAACCTGGTCTCCCTGAGAATACACTTCATATCTTAGACTGAATGATTTACACCTTTGTCGTTGTCAAACATGTGTTCAGACCTTCATTATTATGTGCATTGCCCTTGACATCACATTCTTTGCAGCTATTTCAAAATATTTTAAATGTTTAGAGGTTGTGTTGAAAACATGCATTCACAGGACTGGAGAGATGGCCGAAGGGTTAAAAAGCCTTTCCCTCACAAGCAAAAGGACTTAACTTCGGATCCCAGATCCCACTTAAAACATTGGACAGAAATAGCAGCAGTCTAGACTTCTGGCCCTAGAAGCCAGAGCCTGCGAATGCCCAAAGCAAAACAATAAGGAGATAGAGCAATTCAGGATGATTCCAGTTGTCACCCTTGAGTCTCCACAGGCTCACACAGTGTCCACTTTTACACACATACACACACACACACACACACACACACACACACACACACACACACCTATACTATTCAGAGGCCTGAAGAGATGACTCAGTGGTTAAAACACTTGCTGTATGAGCAAAAGGGTCAGAGTTTGGATCCCCAGGTCCCATGTAAAAATGCAGAGCACCACTTGTAATTCTAGCAGAGCCTGGGAGCTCGCTAAATAGACTAGCCCCACAGGCAAGTTCTGGGTTTAATGAGAGACAGAGCCTCAAAAGAATTAGGTGAAAAGTTTTCAGAGGGTATCTCTTTATTTCTCCATTTCTTAAAAATATGAATCATACAAGCAAGTGGAGTTTTTCAAAGTGGCTGCTTTATATTGGGTAACCAGACCATGCACACATTTTGGGAGGTTATCGGCAGCCAGTAACCAAATATTCAGGGTATTTCTTATAGAAAAAAAATCTTGAAAAAAAGCATCTCAGGACAATCAGGGATTGTTGGCCATCTCCTATGAGTTCGATTAAGTGTTTTTCCTTTGGAAATCTCCAAACAGTGATGGCAAACATAGACTTCTGGGAGTCCTTTAGTACAAGTGAGGCTAAGGGAAGTGTCTGGTCCTGCTCTGGGCCACCAGGGTGATAGGTGACAACACACCTACCCAACGCCATGGGTTCCAAAACTCCCAATCCTTGTTCCTAGTTTTAGGTTTGGCTTTGCTCCTCAACATAATGCTGGACAAACAATTCCATGGGTCAAGTATGAAAGACAGATCATTTACAGAACTACTCTTCCATTTGTAAATGGCCAAAATCTGGTTTCAGTCTGGATAAACTCACTTCAGCCAAGAGAAAAGTGGAGAAACGTGTCTATCACAAGCCAGCCTTTCCTTCTGCTGCCCAAAGCTCGTCTTGGAGGTTCCCAAAGAGAATATGCTGTTGCAAGGGGGACCGGGCAACAGTAAGAGTTTCCCCGGCTCTTTGAGGAGCTTCTCCCCCTCCCTACACCCCACACCCTATAAGAGAAGCAAACCCCCCCCGAAGAATTTTTGTGTCAGGGTCACATTGCATGTACAGGAAATATGTGGATCAAAGGAAATAAGGATGTTCAGAGGGGAGGCTGTGGTTTGCTGGGACTGTAATAGAGAGTTCCACAGACTAAGCGGTTTAGATAGAAGACATTTATTTTTCGCACCGTTCAAGAGGTTGGCAATCTGAGACGAAAGTACGGGTAGGGTTGGTTTCTCCAGAGGCCTCTGTTCTTGGTTTTGAGAGCCCATCTTCTTGCTGGCCTTCTTCCTTCCTTCTGTAGCTCAGTGTCTAAATGATTTCTTCTGGGGATACTTCTCAGACTGGGGTTCAGACACATGTGAAGTCCCTCATCATAGCATAGCTACCTCTTTGAGATATTTGGGACTAAGATTTCAACGTAAGAACTGATGAGATGCAATTCAAATATAACAGAAGAGAAATGGCATTTGGGATTTTTTATTTACTAATTTGCTGACCTTTTATATTTGATTATTTTTACCAGAAGCCTATTTTTATGATTTAAAGAATTCCTGTGGGAGAAATATATGTTTTTTTTTCAGGTAAACTACAATCCTAAATAGATGCTGATGAACTCTGTAGACTTATGGTTCTCTATATTAATTACCTTTTCTGCTGCTGTGATATAATACTCTTGACAAAAAAATAACTTAAGGGAGAAAGGACTTATTAAGGATCTCAGTTTAAGAACTAGTCCATCATAGCAGTGAAGTCCACACAGCTGGAAGTTGAAGTGGCTCGTTACTTTACATCCCCAGTCAAGAAGAGACAGAGAGGGATGGAGAGATGGCTCAGGGGTTAAGACTCTGTCTTGCAAGCAGAAGGTCCTAGGTTCGGATCAAGGTACCATGTAAAATTGCCAAATGGAAACAGTGGTGGCATTCACTTCTCTTCCTGGTGGGTGGAGCCTGGGAAATGCTATAGTGAAACAAGAAGAAGGTAGAAGAAATCCAGGATGATTCCCAAAGTCACCTTGGGGATATATAGTACCCTCTGAGATACACACACACACACACACACACACACACACACACACACACAATAAATAAATAAATAAATAAAATCTTCAAAACAAAATAAAGAGAAGAGACAGATAGCTGGGAGCTGGGGAGATATCTCAGGGATAAAAGCCTTGGCTTCACAAGCAAAGGACCTTGGTTTGGATCTCCAGATCCCATGTAAAAATGGGCAGAACTGGCAGCAGTCTGCACTTCCGGCATTTAAAGGCAGAGCCCAGGAAACTCCAGAGCAAAGCAACAGGGAGGTAGAGCAGTCCTGGATAATTTTCCAATGTTATGGGCTGTGGGTTTCCACAGATACATACATTCATGTGCCCTCTGAGACACACACACACACACACACACACACACACACACACACACACACACACAGAGGAATGCATGAAAAAAATTAGCACTTGGGCTCAGCTCTTTCTTTCTACACTTACACAGTCCACCCCAGGGGAAAGGGTCCCACCCACAGTAGTTGGGTCTTTTTACCTCAAATAACCTAACCAAAATAATCTTCTACAGGCTTACCCAGAAACTAACCTAAACTAGATAATCCCTCATAGGTATACCCAGAGGTCCGTTTCCTAGATAGTTCTGGATCCTGGCAAGTTGACAATGAACTCTAACCACCACAGTTTCCTTGACTTGTCATGTGTGACCTGTTATCTGTCCCCTTCCGTGCTGATGCTATAACTAGTACAGTCCTCAGCCCTGTGATAATTATAACATTATTCTTCTTGTCACCAAACTTTTAGCACCCTGTTATACTTAAGCACAGGTGTCAACTTGACAGTTGAGGGTTTGAGTTCTGGGCGCATTTGTGGAGAATTAATGGTTGAGTTAAGCCCAGAGCAAACCTGCAAGAGATTGTCTAGCTGACGGGGAAGGCCCAGCCCATGGTGGGTAGGACTAGGCCCTGAACATGTGGATAAAATACTGAGAGCTGGTTGAGGAAGTTGGCATCCTTCTGTATACTTGGCCAGACATGCTGGTCTGGCAAGTAAAGATCGTCCCTCTCTCAGCTGGTGTGTAGAGATGGTGTGGTCAGTTCCCTCAGCCTTGATGTTGGTGTGAGCTCTCCTGTCAAGCTGGACTGAGAACTGTAACCAAGAATTATAAGAAAGAATAAGCCCTTGTTCCCTCAAGCCATTTGATGGTCATTTATCAGCAACCATGCAGGTGAACTGCAACATGCCTTTTCCTCAGAATCGCATCTAAGTGCAAGGGGACAGAGGGCGAACATGACCTCAAGCAAGGACAGTGACAGCTCTTCTGCACTTGGGCAGAGCACGTGACTCTTTCCCATTGACGGCCTCATTCCTACCCAGCCACTTTGCCAGTCTCATTGCCCACAGGTCTCTAAGTTCTGACTCTGAAGCCACCCTTCCTGTGTTCGAATGTAGACTGTACTGATTCCTACCTGTATGTAGACCCTGGCCTCTGCACTTGACTCCTCTTGTCTTATTTTCCTCATCTATAAGTTAAAGCAAGGAATAACAATATTTTCACTTGATATGGCTTTGGGAGGGGTAAATGAGTTCATATGGAAAAATGCGTAATGTGTCATCTGTCACAGCAAGAGCTGCGTCCCCGCAGTGACTCTGTATTCTTGCTGGTGCTTTTCCTTTGAGCATGAAGCACCTAGTTTATCTTTCTTTCCTAAGCTGGGTATCTCAAGCTCATGTGCTTAACGCTTAACTCTGTTCCTACCTCCTGCTGGGAACATAGATTGTGTCGCGGGGGAAGAGAGACATGACTTTTCTGGTTCCCTGTGTCTCCCTTGAAAAGGAGAAGGATGAAAGTTAAACTCCATCCTGGATGCCCAAGTCACTATTCTATAGACCATGTGAGAGTGTACCGTGTGGTGGGGAGTGGGTTGGGGGGAGGGTGGGCCTTCCCCTCCAGTCCTCCACCCCCAGCTTCGTTTCCCCCTTTCCCTTACCAGTATTCCTTACTACTCTGCTTTGCTGCAGAGTCCTCACAGAACAAAAGCCCCCTTGAGCCTCAAATACCACCACCTGGCTCTTGATCTTTGGCTTTTTCTGAGTCACTTCTCAGAAGTGTAAGTAGAAAGTGTTCCGGCTGTTCTCTGGAATAAGAGCTGGACTTACGCTGGAGATGAAGGTGGGGGTGGGAGGGAATCACTTAAATAGACTCATCAGAATATTCCCCGGTAACACTGGGGGAACTGTATAAAGAGCCCTCCAACATCCAAGATCAGGCTTTATCTCCCACGACCGCTGACCCCATCCCTAGGGCCTGACGTATGGCCCAGGGAACACTTGGAAACCAACTGTCCAGTGTAATAACATCCTGACTGGTATATTTGTTTGCTTTCCAAGAGCCACTATAATTATACTTGGCCGTTTGTTTCTTTAGACATTCAGACATAAAATGTTTGTTAAGATGGGATGAGAAACCACCATCAAACTATTTGGATATCTCATTTTCAAGTTCAGATGCCTTGTGTACGTTAATGAAGGGGAAGTCTACTCGCATGTGCATAGAAATCTTAGTGTCATGTTAATTAATGGGTCCACTTGGTTTAATATTCATAAATGCTTCCAATTCCATTGCACAGTCCAAAATTAACCGTAAAAGTCGAGCTAGAATTTAAAGTTAGGGTCCAAGGAAAGCAAACGCTGAATAAACAGACTTGTGTAGTTAAAGGCTCAACAACAGATGGTGGGAACAGCAACGTGTAAGAAACTGGAAAAAAGTCCTCAAGAAAATAAATTGGCCCTTAAAATAGATGAACACCAAGTAAAACAGAAGAGTATATAGAACCACAGTTCTTACGGGAGGGAGAAGCATTTCATATCAGCTACAGTGGTGTCTGAAAAAGGCTAAGTAGGGATGTACTAGGAAAATCCTACAGGGAAGGGCAATGCTGGCTCCATTTCAGAGTTTTCATTGGAAATATTAATTGTCATGGGAGATACAAGTGAGAAGACACTGTCACACACCAAAGAAATGGTGTCCTTGGAGGTAAAATATCTCTATGGGGAATGTTCAGAAAAACAATTTGGGAGATTGGGAGGAGTGCTTGGAGAAAACTATAATAAGTAATCATCTCCTAAATTCAATTATTATAGCCATTTCTCAGAAGCCATCATGGGGTTAGGGAGATGGCTCAGCAGTTAAATTACCTGCTGTGAAAGGAACAGGACTGGAGTTATGATTCCCAGATCTCATGTAAGATGCTGGGCAGATGTGGTAGCGTGCCTGGAATCCCAGTCCCAGAAGGTAGATCCTGGAACCCTCAGAGCAAACTATCTATCCAGACTATCCCTATAGGTAAACTCTGAATTTAATTAGAGATCAAACCTCAAAACAATGAGGTAGAAGAATTATCAAGGATGATTCCAGATATCCTCAGGGTTCCACAACTATGCATGCTCGCTTGTACATATACCTACATAGGCACGTGTGCCTACCCACATGCAGACATGCATGCGTACACATATTCATGCACCCTATATGTGTGCACACTTATGGGAAAAAGTTATTGTGTTGACCTAAGAAATATTATTCAGCATGAGTGTTTCCAGAGAGGGAAATCACATCAGGGCAGACCAGAGGTTTAAGAGCTTAGTGATCGTCTCTCCCCATGATCCTTTTGATAGTAAGGTATAGAGACTTTGCCAAAGATGGTCATGGGAACTTTCCAAGGTCTTACAGCTAGTTCATGGTGAAATTGTAGTTTAAGAGGTTTTTGAACTGTCTTTTTAGGGTTAAGGTATAGTGACTTGACCCTCTTAAGATCACTGGTTCTAATCCTTCTGAGGGCTGCAGATAAGTCTTAATCATCAAGAACCTTCCAATCAAGTTTGATTCTCCAGGGTCTTGTCCAAAGGTTTGGAGGATATACTCCTAAACTAGAAGTAGAGGCGATGATGAAATTTAGACATACCTTTGCAAATTCAAGCTCATGGACCCATCTACTGAAAGCAACACAAACATTTTTGCCTATGTAAATTACCCTTGGAAGGAAAATGCAACCAGGCTTCATGAATGTGTTAATTGTTCTCTTCCTCAGACATGCACCAATTTATTCTGAAGAGAATGCTACGCTTCCAATTTCTACTTTTACTTTAAAGCAATTTGGACCTGAAGGAAAAAAGTGGAATGCTATATTGTGATTGTTTCAATAGTTAAGAATAACAGCTGTCATGGCTTTGAAAAGTTGTTAGCAGTAACTGACAGAAGCAAAGGGGAATGTATCTCACTCCAAGCGAGCATCCATCTTATTGGAATGAATAGTCCCTGATCTCTTGCTAAGAAAATCATGGACCCTAGCTAGGTATGGTCAAGAACAATTTCACCCATAGTGGCTGATGGATAACCCCAGCCCCATACTCCAGGAGGCCAGATGTAAATCCACCAGCTCCTTCTCCTTCCAGTCATTCCCTGCTGTTCCTCATCCATGCCCTTCATCCACGAAGCATCATTCATTTATTAACTTATTCCATGGACATTTCTGGTATTGAAGAAAAGTTCATTACCCACTGCAGAAGATACCAGGTATAGGGAAAATGCAAGAATAGCCTGCTCCTTCTACCCACATGGAATCTATGGAGGGAGGAAAAAGGCAGACATGAAGTCATACAAGGGCTGGGAAGATGGCCAGAAGGTAAAGTGTTTGCCATGAAATGCATGAGGATTTGAGTTTGATTCCCCTTGCTCCCAAAGCCCACATAAAGAAGTCAGGCAAGTAGTACATGCCTATGTCCTCTTCTTCCTGGTCTATACCAGGTGAACAAACCTCTAGCACATACCACATGCCACAATGAACTCTGGCATGCTGTCTTTAATGTGGACCCTCTGAAATCCCTCTGAAACCATGAGCCAAAATCCTCTCTTAAGTTGCTTCTACAAGGTACTTTTGTTTCAACGATGAGAAAAGTAAATAGAACTGAACAGCATGTGCAAAACCCCTTCATGGAAGATCATTGAAAGTAGAACAGGGGGTTAAGGGGTCACAGTAGAAAGAAGGCAGAGAGGTATGGGAGGGTGAGGCTGGAGGGCCAAGAGGACTTTTGTCTTGTAAGCAGTGAGAAAATACTGAAGGTCTTAAATGGAGATAACATGATCAGATGGGAATTCAAAAAGGTCACAGTAGCAGCAAAGGGTTTAATGAGAAAAGTAGATGAAGCTGTATGTGTATGCAAATGTGCATGTGTGTGTATGCATCGTAAACATGGCACATTTATGCATGAGTATGTGCACATTGTAAATGTGTGCTTGTGTACTTATGTATTGGTATGTACATATGTTCTCATGTATAGACACTATGTGGATGTGTCTATGTGTGTATGTCTTCATGTGTTTATATTTATGTGCATGTGTATATATTATTGTGTATATGTACATGTGTGTATATGCATGTGTTTATTGTATACATTTATGAATGTATATGTACATATATGTGTTCATGTATATATTGTATATGTAAATGAAAGGAGGTCTGCAACATCCTGTCAGGCTTGTGGACACAGGATGTAGGGCGGCACTCACCCCCTCCTGATTCCCAAGCCTCACGATCTGACTAGCCTAACATCTAACTATTTTAACTTGGTTCTGTGTGAATGTCCTGCTGCCATTAGAACAGTAAGTAGCTTGATAAGTATCTCGCTCTTACTTGTCGAACTCTTAATTAGAACCTGAAACATAAAATGAATGACGACCAATGACTCGCGCTATTCTTGTTGACCAACAAAATCTTAACAACCAGTCTCCTGTAATCCCCTTCTTGCTATATTAATCTGTGAAGCCACTTCCGAGCGCTAATTCTGGGCCCTTATTCTGGGCAACAAGATGAGACGATGCCCAGTGGCCATCCTTACCTTAGCTTGACTGCACTCTGTCTCACTCACAGTGTGCCTCACCCTGTCCAGGGGGCCGATGATACACATCCATCGCAGGGAACTGACCTTGTTATGCAGTTGTGGGTGCTGGTAAGCTGTGGCTGTGTATAAGGCTGATGTCCTCACATCTGATCATGGACGTAGTGCCAGAAGTGCACGAGGCAGGCAGCTAGCAAAAGGAAATGGACAGGAAGGAGGGAAATCCAGGACACAGCAGGACCACAGCCATCAGCCGGGACACCACACATGAGACTGTGCGAGTCCTTGTCAGGGCTCCTGTCTCCCTTGTCTGGCAGAGGACACTGGCTCCTTCCACAAAGGTAAACACACACCTGACCGAAGCATCAGAGAAGCTGGGGGGAAATCCAGAGGAAGACGAGACTGTTGCAGTCCTGACTGTTATTGCTACCTGACTGTGAACAGCAGATAAGTGACATCACGTGGGGGTTACCAGGCTGCTGCTCCCTGCACCCTCTGAATCGCACACAGAATTCCTCTCATGGTCCACCTAGCTGGAACATTCGGGAAAGGTGTTCTGGGGAACATGGTTGAATCTAGTTATGCGGATACTTTCCAGCTGCAACCCATCAACTTCTTGCTGTGACAATAGTCGATATTAATACTCTGCCTCCCAGTGTTTGCAATCCCTGCTTATCCAGGTATTCAGTCTGTAATTTTTAAGTCTACTCTGTGCATAGAGCCCCCACGGTTAAGATTGGGCCTGGAGCTGTAAGCCGTAAACAACAGAGGAAGTTCTCATCTCCAACAGTCCTTACATGTTAATAGTGAGGAGGAAAAGAATTTGGACACTGTGGCAACTCCATTCACTAGCCGTAAGCCCCATTATGGCTCAGTACTATTTCTATATTGGAAATCTTCCCATGCATATATAGAAAGGGAAGTCTGGCAGACTAGAGATAACCGAACTCTCTTATGCAATGAGTCAGTGCTATAAATTCATCTCCTTTATTGAAATCATCCGATCTTTTCACGTGCTTCCTTCGTTTCTCCCTGGCATCCTTCTCCCTTTTTAGAGGAAGCAGAGCTAGCTCCCTTCCAGAGCCACAGGGAAGGTCCCCATCTTGTTCCCTGGCCATTTTCCAGGAGCAAGGAGAGGTTGGGAGGCAGCTCAGCCTCTCCAGGCCCATGCTGATGCTGTGCAGAAATTCCCTCGAAGGCAATGGCTGGCTTTGGAAGAGTGTGCAAGTAGCTTGTGTCCCTTTCCTTGTTTCGTTGCTGCTGGTGAAAATTGTTACTGATTGCATTATTTTAATACAGTCATTTTCCATTTTATCAAGAACTATTGGGCTAGGGGAATGTGAGGATCACTTCTTTTTTTAACCCAATAAACTGCTGATGTGAACCCACATTTCTAATATAAAGATAAGTCACAATGTGTTTCCCATAGAGCAACAGGTACAAATACCAGTGAAATTTCCTTTGTTTGGCTAAGCATGGTAGCATGCACCTGGAATTCCACTCAAGAGGCTGAGGCAGGAGGATTGAGAGTTTGAGGCCAGCCTGGGATGCAAGCACAATCCTTTGCTATTTGTTGGATCAAATCGAATAGAACAGTTTTTGCTTGGTCTCTCAGTTCTCCCAGCCCTAGGCTGTACTGCTAGGAGTCCTTCAAAGAAAGTAGGAAAATCCCTGTCCATCAACCACTCAGTGGATCACAAGCCTTATTGATGTGGCACATGTTATCATCTGTTTCCAAAAGAGTCCAAAGTCACAGTGGTTTGAGATGCTATCCATGGGGAAGGTGGTAGAGCTAGTCTAGACTATCTGCAACCCTCCCCTAATGAGTGTCAATGACAACCTGTGGTTTCTTTCCCCATGTTTCCAAAGAGGAAGCAAAGGAAACTCTATGGGAATAAATTCAGAAACTTCAGAACAAACTTTCTGAAGAGCTGAAGAGTTGAAAGGACGCATATAATGTACTAAGGAAGATGAGGAGAGACATAAGTACCCAGAGCTGAGAGAAGAACTCTCAGGCTAGCACTGAAAGAGTGGAAGCTTTGGAACTATCCCATGGTCAGTCACCACCCTAACCAGCCATTTGATTCCAAATGACAAGGAGAATGATGTATCTGTGAAGGTCTCAGAGGAAACAGATGGCTCCCTGAAGATATTTAAGGATGTTTTAATTAAAAGACTATTTTAAAAGGTGTGGGCAGCATTCAGGGGAACTAGCAGGAGATGGCCAAGCTGGAATCCAGTAAGAATAATTTGGGGAGAAGGAACATATAACAGCAATAATGAGAACAACAGCTCTCAGTGGACCCCCATCGAGCCACAGATTCAGACAGGAAGTGAGCTGACCACTGTCTTTCTGCTTGGCCATCTCCTGGTACTGCCTCTCATTGGTTGAATCTACCCAGCGGTCCAAGGGCAAGAGGACCCAAGTGTCCAGCCCATTCAGAATAACCTGATTCTGTAGGGACATCATGAAAAGATCTCTTAGGAATTCAAGAACCCAATGGCTGTAGCAGCTGACATCAAGAAAGAAGATGAATTTAGTAGAAACTTTGAATTTGTCTTTCAAATCAAAGATAATATCTAATTGGAAAAAAAAAAAGCTAACAGGGTTGAAGGCTAAAGTGCAATGGTCAAAACAGTAAGCCAACTCTTAGCTTTAAACCAGATTCTTGATGGATCTGTGAATTTTAATCCAAGGGTCATGAAATTATTGCTAGGAGAAGTCAAAGCAGATGTTACTGAACCCTTAGTGCAGCTGCTGAAATTAACAGAATGCTAAGGATTTCTGAGGCCTCTTCTCAAAGCCTATGTGGTAATGAAGAAGCTGGGGACCGGCTGACTGTACAGTAGAAGGGGACTTGATCCTGGAAAAACAGTTACATGTGTTAATTAGTGATGTCTACATGGCATGAGGATAGAGGCCCACAGGATCATACTCTTAGAGCCAATCCTATTCGAGTCCTTTCTGTGATAACTAGAATTAAAATAGGTGTGAATGCCAAAGTATCTCTCTTTCTCCCCTCTATCTATGCACTTATCTAGATATAGAAAGTATATCTATATAGATATAGATATATATAAAGATAGATAGATAGATAGATAGATAGATAGATAGATAGATAGATAGATAGATAGATAGATAGATAGAGATAGACACAGATATCTCATGTTTATATACCTGCACATATGCACTCATGTATATGTGTGTGTGCATCCGTCTGTCTGTCTGTCTGTTATGAGACAGAGTCTCATGTAGTCCAAGCTTGCCTGAAAGTCACTATGTAGTCATATGTGACTTTGAACTTCTGATCCTTCTGCCTTTGCTTCCTGAGTGCTGGGTTACAGTTGTGCATGTCTCCATGACCAGTTTTATTCAGTGCTGAATAAATTCAGTGTTATTTATTGGTGATCAAACTCAGAGCATTAGCATGAAGAGCAAACACTCTATCAGTATAGCTACATGTCTAGACACTCAAAGTTTCTTTGTGTGTGTGTGTGTGTGTGTGTGTGTTTGTACATGCATATGTGGGCATATATCTTAATTTGCCTGCATATCGCCAATAAATTCATGACCACCAGGGGAGCAAGGGGCAAGAGGTATTTATTCTAGCTTATGATTGTCTGGTTACATTTCGTAGTTCAGCTTGGCAGGAAAGTCCACATGAACACCAAGGGGATCGAGGGAACTGGTCACACTACTCCACAGGATTACTGAGAGAGCGGCAGCCTACTTTCCAGATAGCATGTCTATCCCAGGATGTAGAAGTGTGCCAACTTACTGAACCCACTCCCTTCATATGGTCCATCTGCTCGGAGAACGGTCCCACCCACCACGGGCTGGATCTTCCCACACCAATTAGGCAAGGGTTGTTTAGGGCTTACCCTAACTATTAATTCTTCACAGATGTATCTGAAGCTCAGCCTGCAATTGTTGAATTGAAGCATGTATATAGCCAGCTATATATATATGTGCATGTATGTGCAGTTACTCTTACCTGTGCAGGTGTGTTTGACATGGAGGCACATGTAGAGGCTAGAGTTGATGCAGCAATGTCTTCCCTACTTCCTCACTTATTTTTAACCTGGGCTCTTTCTCTGAGCTCACTATTTGGGCTAGATCAGCTAGCTAGTGAATCTACAAGATCTGCCATCCCCACTCCCCCACCCATTCCCAGCAATGAGGTTCACATGTGCACTGTCACCTCCAGCTTTTTAACTGAGTGCTGAGAATCTGGACTTGGTTCCTCATGCTTAAGCAGCAAGCATTTTACCCACTAACCTATCTTCCCAGTTTCCCCTCGAAATTTTGACTGACTCACAGCTAGAAATGAAAAATCATTTTATGGATCAAGATTCACAATCATGCACCAAATGTATGACAATTTAGGCATTGATGGGCTATGTGTGTGGCAGTGGTCCTGCAGGATTTCCTGTCTCCTAGTGACGTGATAGCCCTCTCGACCTCTTCCTGCAAGACATTACTCATGTCTGTAGTGATGTTGCTATAAATAAATCCATGCTGTGTACTGCATGGGACTTGATAATGATAACAAGTGTCTGTTGTTTCTTTGGGTATTTACTGTTACAGACTCTAAGCCATTATTTTAATATATACTGCTTCTACTTATGTACTTTAAAGTTTGCTGTGTAACAGTATGCATGTTTGTCTCCTTCCAAACACATTTGTGATCCCAGAAATTGAGAAGGGAGGAGAAAGGATGATAGAAAACTTCTATCATCATCTTTCCTTTCTCCTATATGTTGCATAGACAAGTCTATGCTTAGCAGAGAGACAAACTGACCACCAGATGGTAATAATAAGTATCCCTTACAGTTAAGCAGCTATTTAGGTCTATGAAAGAGTGTTAACAAAACAGAGAGTGACTCTTCCCTTCAGAACTGGGTGCAGAGCATGGTTCTAATCCTCACAGTGTCACTTGGGAAGCCCCATGAACCTTAACTTCTTCATAAAGCCACTCTGCCCACTGCGGCTGCTGTGGAGCGGTCAGACACAGTGGCAGATGCAGTCTTTGCATGTGTATGTGTGGAAATGTGTATCAAGGGTGATCCTCTCTGATCCTTGCAGCCTCATGTCATCGAAAATAAATTCACTGAGGGCTGGGCAGATGGCTCAGGGGTTAAAATCTGTGTCTCGCAAGCCAAAGACCCTAAGTTCAGATCTCAGATCTCACATAAAAATGCTGGGCAGAAATGATGGCAGCCTGGAATTCCAGTCCTGGAAGACAAAGGCCTGGGAAACCCCAGAGCAAAGCAATAAGAGCAATCCAGGATGATTCCCCATGTTACTACTAGATCTCCACAGGCACGTGCCCTCTGGTACACACACACACACACACACACACACACACACACACACACACACACACATTAATTAATTAATTAATTGGTTCACTCAAGCAAGTTAGATATTGCAGCATGACGTCATCTGCAAAGTTCGCGCTTCAGAGTCATAGCATCGAGTTACCGTCTCAGAGGTTATGAGAGGAGGACCTTCATAACACCTTAAGTAAATTGGTGATTTGAGGATGGGCCACATTCACAGATATCCTTGGTTTCCTGGAGCCCACAGGTCACTGGTTAGACAGGCTGTTGGGGAAGCAGGAACCTCAGCTGTCACTTGCAGTAGGTCTCTAAGCCTGTCCCTTAGCCGGAAGTCTCAGGCGGGGTCACCCCTGACAATGGCATTGGATTCTGTTTCATGAAATGCACAGATCCTTTGCTTCCAGCTGTGGACACTGCCTCGGACTATCCTCTTTTCTTTTTTTTTTTTTTTAATATTTTAATTATTTATTTATTCAATTGTATGTGTGTGTGTATGTGCGTGTGTGTATGTATGTGTGTGTAGAACCACGGGCGAATTCGGGAACCACCATGGACGCCTCCACCTCCTTGTTTACTCTGCCCCGGGATTCACAGGCTCCGCCCTACCAGGACCAGAAACGCAGGCCGCCCCCGCTTCTGCCTGGCGTCTATACGTGGGGTCTAGGATCCGAACTCAGGATCCTCCGCCTGCAAGGCAGAGGCTTAACCTCTGAGCCACCTCTCCAGCCCAGACTATCCTCTTTTCAAAACATTGCAAAGCCCTGTTGGATTCCTGAGGGGAGGACCCTTCTTCCAGGTGGCCAGCCGTGCTGGGGGCTGGATTTCAACACTGCTGCTACAGACAATGGATGGGAGGAGAGGAAAGGCAGGTGTGTACAGATTATCTAAAGGCCTGGAATGAAGGTGTTGCTGCAAGAAAGGAAGTGAGAGAATGGCATCCAACGAGCAGTTTGCTGTACACCTCTGACGTTCGTTGCTATGAACATTGAGGTGAAGCTGTTGTGTGGGTCTCAGTGAGCAGAGATGGCAACTGTAAGAGGCTGTGTAGTGCCTCAAGACTGTCCCTTGCCTGTGGAAAGAGTGCAGGCCGGAGGTGAAGTGCTCCCACCTGCCCCTGCTACATATCTCCTGGATATAAGAAAAACTCCATTAATGCTGGGGAGTGGCAATTTTATCTGTTCTTTGTCTCTTTTTCCCATTTCTTCATATGTATGGGGCAGATATATTTATCTGCATATGAATGTTAGCATGCAGGTAGGTATATGTGCAGATAAACACATATGTGCGTAGAGGTTTGAGGGTGATATCCGGAGTCATTCTCAGCCCCTCTTCCATGTCATTGTTTTAAGGTTGGATCATTAATTAAAGTCAGAGCTCACCTATGGGGCTAGTATGGCTAGGCAGGTGGCCCTGAGGATCCTCAGGCTCTGCCTTCCGGGGCTAGAATTATAGGCGGGACACCAAACCCAACCACTCAGCACTTTAAGTGTTTCAACCTACCAAGCCATCTCCCCAGCCTATCCTTTGTCTTCTAATGACTGTTGTTTTCTTTCATTTGCTATGTACAGTTTTGGGTGTGTTGCTCTTGCCATCCAGGACCAAGATTCACACACTACACACCCTTCAGAGTTTTCTGTTGGTTGTGAGTGATGGACTCAGGGAAGCCGGTTCAGTGAGAGTAATTGGGAAAGGATGGAGCATAGGAGCAGCTGCAGCTTTGATGTTGTCCACTCGATGCATAATAGTCAGGGTTGACCATGTGATCAGAGAGCTCAGACTTTAGGAAAATGATGAATGCAAATAACTACAAATGCCTCTGAAAATGACGGTGGCATTCAACTTTCTTTAGTTACACTAATATTGTAACATGCCATTCATAATCAATTATATGAATTTATAATTACCGTGTCCTGTCATCCTCAGACCTTCCTCTCTTAAATGATAATGACCTCTTTTACTTTATTTATGTGGCAAAATACTGCTCTTCAGTGGCCTGGAGTATCTTCTGTATGTCCCACACATCATCGTCCAACACCTTTCATGCCTAAGTTTTCTGATCATGACCAATTCTTATTCTTGGCTGCTGTGTTCACTCCTTTAGAGAACCGTCTTACAATATTGTACTTTTATCACTGGTGTTTTTCAAAACCCGTTCATTCAACCCCATGGTTCCATCTCCCTTTCCCCCTCTTCTTGTGCTCTTGTCTCAGCAGAGAGAGGGCCAGCTGCTGAGAGGATGCCCGTCACAGTGGTCAGGTGACTTGCCGCCATCACACCACAGAGATAAGAAGCCGGGCTGGCGCCGAGATGGAGCAAGAGGGCACTTGCCATATCAAATCGTGAAATTTAGCAGATTGCTAGCGCAGGCCAAAATGATAGCGAGTTAATCTGTTTTCCAGGCACTCAGGGCCGAGTGATGGTTCAGGCTGAGGCGCTGGAGGCTGAACTCACTGTGGGAGCATGTTTAGCCCCCTGGAGCAGGTGTGTGGGACTAGAGGCATGAATGAATAGGCTTAGTGAGAAACACAAGGGAATTTTACCTTGTTTGGGCATGTGCATATTTGTGTGCATGACTGTATGTATGTGTGTGTATGTAAATGTGTGTGCATGTCTGGCATTTTGCATGTGGAGGTCAGAGGACAACTTTCAGGCATGGCTCCTCACCTTTCCACCCTGTCTGAGGCTGAATCTCTTCAGCATTGCTGCATAAGCCACGTGCTGGCCTGCAAGCTTCTGGACATTCTCAGGTCTCTGCCTCCTGTTTCCCGTAGGCAGGCAGGGATCACAGAGGTGTCCCCTCCTAGGTGGGTTTTTACTTGAGATCTGGGAACCCAAACTCACGTCCTCACAATTCTGCGGCAAACTTTTTTTTTTAACTCATTGAGCCCTCTCCCCAGCCTGGGATTTATTTTCTTACCATGAATGATCTTGCTAGCTGGCAAGAAGTTTAAGAGTTTGGTATTTTCTTGAATAACAGGAAAAATACAGTGTGAAGCCAGCATTTAATGAGAGTTTATGCCACCCTGGATACTTTTACACACAAGGACTAGCTCAGCTTTTGCTCACAGCATCCATACAAAACGGCTACTGTCATTATCTTGTTGTATAGCTGAGCAGTGGAAGCAGAGAGAAGCTAAGAATCTTGCCGAGGCTACCATAGTCGATCAGTGGCAGAGGCAGACCTTGAACTCAGGCCCTCTGGCTCCAGAATCTGAGCACTAACCATGATGTAGGCCTGCCTGAGTTGTAAGAACCTGATCATGCAAGTATCCCCAGGGACCACATCCTGTCAGCTGAGCATCAGAGCCAGATGGTCACCATGAGCCCTCATGTGTATGTGCACATGTGGTTGTTAATTCAATCAACCATCCCCTGCTTCCTGCTGTGTGCTAGCTGCTGGGCCAGAGCCAGATGCTAACTACAGCTCACGGGAAGAAGAAAAGACTGCAGAATCATGAAGGACAGGCCTGTGGAATCAAGGGACACTTCCCTATGGGAGTGGCCTCTGCCCTGGGGCCTGAAGTGAGAATAACAAGACCTGGCACAAGGCTAGGGAGATAGTTCAGCAGGTAAAGCACTTGCTGTGCAAATGTGAAGGATGGCATTTGAGTCCCAGAACTCCAAACTCTAGACCCAGTGATGTGAGCAGCTGTAATCCCTGCACATTTGTGGGAAATGAGAGGTAGAGACCCAAGGATGTCCGAAGACGGCCAACCTGGCTTCCACAGCAGCAGTGAAAAGACCGGGTCTCAAACAAAATGGAAAGCCAAGAAACAGCATTCGAAAGTTGTCCTCTGCCTCTGTATGTGCACTGTATACATGTCCTCTACTCACCCGTGTTCACACATATATACATGCACACATATGCATGCATATATACACAAAGGCATATACATGAATGCACACAAATACATACAAACACATAAGTACATACACATGAACATACACGCAGGTATATCTACACACAACAACAACAACACAGTAGGAGAGAAGGAAGGACATTTTAGGCTGGAGCAAGTAGAGCAAAAATGGACAGAGACAGGGAATAGAGGCTTATGTCTGGATTTTAGCAAATGTCCACTAGGGCCACCTAAAGATATAAGACAGAGAGACAGACGATGAGAAACGCCAGGGCAAATGCTCGTCAGAATCAGAGTATTTGCAGTTGTGCACTCGGAGTTGGTGTTAGCCAATCCTGGCTGCTGGCGAGGTTGGCACCATTGTATATAGACAAAGGCTGAAGACTGGGATGAGGGTAGGCACAAGCACGCGGGAGTAGCTAGATCTCGTCTCCCCAGTCTCTGTCATTCTGGAACCGCTGGTTTAGTTCCACTTTAATAATCAGTGGTTGCTACCATGCACCTTCCAAAACTTGGCGTAATGCAAATTTTACTGCCTTCATCTAGCTCCGTTCCCCCCATTCCCGCCACTGTCCACTAATACAACTAAACCTTTTTTCCTACCCACCCATGTTCTTCCTTTCATATCTTTCAGAACTTCATGATCAACGTGTTAGTTTAGCCCATAGAACCAGAAAGCCAGGAGCACTTTAAACTTACGAAGAGCTCTGCCAGGTGACTTTATCTGTTAAAAAAAATAATAAAAATAAGAGTTTTCTTTTGGCCTACAGTATTGGCTTCTAGGAAATCCTATAAATGACATCAAACAGATTTCAGATCCTTTCATGTTGAACCAAGAAATCAAGCAGTATTCAGAAATTCACTGATAATTAATTTAAACAAAATAAAGAATCAATATTATAATCCTGGATCCCGAGCGGTTTGGCTAAGAGAAGGCAACAGCAGCCTGCGAAGGTAAAGTTGCTTCCAAGAGCAACAGTGCCCCTGTGTGGCTATTTTGTGCATTGCACTGCAAGAGCACTTAAAAATAAGGTGGAAAGGAATTTGGTGGAGGCTGAGCCGTCTACGCAACCACCTCCATTACTTCTGCATTAAGCCACAGACTGTTTCTGCCAAGAAGACAAATGCAGTGCAATTATTCTGTGTCTGAGATTCTGGCTTAAAGTTTGTGAAAACCTCTTTTCTCTGTGAAGCCAGAAGGACGCCAGACAGCACGGAATGTTCCAGTAACAACCAAGGTTGAAAGGTGTGGATTGAGAATAAGAGAGGGGGCTAGGGAAAGAAGAGAAAGCTGCAGGAGCGAAGAAGGAGCAGGACAGAGATGAGGGGAGGACTGGGGAGGGTGGAGAGGCCGGAACAGTCGGGAGGGCAGAGTCATTTTGCCTGGCAATCAAAATTAGGGGACACGTGACATTTTGCATTTTTAAACAACATCTAAGGTGGCATATTGGAACATCCTGCACCCAGGACAAAGCAAAGAGGAATCATCCAAGAGCAGAATCCCCAACTCTGATGTTTTACTTTCTCACCACAAGAAGACTTAACTGGCTTGAGAATGGAAACATTCATGTCTCTCAAGGTCAAGCTGACAGAGAGAGAGAGAGAGAGAGAGAGAGAGAGAGAGAGAGAGAGAGAGAGAGAGTCGGGTACCACTTACTGTTTAAGCTTCCTATGGATAATGTTCCTCTTATAGCCGCTGCCCTGGAAATCGCATCCAGCACCCAGCACCCCCTCCCCGGGGCTGTGGACACTACTGCACTTTCTGTGTGCTGTGTGAAAGAGAGAGAACTCCAGCTCCCTCATCTGGAAGTGGGGAGCCCTGCTCCCTGCAGAACTCACAGGGGTCTTTGCAAGATGAAATTCTGTCAGTATGCAGCCTTGCCCCAGAGTGATGCTGAGATACAAAATAACTGCATAGACTCTTGTAAAGAGGTCTAATACCTTAGGTTATGGCACAGTAGAAGGGTGGGGTAACCTAGGAATTCCTTGTTAGTATCTACAGCTCAGGGAAAACCAACTCTGATATGGAGCCCTGGGAACGTGGGCAGAAGGGAGTATTACCTTTTCACTCCTCAGGGGAAAAAAAAAAAAATCTTCATCTCTCGGTCTGTGAGCCAGTCCTGGAAATAAGGAGTAACCCATGTCCTTGGTAGAAGAAGGACCTCACCCTCAGCCTTGTTTGCCATCAGGGAGTAGGTGCCCACAATGTGTGTGACTCCTCATGAGGGTGAGTAGGGACATACCCGAGAGGCATCAAAGGGACTCAGTGACTAAGAATGTGAAGGGAATGGGAGGGGAATGTTGTGTGGAGATGGAGGGAGAAACCCACCGGCAGGCTACAGAGGGCACCAGGAGAGAGACAGGGAATGACTCCTCACAGCCTCCAGAGAGAAGCGCTCCACCCACACCTGGATTTACAACCTGCGGCTTCCAGAAGCAAGAGAACAGATACATTTCTATTGTTTCAATCCACAAGTTAAAAACAGCTACACAGACAGAGCACAGTGGTGCTCCGTGGTGGGGTTTGGGTGGGGGGGTGTCAAATGGTGGACTCTGAAACTATCTTCAGTGTCTTCAAAAGATTATCTTGAAGATAGTCCTCAAGACTATTCGGAATTGTCTTGAAAAGCCTCAGGAAGCAGAGACTCCCTCCACAGTGCTTCAAATGAGGTGAACAGTTCATGTTGGGTGAGGGGGTTCCCATTTGGGATTATGGATGGCAAGAACGCCACAGGCAAAACTGAGAAATGGGCAGAATTTGTCCCGTGGTGAGACTTTTTCTTTCCTGCCTGTCTTTCTCCTGTTGATACTTTTATGCAGGCGTGTGAATGGTTGCTTCTGCACAAAAGGCCAATGGGCTGTCTTTGATTTTGAGATGCTGGGTGACACAGAAGGAAAACCTATTCGCCCCAAAATAACTGATCACATACATGTGGCAAGCCAGGTCCCCAGGAACTCCTACACCACTTATGAGCTTGGTCCCCCTCAATTCCCCTACTCAGAGCCAAGCTGGGGCTATGGTGAGCAGAGATGGACCCTTCTCCCCGTGTGACCACCAGTCTTATGGGATATCTGCTCAGAGGACAGACTCTACAGGGACACTGCAGGCAAGATCTGCTTCTGACAGAATCAGAACCTCTCTGAGAGGTGGTCCTGCTGGGGGCGCGACTCCCCTTGTTCCTAAGGAAGCCTAGGTGCCCTCTTTCCCAGGGCAGGCACCTGGGCAGGTTTTTGATGGAACCCCCAAATGCCCTGCACTTGACTCCTCTCTTTTATTGTTTGTTTGCTTGCTTTGTTTTGCTTTTTGGCAGGGCACTTACTTTGGGGTTGAGTTTTCTGGGAACTTGCAATGTTTCCCTTCTGAGGAATGTGAATAGAAGAAGTGTAATAAATAAATGATCAGGGCTTGTTTACTCTGGGGCCAGCAAACCTAAGATGTTGCGGCTCTCACAGCGTTGGCTCACATCCAGTCAAGAGCCAACAGCACAGAGATGCTATTTCTACGCTGACAGGCCAGTCTTGAAGGAGGGGATGCTCTTCCTCTCTGTATTCCTTGATTTAGAGGGATCCTAAAACAGCCCCAGACACCAGGTGGAGGTATGGGAGAGGGAGATACACATCAGTTACAATGACTTCCTAATGCAAAGTTAGAATACTTCCTTGTGCAGCTAGTGTTATTCAAGCCACCTCCAAGTCCCCGCTTTAGAATTTTCATTGTATTTATCCGGATTTCGCCCATCATGAAACACAATGCCTTCCTAGACTTTAAGTTCCAAGGCGCCTTACTACAACCGCTCCTCAGGACCAAGACGATCCCTGGACAGTTCGTCTTTCCTTCATGTGGAACATGTTTTGTGATTAGCCCAGTTTGCAAACCTTTCAGCAAGCGTGTTTTTCATTTTGAGTTCAGTGTTGAGCTTTGGGCAGCATGTAATTGCATCTCAGTGCGAGGAGGTGGCCAGCTAGTCTGGCTGAATCACTGACCTCCAACTTCAGTGAGAGACCCTGCCTCAAAAAATAAGGTAGAGAGCAAGAGAAGACACCTGACATCCACTGTGGTTTCTCCATGTAGGAAGACACGTGGCATGTTGACCCATTTTCACAGACAGACACACACGCACACATACATATACCACACACACGTACATATACCACACACATGGAAGGTTTGAGGGATGTACTTTTATATGTTTCTGTTGAGCTTACTTATTTAACAAATAGCTATGGAATGCTACCTGGGCCGAGCACCAGAGAAGGTAATTCCCAAAGCTCAACACTGAACTCAAAATGAAAGCACGCAGCATGACCGCGATCACAAGCCCCCGCTCCCATCCCAGGCGGGCCCCCTGTCGTTCACACAACTGAATCTGTCAGCCCTGTGAGTTCCCATGGAACGAGACCCTCAGCAACATGCCCCGTTGGTGCGGCATGGAGAGGAGAGAGCTGCACACATGGTCTATGTCCAGGTCGAAGACTCAACAGCCAAGCAAGTGATTGTGGTTTGGTGCAAACTGTTCCATCTATTTCCCTTCTGTTCTGATGTGGTGTTGCAGTTACTCTGCATTGTTGCTGATAAAAATCGTGACAAAACAGTCTGAGGGAACAAGGGGCTTAATTTTCTTTTTTTTTTTTTTTTTTACTATTATTATTTTTTTATTTCTTCCACTCATACACAGTTGATTAGTACCCCATTCCCCTCCCTCCCTCCACCCCTCCCTGGACCCTCTTGCTTCCTCTACCCTTTTTCCCTTCCTTTCCCCCCTCCTTCCTTTTCTCCCAGTGCCCATGTGCATGTCAAATTTCCCTCTGGGTCCTCCTCTCTGATGAGGTGTAAGGACTCAGTGGCATTGCCTAGAGCTCTTTGTTGTGTTCCCCTTTAGTATGGGAACACTATTGTGGCTGTTAATCCCTTGCCTCTAAGGATCCTAGTGCCTGTGATCCATGCTAGACTTTGGGGGTTCAATATGTTGGTCTAACTTTCTGAATTATGGTTTGTTGGGTTTTTTTTTTTCAGTTTTGCTGCTCCTGCACCACCCTTGGCTCCATCCTGATAGATACTGGATGTCACTCCCTGGGGTGCAGTGTGTCCTCGCTGAGGGGGCTTAATTTTCTTACAATAGTCCAGTTACAGTTTTCAGTCCAGCTTGATAGGAGAGCTCACATTAACACCAGGGTTGAGGGAATGCTACACCATCTCCACATGACAGCTAAGAGAGGAAGCATCCATAACTTGCCAGACCAGCATGTCTGCCAAGTATATACAAACAGTTACCTCCATTTTATTCATCTGTCTGGGCACTAGTTCCACCCACATTGGCTAGAATTTTCCCCCACCAACTAGCCAAGCTCCTGCAGGTTCTTTCCAGGCTCAACTCAACTGCTAATTCTTTACAAATGTGCCCAGAGTCAAACCCTCAACCATCAAGTTGACACCTGTACCTAGCTATAACATAGAGGGTGTTTGGGAGAGGAGGATCTTACTTGCCATCCCTCCCCATTCATGACAAACTTCAGTGCCTGGATCATCATCTTACTCTTCATCCAAAACATGCCATTATCTTTGCTGACAGGATCCAAGAAGGGGATTTATCAAAGTGTCAGTTTGTTGGTTCCCTGTCCTCTACAGTGACTTCCAACTTCCACCTTCTTCCTCTTCCTGTCTATAAACTGGTGAAAGGAAGTGAGAAGAACCGAGTGGCACATACAAGCCTCAAAATAGTCAGGAAGAGCAGCTGAGAGCATGAAAGATGTGAATTTTTCTTCAGTCTCCAAATGAAGTGACACATAAAAATGAGCGATGAAGTGAAGAACTCAGAAAAGATGTCAGGGAAAGTCAAGGAAGGCTGAGGACAAAGGGCCTTCTTTATGTGCTGGTTGGGGGTGTTGTTTTGCCAGTGGAGCCAGGGGCACTCCACATGCATGCATGGAAGATGAGGAAAGGGCTTGGTAAAGGACAGGGAAGCTCAAATCCAGCATGGGATGAGACTGAAATACCAGAAGCGCTCGGATAAGGATGACTCGCTGACTAAGGATGAGGGGGAACAAGCATCTCTAACACAAGCTTATAAGTAACCTAAAGGCATGCTCAGAGTGAGTTGGGGAGAGAATGGGTAGATGAAGGGGTGGAGGAATGGATAGATAGAGGGAAGGAGGAGGGGAAGAATGGAAAGGGAGAAGGCAAACAGGTAGATAGTCGGGTGGGAAGATTTCTTTCTGAGAGATTTAGCCTCACCCAGGAATGGTGGTGTCTCTGAGAATTCCGGCAGCATTTCTCAGTTCCTATGCCTTCCCCATATCTTGGAAACAGTGGGTAGGAAAGGCTTCAGGGGCACCCTCAGTCCTGTCTGGATTAGTCTTCATTGCCTCTGCAGGTACTCAGCACAGAAGCCCCTCCCCACGAGCCCTGTCGTCCACCTGTGATGCCTCTAGGGAACTTTGTTCACTTTATTAAAGGGGCCTTCGCAGCAAACAGGCAGTAGACCTCTTCTCTAACTTGAAAGTAGAAACCACAGTGGTAGGGCCCGCAACACTGGAAACCTTTGGAAACGAGGATGTGATGCCATTGCTTCAAAGGAGCCAACTCTTTCAAAATTGTGTCCTAGACCAAAAGTGGTCACTTGACTAGGGTTGAAATACAGATGCCCAGTCCCAACTCTAGGCTGGATGGCTCTAGCTTGTGCCTCCTGGGGCAGCCTGAAAATACATTTCTCACAAATTCCCTTCCAGGATCCGATTTTGAGAAAGATTTCATCCTGAATAATTAAGTCTAAATTGAGCGTTCTTTACTTCACTTGTGGTTGGAATGAGCCAAAATGGACAGACTGACCCTGAGAAATCAAAGGGGATCTGTGATCAATGGATTCATCTGCTGAGACCATGGGCTAGCTCTGTGTGTGTGTGTGTGTGTGTGTGTGTGTGTGTGTGTAAGCATGTGTGCAAGAAAATACTTGACCACTCGCAAACTGTTGGACATTTGAGCTGATTCCATGACTTTGCTATTGTAAACAGTGCTGCTATGAACATGGTTGTGCCTGTGCTATCAAGGTGAATTTTTGCTGTATGGGGGGTTATTCCCAAAAGTGGTATGGCAGGGTCATATGGCATTTCAATCTTTAACTTCTTTAAGAATCGCCAGACGGCTCGCCAGAGTGGTTGTATGAGCCTGCATTCCCACAGCAATGTAGGAGAGTTCCCCTCTCTCCACATCAAGGAAAATGTGGTGCATTTATACAATGGAATACTATTCAGCCATCAAAAATTATGAATTAATACAATTTGCCGGAAAATGGATGGAATTAGAAATAATTATATTGAGTGAAGTATCCCAGACATGGAAAATTAAGCGCCGTATGTATTCCCTAATAGGTGGATCATAGTACCAAACCCACTTAGAGATACTCAAAGACAAATCTCTGTAATACCTACAGTAATTGTAAAGATTATAAACAGGAGGGATGGGGAAGGAGGGTCCCACCAGAAACAAAGAGAGGGGACCATGTTACAGCAGAGAAAATGGCCACCATCAAGGACTGCAAGTAAGTAATGAGACATCTGGTTAAGTTCACAGACTTTCCTTCCTGATCATTTGCAACTGATGGGATACGATCTCACCAGAAGGGGAGGGCATATAGGCTGCCAGATAGAAGGTAACCATTTTGCAAATGGGTGATTGACCCCTCTCTCACCACGGTCTCCTACTTTTATTCCATCTACCTTTGAATATGCTCTTATAACAAGACTCTAATTTAACAGGTTTTTATCTCTGGCCAGGGGGTGACATCCAATACCCATCAGGATGGAGTCAAGGGCATTGCAGGAACAGCAAAACTAAAAAAAAAAATTAACAAACCATAATTCAGAACATCAGAGACTCTATATCAACCACCTGGAATCAGGCCTGCCTAATCTCTCCCCATCCTGAAGCTCAGGGAAATTTGCAGAAGAGGGGGCGGTAAGATTGTAAGAGCACAAGGATGGGAGGAGTCATGATATGCAAGATATTCCACACAAGTTAGGGCTGATGCGATTATAATAGAACTCTGCATGATCTGCGCAATGACCAACATATCATTGACCCCTCAAATTCCAGCATGGACTAAAGGCACTAGGATATTTAGAAGCAAGGGATTAACAGTCATAATAGTGTTCCTATACTTAAGGGGAACACAAGAAAGAGTTCTAGGAATTGCCACTGAGTCTTTACATCTCATCAGAGAGGAGAACCCAGAGGAAAGTTTGATATACACATTAAAGGATGCTTCAGAGATGGGGAAAGGGGCCCTGGGAGAAAGGGAGGGAGGGGTAAAGGAAGGGGCAAAGGGGGGAGGGAACAGGAAGGTCCAGGGAGGGGTGGAGGGAAGGAGGGGACAGGGGTTCCTATTACATTTGCATGAGCAGAAAAAGAAATTAAAGAAAAAAAAGAAAGTCCTTGAGTGTGTGTGTGCACCTGCAGAGACCCAAGGGTGACTTCGGAAATCATTCCAGATCATTCTACTTCTTCCTTATTGTTTTGCTCTGGGGTTTCCCAGACTCCATCTTCTAAGATCAGAATCGTAAGCCATCACTATATCCACCATATCTGAACTCAGGTCCTCTTGCTTGCAAGGCAAAGGTTTTAACCACCGAGCTACCTTAGCTTTTAAAGGGGAAGTTCTTCAGCCACTGAGGTGTTGAGAGAAGTCTGTCGAGGTAAGTGCAACATGGCAAAGCTGGACCTGAAGGAAAGAGACTGGTGGTCAATGGGAAGCATAGAACAGACACTGCATGTCACTCAAGCAAACCTGGAGCTGAGCCAGACCTGGTGGTGCACCTATAATCCCTGTGCTGGGCCGAGGTAGGAAGATCCCGAGTTCAACGCTAACGTGGACAACTTGGCGAAGACCTTGCTTCCAAGTAAAATTTTTAAAAAGCAACAAGAAGAGCCAGGGACAGAGCTCAGTGGTTGTGTGCTTGCCTGTCGTGTGCAAGTCTGCAAGGCCCTGAGTTCCCGCCCTAGTATTGAAGGAAAAAGACTTGTATCTGTGTTTCCTAGGCAAGATAGAACATGCTCATTGGGCCTCCAAGGATGCTCAGGGAGCACAGGGCAGGGTAGCCCAGGAGCCCCTGTGTGTCTGGAATATACAGAAAGGAAGGCCTGGAGCTCTGCGGAAAACCAGTCATCCACCATGCCTAAAGGAAGTGCATAGAAGGCTGAGAAACCCCGGCAACTTTTCTTTAGAACCACCGAAGAAATGAGAAATACTTGAGGCAGTAGAGATGACAATGGTGCCAATGTGATCACTGCATTGTATAGACCAAAACATCACTCTAGATGCCATAAAAATATATACATAGGATTATTGTTAGCCAGTGAAAATAAAATAAGAATAAAAACTGGCCTTCTCTTTCCGTCAGCTACTTTGCTTAGACGCTACTTCACTCTGCCCAACCATATTCTCTCTCCTGTAGCACTCGGCCCTAAACAGCACAGCCTGTAAAAACCCTCAATCATGACTGGATCTGCCTCCTTCTTTGCCCACCCCGCTCCCCACAATGCCCTTGAATGTTGTGGTGTAACAAGAGCCACCTTCCGCTGAGGGCAGATGTAGAGGAAGCCCTGGAAATCCTCTCCACAGGAGGGAAAATGGACACAGGAAATGATGCCTCTCCTGTTGTTTTCTGTTCAGCCTGTGAGGCTCCCAAATCCAGGCTTCCAGCTGAGATGCCCTCAGTCTTAACTCAGCAAAATTACACCTCAGCCAAATCACACCTCCCCTGAGTTCTGCAGCCCTCCTCTCCCAGAGCCCCAGTGGGGCTTTGGCAGCTGCACACTTCTTTCTTTCTCTCTCTCTCTCTCTCTCTCTCTCTCTCACCAGGGAGAGAGTAGGCATATCATATGAAGTCACATTTTTTGCTATCTACATCATTTATTTTGCCTTGTCTCTGGAGTGCTGATTATCCAATTCAGTATGCTTCTTAAGGATAGGAACCATGGCTTTAATCCCCTCTGACAGCTAGCGTCTGTAGTCTGCGGGGCACAGAAAAGTGTCATTTAATCAAGAAACCAGGCCTTTGTTGTGCTCTGCTTCACACAGGCCATCTCCTGACTCTCTGCCATCCCCTGTGGGTTGTGCTCCTCGGTTCCATTGGAAGGCAGAGGTGTGGCAGCCCTGGCAACAGCCTGAACAGTGCGTGTGCAAGTGCTGCATCATGCATGCTCTAAACGCTGGTGAAGCAGGATGCTGATATTACTGTGAGTCTATACAAGAGAACTACAGGAGAACAGCCGTGCAAGTGAGGGGGTTGCAATCTACTTGCAAAGAATAGAAGCAGAGTCCAGGGGCACGCTCTTCACAGAATTCAAAGCTTTGGCATGGTCCCTCGACCCCCAGTTCCACAAACACTCTGGGAAACTGAAAACCGCAGATTCCAGGGTTTATGATGCAAGTGCAGATTCCAGAAGTCATTGTACAAATGCAGATTCCAGGGCTCATGGTACAACTGCAAGGCGTGCAGTGCTAGGGCCTGGCAATCTTTGACCTTAACAGAGCACTTGAATGTTTCCGCTTTTTATTATCAAGGTTACTGCTTCTCTATCATGTGAGAGGCGTGAGATTGGAGCGATTTGCAGAGATTGTGGCTGTTGTGCGTCTCCAGCATCCTCTGCTGGGAACCCAGCATCTCCATCCTCCACATCCTTGCCAGCTTCCCATGTGACCCTTGAGCCATGGTTCATCTAGGACTTTCCACTGTGGTTGCCAGCACCTTCTCTGTATTTCCCTTTGTTTCTGGTTCCAGGGCTGAAACTCTGCACCGAGCCACAGGGGCGCTAAGGACATGCTGTGGAGGTCCATAAGTGACTCACCAAAGACTCACTGAGGTGTCTAGAGCCTTTGAAATTTATTGGCTCTTAAGACAAATATGTCTTTAAGATATTTGATACAGGTGCTATTTTACTCGTCTACCACTGCTATAATTTCTCTAAGATCCAGAGGCTTGTGAGGGAACAATGGGATGTCAACGGTCTTTAGGGCAAAAAGAAACAATCATCACACCCCCCATCTCCTATTAGCACTTCAGTCTTGGACTTTGTGTCCTCGAAGGCTAAGGGAAACTTCTGGTCTTCTCCACACCTCAGAAAATGCCAGGGTATCCTCCTGACTTCATTAACCTGAACTATCTTCAAAGACTCATTTCCTAATACCATTAGATTAGATATTCAGCTTGTGAGTGGTAGGGGGGAGGTGATAACCCTGCAGCCCCTAATAGTTGCTATTAATTTCTCTCTGGAAAGACTACGATGCTTGCAAGTGGAAACTCCATCTCTCTAGCCTTCACTGCTAGTTGAGTGCTCTAGTCCATCATGTTCCAAATGCTGGTCAGGACTGGTGAGCACTTTAGCCTTCTATTATGTCCCTACCAATGTCCCAGCTCATTGTCACCTGCTGCTGGCAGGGTTTCTATTCCCACGTCCAGGTCCCCGAGGATGTAAGGAATCTCCAGGCTATCTGCCTGCTTCTCCAGGTAACTGTGCTACCTTTTGCATTAGCAGTGGGCTTACAGTGCCTTTAGGCTTGCTTCCTTTAAGATTTCCCTGGTCTTGGCCTTGGGATTTTCCCATTCTGAGTTTGGGAGAAGAAAGCAGAGGGGATGCTGTTTCATTCATTTTTCCCTTTACCGACCTGAGTGACTTCTCCCCACTGGGAAATTTCAAAGCAATGAGTTCTGTTGGGAGCAGAGACCAGTTCTAACAATAGATGCTGGGACTCCATCAGGGTCAGGTCTGGGTGTAACAAGACACATCCCATGATCCAGGCTCTGCCGATCAGACATGTCCCTCCCAGATTTCCATATCCTCGGCAGCTTGGGGGCTGGCTACCATGCTTCTTAGCTTGGTAAGGATAATCATCAAATCAAGGAAAATCAACTAAGAAAGTCTTTGCAGGCAAGACACTCGAGCATGCAGGGGAAACCTGCCTGCAAGGAATCCTTTTGTGGTTTCCTGTCGTCATTGTCCCTCTTTGGCCTTGCTCCATCTCGCGGCTCGGCAAACTAACTCACTCCAAGCACTGACTGTGGGGCCCAAAGGCCTGGGTTCAAATGCCAACTGTGCCACTTATTACAGATTAACTTACCTAACCTTGCCACCTCTCCTTCTTCACTTGTAAAGTGGAATAAGGGCCACACCTATCTTACACTCAGAGTGTTAATATGTGCAAAGTGTCTGTAACAGTGCCTGGCAGATTCTAAGCCCTGTGTGACCATTGGATGGCTTCGTGTCCTATGCTTTCGTGGCTTTGAAGATGCGACTCTTTCACTCTGGAACGCCACGTTCTCTTACCTATTGCCAACTGATTCTCTAGGACTCGGCTCAAGCAAGGTCTTCTGAAAATTAAATAAATGTAGGGCCCTGACCCATGGACCCAGAGTCCCCTACAAATGCATGAACTGTGGTGGCCAAAGCACTGGAGGGCCATCATTCATTTATTAGCCTGTCTTGCCCCAACTGTGAGCCCGTGGACTGAACATTCTCTTGTTTTGTTTGGCCTTGTGCCCAGCACTTAGCATGGTTGTAGAACGCAGAGTGCTCTCACATTGAATGATGGCGAAAAGCACTGTTGTAATTCAGTCACTCATTTGCCTCTTCATTCATTAAAAAAAACCTTATTATGTTTATGTACATGTAGATGTGTGCATTTGTGCACAGAAATGTAGGCATGTGTGTGAAGGCCAGGGGTCCACCTTAAGTACCTTCCCTCTTGAGGCTTCCATCTTGTTTTCCTGGGGGGAGGATCTCTCCTTGGACTCAAACTTGCTGGGTAGGATGATAACCTGCTGGCTGGTAAGCCCCAAGGATCCACCTAGCTCTGCCTTCCCAGTACTGGGATTGCAAACATGGGTGATTTGAGTTTGGCATGGTTCTAGAGATCAGGTCCTTGTGCTAAAATACATGTTGTGCACCTGTAACAAACCAAATACTTTCTTCCCAAGCACTGTCCATGATGCTCTATGGTAATCTTTATCAGGCCTTGCATATTCCACTGGGACAAAGAGAAAAAAGCTGATTCTGGTTACCCACAGTAGATAATTTTGGGAAACCAGAAGCCTTACTGCTAGCAAAGTGAGTTATTTCTCTCAAAGTCAGAGCCCTATTTTAGACTCCAAACTTCACAGCTGGGTTTAGCTAATCCTACAGGCATAGCATATCTGATCAGTAACTTTGTGGCTAAAATAAGTGATACAGAAAGTGTTCTGCCAAAAGAATTGTTTGAATCCTCTTAAATCTATAGTCACAATGCTTTTGAAAGTTTTTTTTTTTTTTTTAACGAACTTCTTGGGTCTATTTCCTCAAGATGGATCTGAATCCAAAATGTTGCCAGTCCTATTTTGGGATGAATGTAATTTCTGCTTCCTGAATGTAGAGACTCTTCAGTTCCTGTACCAGCCCCGCCAAGCAGCCTCTGGTGCAGGCCTGCCATCCATTTTTCCTTAGTGCTTACTAAGAAAGTCCCAGTCCTGGCCTCAGATAAAAGACTTTTCCCAGCTTCCCTTGCAACTAGTCAAGTGCCTAACTACTGGAACTTGTACATGGTTTAGTTTCTTTCTATTGGTTCTGCCACAATTTGCCACAAACTATTTGGCTTAAAACAAAGCAATTTAACTAAACTTTCTGCAGGTCAGATTCTGGCCTTGTCTCCTGGTCCATTTCTGTGTATTATAGCTTCTCCTTCCCTTTTTCCTCTCCCTCCCTCCCTCCCTCTTTTTTCCTTCCTAAAGCTTGGATATGATACTCCAGCAGCCATTTTAAACTATAGGGTCACCACGAGAATAAAACCAACCACTAGATTGGTGATAAAGAAACATTTGAAGTGTGGATTCTTGATGACGCAGATTTCTTTCTACCAACTATTCTTCAATATTGTCTGAACCACTGCTATTTTATGTGCTCAATCTTGTTTTTCTAGAATAGCCAGCTGGACTTAATCCCAATACCTCAAAGCTATGTGCAACTCTATTCTTAATAAATTGCAAGTCTAGTTCTGTAGAAGGCGTATGTAGGTTGTTGGCAGAAATATTACAACTACTGACAAAGTGTTTTAGAAAACTGGATATTCCTTCATCTTGCATTGATCAGCCACCAGACCTTAATTCTGTGTGTGTGTGTGTGTGTGTGTGTGTGTGTGTGTGTGTGTGTACACGTGCCCCATACATGTATGCCACAGTGCATTGTGTGAGAGTCCAAGGACAATTTCTTGGAGTTAGTTCTCTCCTTCTACGTTTCTGAGACAGAATCTTTCTTGATTCTGACAGTGTGGGGAACGCTATATTCTTTCGGACAGTTCTCTTGTCTCTGCTTCCCATCTTACTGTAGGAGTCCTGGGACTACAGATGCACACTAGCTTTTTCTTGGTTCCCGAAAGACAAAACTCAGGTTATCAAGCAGTGTGAGCTTTTTACCAATTGAGTTACCTCCTGGCCTTCCTTCAAGCTTTCACCATATTCCATCCTACCATGACACTTTCGGGAGAAATGAAGTAGGCAAAACAGGCTACTGACATATCAAGTTCTAGTCTTGATTGGTTTAAAGCAGGACTGAAAGTTGCCCCCTCTTCTTTAACATACAGGTAAATAATATTCAACACTGGTGATCTGGCCCAAGTATCAAAATTCAAAAATGATTCTAAGAAGTGACCAAGCCCAGCCAAGTCATGATCCAGAAGAAAAGGCAGCAGTTAGTAAAGACCCACCAAAATGTAGACATTGACTTTGGTCTACATTCTTTATATATTCAGCAGATGTTTATGGAGAATCTGCGACATGAATTCGCTAAAGGGATGGCCTGAGGAGACGGGGTCCCTTGCTTTAAGGAGCCCCCTTTGAAGTCATGGAGAGACAGACCAAGAAAGATGTGCGGCTGACTTTATCCTCTTATTTTATTTTGTGTCAGCTAGGTTCCGCAGCCACCACAGCTGTCCCTCACCAGCGTTCTCTCGCCCCGCGCTTTCCCCATCTCCTCGCTTATTCTTTGGATCCTGAGGTCGTCTCTTTATTAGTTCTAGCATCTTCTTTAATTATTCACTGCAGCAATCTAATTCAGCTCCCAGCACCTGGGGCAGAGGAAATGGGACTAGAAGAGTAAGCTTGAGATGAGTTTCAGATTTATTCTGTCCTTTTTCTTAGTACAGGGTTTCTCCGAACAAAATCCGCACTTCCTCTTGATCTGGGGTTGGTCAGTGAGAAGGGAGGATTGTGCGCCAGAGTGACGCCTGGTTCTGATGACTAGTAGTGTGATGGAAGCTGGCTGCATGATTGGGTCCACAGGCAGCAGTGTCCATGTTGCAGAGCCCAGCCATAGGCCAGCTGCCCAGCTGCACAAGATGCTTTGGGCGAATCCACGGTAATTTAATGAATGCAAAGTCAGAAAGCACAAGTTTGAACTTGTTATCATTCCTCAGAAGCCCTTGGCCACCTACAGGGCTTGTTGTGGGGCTGAGCCCTGAGATGCTTTCAGTGGCGCTAAATGTGGAGTTTTCCCCTGAACTAAGAAGCAGAGTGAGGCGAGGGGAGATGGCAGGTGGGTGGGTGCTGAGGTGTTAACATTGGTTCTGTTCCTTGAGCTGATGTTTCTTGCTTCCTCCTGAGAGTCAGGAATGGACCAATTTGATCAATAGGTTAAGTCACAAAAGAGGGATGCTCAGGAGGTGGAAGGTCTTCCCCACTGAGAGATGCTGGCTTGAATTCCCCAGTCAGCTGTGCTGCTTTTAAGCCACAGACTTCCCTCTAGGACCTCTGTCCACTCCTGCATTTTTCTCCCAGACGCTAATGGCTACCTCACCACACCTCACTGCTGGAGAGCTTCAAGTCCATTCCCATGTCCCAGCGACTCCCCAATAATAATAGCTCCAGCCTGCATGCTCCCTGAAAATCCAGCAGCTACCTGGACATCTCCAGGGCCATCGAAGAGGACCACTGTAGATCTCAGACTAACATAGGCCCCTCAGAACCCAGACTTCCTCTCCAGCCTACAGACCCATCTCAGGGATTCCCTGTGATCTAGTCAGCTAAGCTAGGATCCTGCATTCAGCCTGGACCTTCGTCCTCCACACCAAGTTGCTCTTCCATTGGCGCAGTCCTGACTCTCGTGCAGGTCTATACCCACCAGCTTCTCTGCATCTCCCTGGCATCAGCCTCCAAACGACTGACTTTTCTAACCCACTAGAAGAGGCTTTTGCCATCCTCCTACTGCCTCCTGCTCTCTGGCTAGATCAAGCTCATAGCTTTCACATGGACTATCCCTCTAGCAGGGGATGATGGATATTTTTCCTTCAAACATTCACATAAACCATATCCTTCCTATCACTCAGCCATTTGTGTAAATATTACCATCACTGAACCTCAGGAGCCCCCAGTACCCTCCTTCATCACCCATTTAGCTCCCTTATTGAATTATTTTGGGGCTGGAGAGGTGGCTCAGGGGTTAAGCCTCTGCCTTGCAGGCAGAAGGTCCTAAGTTCAGATCCTAGACCCCAGGTATAGACGCCGGGCAGAAGCCGGGACGGCCTGCGTTTCTGGTCCTGGTAGGGCGGAGCCTGTGAATCCCGGGGCGGAGTAAACAAGGAGGAGGAGGAGGCGTCCATGGTGGTTCCCGAATTCGACCGTGGTTCTACACACACGCACACATGCACGCGCACGCACACATGCACAATTGAATAAATAATAATAAAAAACTTGAATTGTTCTTTTTTTTCCTTCTTGCCCTTGTGTGGTTTACTTGTTAACTGATGCATGTCACTCACTACTTCAACATGAAGAACCACATTTGACCACACTGATAAATGGTACTGAGTGAATAAATAAAGTAAGACGCCATTAGGCATCCCAAGTCGTAGCTATTTTGGGGGATGGGCTGCCAAATGGGAGCATCTCATGGGGGGGGTGGTCTCTGTATATTATGACACTAATACACCAGAGAAAAGTATGCAGGTGGATGGACACCCTCCTGTGACAACATGGCGCATTCTCGGGCTCATAGATGTGAAGTGTGAGTCTGGTGGAGGCAACCAGAGTTCAGATCAAAGTCCCGCTCTGCCGAACCAAAGTGTGATTAATAATAAAACACACCTGAACAGCACCTCATGGATCAGCCTCTGTAGGGAATATCTTCTGTCCTTTCCCAACAGAAGCAGATTACACTTCAGCAGATTACACTTCAGCAGATTACACTTCAGCAGGACAGGAGAAGTCACGGTGGCCGGAGCTTGAGGCAGCTCGTCTGATCTCATCCGCAGGAAAGCAGCCGAGAGTAGTGGATGAATGCACCCTTGCCAGCGTTCAGCTTGCTTGCTTACCCAGTCTGGGGCCCCGAACTCAGGGAGTGGTGCTGCCCGTCTTCAGGCTGGGTCTTCTCACGTGAATGAATGCAATCAAGGCAACCACTCAGACGTGCCCCGAGGCCAAGCTTCATCTAGAGAATTCCTCTCAGGAAGCCTGGAGGACTGCCTCCCACGTGTCAGGATGACTGAATCCTAACCTCCACACTTTCCTTCTCTTCCCATGGCTGACTTGGGTCATCTCCACGCATCCCTCCACAGTGGCCAAGAGGGAACAGAAGTCGCATTTTATCTTTCCTGGCAGGCCTCTGCTGAGGGCTTGGGCTACTATCTGGCGCCTTTCCCCAAAGGATCACATTCTCTGGGTTCCTGTATCCGTTTTCTCTTGCTGCCTCACATCTCTACTTGTGTTCTATACCTACCTGCAGTTCACCCAAAACTTGGCTCTGGATGCTTTACCCACTCTCCTGGCCAGCATCGCCTGAACATGCTGTCTGTCAGTGGGGCTGTGTGGGGTGGAAAGATGTGGGGTTTTTTTCCTTCTTTGCCCACCTGCTTGCGTCAGCTCCACCACCACCCCTTAGCCACAAGAGGTCAACATCATATAGCAACTTGAGAGAGAAACCATGCCCATGTAGAAAGTGCCTCCAACTCACTCAGAGGCTCTTTCTCGTCCCCCAAGCCTCGTTCAGAGCCCCTTTCATCTCTCCATTCTTGCGAGTGAACGGACCAGATCACTTCTAAGCAGTAGCAGGGGAACAGATAAGATGTTGAGATTTAACTTGTCCCTCCAAATTCCTAGTAGATTAAAAAAAATTCTTCCTTCAAACTTTGTTCTCTGCCTGAACTGCTTTGTGCCGTTGTTCAGAATTTGAAGAATGTGGACAGGTTGCAAAGACATGGAGGTGTGTGAGCATGAGTTGAACACTACGTGCATGTGTGTGGGATGCATGAGGGCATGTGAATGTATGTATGAGCATGCGTGTTAATGAGAGATGAACCATCCCTTTGCATGAGTATTGGGGGTGTGGCTAGGAAGGACACTGGGAGGTAAGAGAGGACTAGAGTGAGAAACCCAGGAAATGAAGAGAGAGGCTGCTGCCATTCCTGCACCAGGACCTCAGAGGCTGGGCCTTGCCACCCTCCAGTGTCCTTGCTCTCTTAGTGGGTAGAGTGCTGCCAGTCTCAGAACATGAACTAGAAAGACTGACAGGTCACTGGGAAGGCTCGAATCACAGACTCGGAAAGCTCCATTGGCCTCAACTGGCTAGCCTCACTCTACTTTCAATTCCTACTAAGCCAGCCTTGATCTTGTCCCTAAATGTCCCGAGAGACAAAATTAGTGATCTGAAGAGCAGGAGCAGGAAAGTTCGCAGTGTAACTGGGCCATTGCTTCCTACTAATTGAGCCCCGAGCATCATCCTGCCTGTCCCTTGCCAGGATTGAGACATGTCATGCAACCTGCTGTCACTGCGCTGTGCCCTGGTCATTAGCACCTCCCTGCCCTTTTGGCTGCCCACCTCCCCACCCCAGACTTCCAACTGTCAAAGCCAGAGGAGAGGTTCTGGAGAGAGAAGAAGGCAGCAGACCCCAAAGCAGCCCACGGCCACTGACTGTCCCTGCAAGCTGAAGAGGACGAGAAGCAATGGTGGTATACTACTCTTCCTCACAGTCAGCACCTCTGGGGGGGTCCTCACCAAGCACAGCTGGTGGGGGTACAGGGTCACCAGTAGCGAGATAGGGACTCTCGCCTGGCATTTCCCAGGACCCTGCTCCGGGTCCCATAGACTAGGGCTTCTTAAGCTTTTTCCACTTGTGACTCCTTACATCCAAGAAATGTTTACAGATCCCAGGTACAGAAGTATATAAGAGAGGTACACAAATTGAACACTTACTAAGTTTGAGAAAACATGAATTTGTTTTTAAATAATTATTTGAAATGCATATTATTTTAACATTTTTTATTATTTATTCAATTGTGCATGTGTTGTGTGTGTGTGTGTGTGTGTGTGTGTGTGTGTGTGTGCAAACATGTGTGTGTGTAGAACCACGGGAGAATTCGGGAACCACCATGGACGCCTCCACCTCCTCCTCGTTTACTCTGCCCCGGGATTCACAGGCTCCACCCTACCAGAACCAGAAACGCAGGCCACCCCCGCTTCCGCCTGGAGTCTATACTTGGGGTCTAGGATCCGAACTCAGGACCTTCTGCCTGCAAGGCAGAGGCTTAACCCCTGAGCCACCTCTCCAGCCCCTATTTTAACATTTATTAAAGAGGAAATTAAATTTGCATGCTAATGAAATGTTCCTGTACATTACATTTTTTTACATAAAAAATTAAATCTTGGCTAAATATATGACCTACAGAATACAGGGCATCTTCAACTGTTTTTTTAGAGTCAATTGATACCTTGGTTTTATAATCACCAGTGTTGAAAATGTCACATACATAGCGCAAAATGACAGAAATACATAAGGGCCATTTCAGAAATTGTTGGAAATCCTGTCCTAATCTCCAGCCAAAGTTCATTTTGCAAGTTTTCTTATAAAACTCAGGTCAGCAACTCAAACAACAGTTTTAAGATTCCAACATCCTTACACAAAACAATCCATAGCTTCTCCTTTGATACTTACACACTGAGGAATGACAGAAGGGAAATGGTCTTTGTTTTCCAAAACTAAACTATTATATCTTGTAAGAGCAGAAAACTTTCTATGTACAATGTCATAGTTAAGCACGGGTGTCAACTTGACTGTTGAGGGTTTGAGCTCTGGGTACAGTTGTAGAGAGTTGATGGTTGAGTTAAGCCCAGAGCAAACCTGAAGGAGATTGTCTAGCTGATGGGGAAGACCCAGCCCATGGTGGATGGGATTAGGCTCTGGATAAATCACAGAGAGCTGGTTGAGAGAATTGGCATCCTTCTGTTCACTTGGCCAGACATGCTGGTCTGGCAAATAATGACTGTCCATCTCTCAGCCGTTATGCAGTGATGGTGTAGCCAGTTCCTTTGGCCCTGGTGTTGGTGCGTGCTCTCCCATCAAGCTGGACTAAGAACTGTAACCAAACTGTTGTAAGGAAATAAATCCTTTGTTCCCTTAAGCCGTTTGATGGTCATTTATCAGCAACCATGCAAATGAACTGCAACATACAATAAAAACACTGCACTTCATAGCATACAATAGTCTCTTTGTAACCCAAGTGTTTCAGGCAGTGTGTGTTGTTGTTAACTGGCATGCATGCATAGCACAAGGCGTTCAGAAGCAGGGCTGCAGTGAAATAGTGTGATGCCAAGTCGACTCACACTTGCCAGAAACACCTTGAACTCGTTGCATGTTTGGTTTTGAATTAATCTTTGGTTAATGCACAGCACCCACATTTAGCTACGTGACCTCTGGAACTTCAATTTAAGAATCTAAGTCAGTGACTGACCCAGCGGCACATTGGTCCCATGGGCAGAAGTTACAGGAAGGCTCATGGTGGTCAGGCTCATTGGTGGTCACACGGGAGTGGCAGGGAGATCAGATGAAGATGATGGAGGGGATAAAACTCCATATTGCTACTAAGGAAATGTGAGATTATCTCTCCGTAGCATGAGTTAATTCTCTTCCTTGTGTTTGTTTTTGTTTTTGTTTTTGTTTTGAGACAAGGTCTCACTGTGATACCCAGTCTGGCTTTCGACCCCCATGGGCAAGCAGCCTCCCGCCTCTGCTGGAACTACACGTGTGCATTGCTTCCTGCACCTGGCTTCTCTCTCTAGCTCTTATGCTCCCTTTTTTCTTCTCCTCTAGGAACCGCTGACTTGGGATCTGGCACGGTGCTCTGCACACAGGGATGCCAGAGCACGCTGCAGACTTTGTCTCCTAGGGGTTCTTTTCCCTTACGCTGGCCTAATTGCTCGACCACCTCGACCTGAATATAAGTGAGAGCTGTCCCCTTGGCGTGAGGTGCGCTTCAGGTTGCTCTGTTGGAGTCCTGAGCTCTATCTCCAATCCACCCCTGTCATTCAACTTTCTTACCATTTCCCGTTGATCCTAAGCAAGTCCTTCTCTATGTCCTTTTCCCAGCCCTTGATCAGCCAGAACAGAAAAATGTCCTGTCTATGAACTCATGACACCCCACAAGGACTCCCGCCATTGTCCTTTCTTTGTCCTGTGCACCTGTGTGCTTAGGGGCACTTTGACTTCTTCATCACTGCAGGTGTGCATTGGGGATGCAGCAGATGGTAGAGTGCGCCCAGCATCCTTAGAGGTAGATGAATAAAAATGTCCCGGTCTTGGGGCTGTAGAGGTGGCTCAGGGGTTAAGCCTCTACCTTGCAAGCAGAAGGTCCTGAGTTCGGATCCCAGATCCCATGTATAGACGCCGGGCTGAAGCAGGGCGACCTGCGTTTCTGGTCCTATTAGGGTGGAGCCTGTGAATTCCCAGGCAAAGTAAACAAGGAGGAGGTGGAGGCGGCCATGGTGGTTCCGGAATTTGCCTGTGGTTCTACACACACACACACACACATACATACATACATACACACACACACACGTGCGCACACACGCACAATTGAATAAAAAAAATTTTAAAAATGTCCGGTCTGTAATAGCAGCCCTGAGAGCAGCGCTGAAATCATTATCTACTGATCATGTGCTGCGTGGAACAGACAAAGCTTTCTGCAGACACTTCCTCACACCCCTGTTTCATGCTGGGTTTCCATCTTATCTTACCAAAGCTGAAGCTTGTGAGGGGGAAGGGAGCTCCTCAGTGTCACAGGTTGCTGGTGGGAACCGGGCCTGGCATTCACATCCACTGCCCTGCTCCTGTGGGTTAAGGGCTTGGCTGCAGCAGGGTGGGAGACAGACCTCTGTGGTCTCCTGGTGAACTGGAAACAGATCTGGGAGTGCATGCTGGTGGGGGGCAAGTCTAGCTTGCTTGGAAAAATGTGGACTGGTCTGTTTGAACGAGGCAGAAGTTGAACCTTGGAGCTTGCTGGGGAAGGATGTCAGCCCTATTGTTCCGGTGATGTGGCTAGGCTGCTGAGGTTCAGGGTGAGCGACTGCCTCCTTCAGTCTCGTGGCATCAGCTCCTGATCCCTTCAAGAACACCTTAGCCTCCCAGAGTCATTTAAATATAAAACATTCGCGCATCACCTTTTGGATTCAAATGTGCTCAGTGGAGGTGACCAGGAGAACACATTTGAAAGCAATAAAGACCCCCTCCAACCCCCTCTCCACAAGCCTACTGGTCACCAGGTCCCTGCCAACCTTCCCGCACAAAGCCCAGAGGCCCAGAGAGCATCCATGAAGCTTTTTGATGAGGGCGTCTGGGTACCCCGGCATTAGATCACTTCTCCCCCAGAGCAGCAAGCGGCCTGGATTATTTGTTTTGCAGTTCTGCCTTTTAGTGAAAGGCAGTCATCAGCAGCGGGCCACCCTGGGGAGCAGCAGTGACGCCCACCGTGGCTGGGAGGCTCCATTTCCCTGCACCGAGGCCTAATCAATGCAGCCACATCCAGCCTTCCCTTTAATAAGCTGATTGTGGAGCTAAATCCCGCGCGCTCTCCGCCGGGCCCTGGACGCTTTTGATTGACAAAACTAATCTTTCCTCCACCCCCACGTCTGCCGCTGCCCGCATCCTCTTGCAAATCATGTACTCAGCTGCTGACAATTAGATATAAGACTTGGGATTCGGGCACAGGAGGGTTATGAGGCTATGAATCAATTGTGGGGGCTCACGTGAGATAACAAACCGGGGGAGCCCGTCTCAGACACCTCACCTCAGTCCTCACTGCCTCCTGGCTGATTTATGAGTTGGTAATAACCTCGCCTGGTCTCCTGCCCCTGCTATTTTTCATAATGCACCGGGAAGCTTTAAATTTCTCAGCCTGGGGAGGAGCAGGGGCCAAGCTGGCTGGGTGGGGCTGGGACTAGGGGGAGCGCCTGCCCCGGGGTTTCCCCCCGCAGTCCATTGTCTCGGCAGCTGTATATGAGCTAGGGTCACCGAGGGGAACAGTTGTCACAGGCTTCTGGAAGCCAGCACACGGTGTGCAGGCCCGCCCTAGGTTAGGGATGAACATGGTGGAAAGTCGTTTGTCCATCAAGGCAGTGTGTCTGAATTCTTCCAACCTGCCCCAAACCAAATCAGGCGACTGGAGACTTTCCTTGGGAAGAACGGTCGACAAGGAAGCAGAGAGGACCAGCAAGAGAGATGGAGGGGACAGGGTCTCTCCACCAGGAGGCAGAGGATTTGAAGACCCCCTACCCCTTTCCCTCCTTGACCTTCACTTCCATTGTCCTCCTCCCAGTAGCTGAAGGTGTTTACAGGGAGAAAAGCTTTGCTATCTAGCTTTTTAACAAGTACCAAGCTGTTGAGATGGTCTTTTGTAAGAAGAAAAAGCGTAATCTTTGCGAGAAACCTATGATAATGGAAGAAGAGCCGTTAAACTTTTCGTCTAAGACACCTTTATTTGGAAACATAGTCATTGTAGACACAGCTAATTAAATGAGGAAGTTAGGGATGGCCTTGAGGCAACATGACTTGTATATTTATAAAAGGGGAGTCTCAAACAAGGAAAACCTAGAAAGGATGCCAAGTGGAGACACAGGCAGAAATCAGGACAACATGGGGACAGGTCAGGAACGCCACATTCTGCTAATAGACCATCCAAAAAGCATGAGGCAGATTCTTCTCTTCAAATTTCAAAATGGGCTTCTGAGACCTTGCTCATCCAGTCTCCAGTACTGCAAGAAACTCCACCTCTTTCATTTGAGCTACTCAGTGTGCCGTCCTTTATGTAGCCACCTAAAAGTGAGGAGGAAGCCTGGACCGCCCAGATAATCCCAAGGGAGCTGTCCAGCTCCAAGCTAAGTGCTGCAGGGAGAAATGACCTCTTGCTCTGCAAACACATGCAAAAGGACTTTGGCCAAGTCCTGGGAGTGACAAGGGCTTTTCGTTACCTGAACACTGTGCTGGACTCAAGTAGAGGTGAAGTAGGGTCAGATAATAGCATATACACCTGCCGTATTCTGGAAACGGAAGTGTGGTCCGTAAGGACAGAGTGCTGAGTCTCATTTCATTCAAATGAATTGGACTGGGTGAGGATGCTATCTTGCTTTCTGTCCTCATTTTCTAACAGGGTCAGAAAAGTTGCCAGTCAGGATTCTGGATTATCCGCCTGCTGTGCCTCCCTCCCTTGTTTCTCCTCCTGTCCAGCAAGCTGACCATCAGAAGACCCTCGCTAAGAACATGAAGATATTCTGAGACTCCATAAGGCCTCAAGTCAAAATGCGAGAGAATAACACTAGAGTTCCAAGTTGCTGTTTCTCCCGGCCATGCAGTGAGGTCAGTTAGATGCTCGTCCTCCTGACGAGGTGTCTGAAACACAGACGCTCTGAGCACTTATCATGTATCCATGCATATTCTATGCCAGATGCTGAACCACAGCACATACAGTGTTTCAATTACCCCTCACAGCTGCTGCGGCAGGACCCATTATTAATATCCTCTTTTCCTACAAGGGATTTCAGTCACGGACCGAGCAGGTGCATAGTCTGCAAAGAAACGGGCTGTCCTCAGCAAAACCAACGAGCCAGGCATTGTGCAGCGGGTTCTGGTGTGTGTGTGTGACCTTAATTTTTTTCTGTAAGTTGGTGGAATGTTTCCTACTGGATGCTGCATAGGGGCTGTAGCATGAGTTGCAGGCACACCTGTCCAGCTTTGTATCACCGTATTCTTTTGTTTCCAATGCTTGGGAGGTGACCATTACATTTGCCATTACATCTGTCCTCCAGAGCCCAGTGACCAATCCTCACTCTTTGAAAATGACAGGAAGCTTTCATCACACTGTTTCTTCCACTCGTGTTTCTTCCTTACTGCCAACTCCAAAGCCCAGTTTACCATCTTTTTTGAGCGAGTTCTGGTTCACGGTGGCATTGTAATTTTCTTTAAGGAAAAAAGAAGGGTCTAAAACAATATAGATGCCTCATGTAGAATATCTTTCCATTCATCTCAATGGAGATAATCAGAATTTTTTCATAGAATTATCACCATAAGATTATTCTAAGATCTGGAATACAGAAACTTGACTTTCTAAGGCTAATATGCAGTTAAAATGTTTCGCTTTACAGTTTTAATAGTAGTAACAATTATCATCACCAAATTAATTCCTCTGTACCAAGAAAAAATTAAATGCAGGATATCAGTTTCCCAGATATTTTTTGTATACTGGGAAAGTTATTCATTTTTTTTTTTACTTTTGAGGTTTTTTTTCTTCCACTCAGACAAATTTGATAAGTACCCCATTCCCCTCCTTCCCTCCATCCCTCCCTGGACCCTCTTGCTCCTTCCCCCCCTTTTCCCCTTACTTTCCCCCTTCCCTCCCTTTCTCCCAGTGCCCCCCTCCCATTCTGGAGCATTCTTTAGTGTTCAAACTTCCCTCCAGGTCCTCCTTTCTGATGAGGTGTAAGGACTCAGTGGCATTAACTAGAGCTCTTTTTTGTGTTCCCCCTTAGTATAGGAACACTATTGTGGCTGTTAATCCCTTGCCTCTAAGGATTGTAGTGCCTGTGATCCATGCTAGACTATGGGGGTTCAATGATATGTTGGTCATTGCCCAGATCATGGAAAGTCCTATTATGATTACGTCAGCTCCAACTTGTACAGAGTATCTTGCATATCGTTGCTCCTCCCCATCTTTAGGCTCTTACAACTTTACCACCCCCTCTTCTGCAAATTTCCCTGAGCTTTAGGATGGGGATAGATTAGGCTGGCCTGTTTCCAGGTAGTTGATGTAGAGTCTCTGATTTTCTGAATTATAGTTTGTTGATTTTTTTTTCCGCTTTGCTGCTCCTGCACCGCCCTTGGCTCCATCCTGATAGGTATTGGATGTCACCCCCTAGGGCGCAGTGTGTCCTAGCTGGACTGCACGCATCTGGGCGGGTGGGGAAAGGGAAAGTTATTCATTCTTAAGGCAGGCATAATGGCAGAAATATTATTTGACATAAGAATGCATAGATTCCAGTTCCAAATCTAATAAGTACTAATACATAGCTTTGAATATCTCCAGGCCTAATCTTTCATTTCACTTTTTAATTAATTGATTGATTGTGTACATGCAGGTATATGTGCATAATGTATGTGTGTGTCATTGTGTGTGGTCACTTTTGAGTATCATTTCTCAGGTACCATACACCTTGTTTTTTGTGGCAGGTCTCTCAATGATGGACTGTTTGACCAGCTAGCTCCCAAAATCTACCTCTCTTTGTCTCCCCAGTGCTGAGATGCTAAGCTCACCCCACAGCCATGATTTCTCTGGACCTCTAAAGATCAAACAGTCTTTATGCAAAGCAAGCCCTTCATCATGTGTGCCTGACCTTTTAAATAGCTATGATGATAATGATGAAGGTGATGATGATAATGGTGATACCCTGCATAATGATTATCAATGTGATATGTGATAGCAAGATAAGGTACCTGCTATATTAGAAAATGGCACTTTCATAAGCATTGACACCCCCCTTGATGAATGCAGCGAGCCTGGGGTGTGTCTTTAGAGATGTAGCCAAGACCTCGGTCAACATAATTAAGCACATCAGTAGAAGAAATTTTTACCTTGATTGGGAAGTAGGGTAAGCTTATCCATGGCAGGACCTATAGCAATTTTTCTGGGTTCCTGAGTTATCTTACTCCAAAGAAATGGTGTAGGTTGACAATGAAATTGATCAATTCCCTCAGCACCACACTACACAGTTCACCAGGTTTCTAGGAACTTGAAATTTGCAGAGGATTTCAAGCAGCCCTTCATCTTGGAATAATTTGATCCAATACCATGGGAAGAATGGGGGAGGAGATGCTTGGCACTAGGATCTCCTTGGGTCTATTTTTCTAGTGGGCAGATGCCTGTCAAATGCTAGATCTTTTTTATTTTAGGGGAACCGGAGATTTTTGTCCTTGTGTTCAGTTCTCCGTTGCAGTTCCTTGTCCAACCTGCAGGACAGCCCCTATAAACACTGGAAGCTGAGGGCAATGGCCCCACAAGGTTCATAGGACTGCTGAGAAAAGGGCAAACCTTCTCATTTGCTAGAGTGTGAGCCTGCCAATGTGTGCTGAAGTGTGCCAAACTATTGAGCCAGCTCCCTCCATCTCGTCCATCTGCACAGGAAATGGCCCCACCCACCATGGACTTGGCCTTCCTGCATTAACTAAATCTCCTGAAGACTTGCTTAGGTTTACCTCAACTACAAATTCCTCATAGAAATGCACAGAGCTCAGCATTTGATTGACAAGTTAACACCTATTAAAATATATTTATTTGGTTATGTCTTCTTTTTTTCAATTCTTTGCAGCTTTCATGTGTAAATGTAATGAATTTATGTATTTACATACCCCCTTCCCACCCCCATCTCTCCCATTCCACCCCTCTCTTCTAGCAATCTCTTTCCTGCTCTTAAGCCCCCCCTGCATGTATGATCCATTGAGCCCCAATATAGGACACCTATATTGTCAAGTGCCTAGGTACCATCTGGGGCATGAGCAACCCACCAGTGGGCAGACTGCTGAGTAAAGAAGTTTGGTCCCTTTTTGTCCTAAATAGTCTCTTGGGATGGCACCATATCTCTTGGGATCCTCTCTCCTTCTCGGTGGCAAAATACTGATAGGCTAGCTATTGTGGAGGTCTGGTGGGAGTAGATGTTGTTGCATTGAGCTCTTGGGTGTGTACCCCATAGAGGATGCTGCCTGGCAGTACCTCTCCACACCTTCAGATTCTTACATCTTTTGAGGAGCTTCAAATATCTAGCTGAAACCCAGAGTTGTATAAGAGTCTTCTCCAAACCAGAAGCAGAAGTCCCTAAAATACTGGGAGCTGTTGCCAGTCCACTCTAAGTTCATTTGTTATGATCTAGAGTTAATACAATATAGGAACTCATTGTGTCTTATTCCCACCAAGTACATAAACAAACACCAACAAAGGGTATAGGTTGCCACCCCTAATATATGGATGTGATAAGCAGCCCCAGGGTGTCTATAGAAATCCACTCACAGGCTCCAGGGGCAGCTAATTGGGCAGAGAGTATGGTCATCTGAAGGCCAGTGATCCAGCATCCTGACTGACTCTCCTCTCTTGACCCCTTTGCTTAAATAAAGACCTGGGTTAAATCTTAAGCAGTACATAAAACTATTCGAAGTGCACACCGGTCATCCTAGTACTCGGATATAGAGGCAGGAGGATCAGAAGTTCTAGATCATCCTTGACTGTATAGTGAGTTCTGTGGCCCAGGATACAAGAGACCTTGTATCAAACAAACAAACAAAACAAGTGAGCCTTTGTTCTCTTCTCTCTCTCCAGAGGGGGGAAAAAAAGCTAGAGTCTGAAGGCAAGGGAGGTTCTCAGGGTCCCCCTATTCACCCAACTGTGGTCCAACAGACCAATTTGCCCCTCTCTGTTCTTGCAAATAAAATAATTTCTCTTTAAAATGTATTGAATATTTTATGAATATCAAATGCTACAGAAATGTAAATAAAAATATAGTGCCTCTCTTCTACCTAGGATAAACTTAAAGTTAACAATTTAAAAAGATTTCCAGACTATTCTTCATTTCTTTATACACTTACGAATTACATTTATAATTAAGTGATAAGAATTTTCCTACTGTTAAAAAAAAGTTGTCTTACAGCGTTTGCTTTTTTCAGTTAATATAGTAAGTGTTCAATAATTATTGCATGAATGAGCCATAAGCACTGAGTTCCCTGTTAGAGAACTTTTGCATGATCCCAAATGCCTATTCAATAAACACATTTACAAATAAAAGATTTAACTGAAAAACATGCACAAACACAAGTGAAAATGTACTATGTAACTGCTGTTAATTAACACATGTGGAAATTCACTAATATAGCCACATGCAGAGGTAAAGTGCTTTGAGTGCCCTCTAGTGCTGGATTACATGTTAATAAACTGGCTCCACAAAGACAACTTTCAAATCAGCATTGTAGGTTCCTTGGGAATAAAGAATGGCTCTCTTATATTTGTTATGTTTTTATTTTGTTGTGGTATTATGTATAAGTCCTCCATAAGGCAATTTGATTAAGATAAGATCCCTAATCCAATGACAACAAAAGGCATCAATTAACTTCAAATAGGACAGAGAAGAATCTAGTTTAAGCTCTTTACTAAGAAGAAGAAAGGGGTTGTGTGGGGAAAAAAAAAGGAAAGACCAAACAATAAAGAAAAATGCTCACTCCTTTTGACCGACTATATGATTCTTGTCTGGCTATATCATGAAGTAACTGGAGCTCCTTCAAAGCACATAATATTACAACATATTTACCTTCCATACTCGTCCCAGTAGTAGAACTCACAATGGTTCCCTGCCTGCCCCAGGACTGGAAGGAGACAACTAACTTATGGATCAGCCCTTGGAAGCCTGAAATAACACAAGACCAAGAATATCCATGCAAGACTCAGAAGACAGATCAGTGGCTAAAGTGCTTGCCCGTCAAGCATGAAGGTCAGAGTTCAGATCCCCAGATCGCACGAAAATGGTTCAAGGCAGAAGGATGTAAGCATCTGTAATCCCAGAGTCCCTACTGGAGATGGAGACAGAGATGAGAGTCTCTCCAGAAACTCCTGGGCCAACCAGCCTGGCTACACGGCAGCAGTGAAGAGTCCTGGTTTTAAGCAAGGTGGAAAGACAAGAAACAACACTCAGCTTTAGCTTCTGATCTCCTCATACACTCACATCTTACACACACAGATGCATTTACCACACACACACACACACACACACACACACACACACACACACACATCCGCTTATTCCTAAACACCTTCCATAGGATTTCTGAATGCCAACAAATTGTGCTTGCAGTATGTTAGGGGCCATAGTGGGGTGATGCCACAGCAGAGAAGTACAATGACCTAGAATAGTCAGGCAGGCAGCATCTTGACTCTCACCTGGGTCTGAAGATGGTCATACTTGTCTCTGTCTCCAGTCACCAGATGAGACCATGATTATCACGGTAGCCACCCCAGTGACAAGAAACCCAACTATATTGTCCCTCCAGTGCAAGGACAAAAGGAAAGAGTTTGTGTGTGTGTGTGTGTGTGTGTGTGTGTGTGTGTGTGTGTGTGACTTTTCCTTCCTTCCGAGAAAAGTGCTTAAATGCAATCCTTTAGCTGGGTGAATGAAGACCAGGGTCTGGTGGAGTGAAAGAACAATTAGGCCAAAAGGGGTAGAAACCCAGACAATGGGCCTGGGTTGGTGGCGGATAGGATGGCAAAAAAGGAGTTTCAATGTGAATGAATACTAATTAGTGACATGGATATTAATGATGACAGTAATTAACAGGGGAAAGGAAGGGCTGTCATTGTCCCAGGGTGAGTAATCAATCTTGGCAGGTGATAAATAATGGTTGAGCAAGCTCAGCGGAAAGATAATCCGCAGGCCCCAGGGAAACCTTACAGTTTCCAAGCAACCCACAGAAAAGAACTATTTTTCTTTTGAGGGGGGAAAAAAACAGGTTAGAATCTCTCTCCAACCCCCAACCTGGGATTACAGTTTTTATTTGATTTCTGCTTTGTTCTCCATTTCCTAGGACAAATGTTGTACTTGTGCAATTTGAAGGAAACGAACATGTGCGCACACACGTGCCCCTGCACAGACGCATTCTCTCAGAGAATGTGAATGAATAGGACTGTTTCTGACTCAAGTTTAGCTCATAGATGCCAGCCGGGAGTAAGGGTGAGAAACTCTTACGTCTTGCTTTTGAGGTTGAGATGGGGGGAAAAGGCGTTGCTGGTGAAGGCTGACTGGGGAAGGCCAGAGAGAGACAGGATGGGACGCTGGTGGCCCTGCTGATCCACAGAGTCACAGAGAAGCCAAATGTCCAGGCTGTCCAGCCAGCACTGAGCTACTTCTAGTGATTGGCCAAGTTTCTGAAAATTTTGGTTCCAAAGAAAGGTGCTGCCCAGGAAGCCCTTCTGCTGGATCTCCTCCTTCCAACTGGGAATCTAGCCTAGTGCAACAGGCAAACCCTCCTCCTTGGGTCAACACCTCAGACCCACCGCGGGCTCAGAAATCTGGAAATAAACATCACCTCTTTCAGCCTGTTTTCCATCAAGCATTCTACATAGGGTGATAAAAGTCACCTTTAGTGGTCTGCACTGGAGTGAACTGAGATCTTCAGGTGACAAGGGAGATTGATTAAGTATTCAGAACTTTCCAGAAAGCTAGATTCATCCATTCCCGATGCTGCTCTGAGAACATGAGTCCTAGGTACCATGTTTTCAAAGGCAGACAATCAAAAGAGAACTTGTTCCAAAGACTATGACCAATTATGAAAGTGTGAGGGATTCCAGCTTGGCACACCTTGAAGAAGGACATCAATGATTTATGGAAGGACTACCCCAAATCTCCAGGCATGGGCTCAGAGTGATGACATGTGGGTTCAGGTTTGCTCTCTATCATCAGAGGGCAAAACTAAGGCCCAAAGCAAGAAGTGAGAGAAGGGATGTTTTCCTTGCAGAGAAACCAAAGGTGACTTAGCTAGGCAGAAAACCTGCCTAGGTACCGGGGTTCTTCTAAACATATGTTATATTCTCTCTCACGAGAGCCCCAATGGACATTAATATTCATGGTGGAAATTATGACTCCTTTTTTATCGGGGCTATGCTTCATCTGGGTACCCAGATTTTCTACTCTATCAAGAGCAGTAAAGAATGGTTGCAATTAGGTCACTTCTACCCACATCTAATTGGTAGAATTCAATCCATAACTAACTACAGGGACGTTTGGAAGAGTGGTAGAGCTGAGACCCAGAGGGAAATGCACAGAAGTTTCTGTCATAGACACACAGGCATGTTGATTCAGAACGGACCCCTGCCAGCCCTTGGCAGGGAGGGCAGGAAGCTGAAGGGGCCTCCTTTCTCAGGGGTCAGCTAGGAGACAGACATGATAACACTTCTCTGGTCTGTTTTGAGGAATTCATTTAGATGCTCACTGAAAATGTGTGCGTGATCTGAGGCATCAGAAGACAATGTGAACTCCCTTTGTGTAAGAAAATTAAACCATGGGCTGGGAATGCATGAAGTGGAGTGCATGAAGCCCTCGGTTGGGATCCTTAGGACTGCATAAAACAGCCATTGTGCGGGGCTGGAGATGTGACTCAGGGGTTAAGCCTCTGCCTTGCAGGCAGAAGGTCCTGAGTTCAGATCCTAGATCCCACGTATAGACACCGGGTGGAAGCGGGGGTGGCCTGCATTTCTGGTCCAGTAGGGCGGAGCCTGTGAATCCAGGGGCGGAGTAAACAAGGAGGAGGAAGAGGTGGTCCATGATGGTTCCCAAATTCACCTGTGGTTCTACATTTCTGCACACACACACACACACACACACACACACACACACACACACACACATATACACGCACACACGCACAATTGAATTAAAAAAAAAAACAGCCATTGTGATATGTGTGACTAAATCCCAGCATCCTCCACTGCATAAGTTCAAGGTCAGCCTAGGGATATATGAAAAACAGTCTCAAATGAAAAGAAGAAGATAAGGGAGGGAAGGAGGGAAGGAATCACAGGTATAGAACTTACCAGTGGACAGTAAAGGTTGATTAGAATAGAAAACAGTTATTGTTAGCTCTTAGGTTGACTGCTTGTTGGAACAGGACTTTCTTTAGTAAAAAGGTTTCCGACGCCCAGGCAGTCTTCTATTAAACTGTTTTGTCGTTGCAGGTACTGACATTGTACAGTGGCTTATGAAGAACCTCTCCATTGAGGACCCAGGTACTTGGCTCCTGAATTTACCCTTAACATATCCTTGTGTCCATATACATCCCATAACCGACTTCTCCACTGGGTTCTCCATAGTCCTGACAACTAGGCTTATCAATATGGAGGCCAAGATATGGAATCATTCCATTCACAAATAAAATGAATTTATTTCCTCCACTGATATCTATCTTCACATGGAAATCACCCTTTGAGGAAATGAGGCACTATTTAGAATGCCAAGGAGCTCAATACAATGGCGTGTGAAATGAGATGAATTCTCGTTAGCCACAGCAATTAAAGATAAGTTGTAGCCCTGTCACAGAACAGCCTTCCAGAGCCAGCTCTTAAAATTAGATTCCCTGATCCACAATTAAGATGTTTAATTATTTGCTAAGACTCCTTCTGTTTTCTGCCTCTGCAAGACATGAAGAAATGATGGGGTTTTTTTTTTCACTTCTAATTGTGCATTTCAATTAGGCAAACCCTATCAGCCAAACGACAAACCCTGACCAATAAGACAGTTTCCACAGCTGTCCTCCCACCAGAAAATAAGTAGAAAAATTTGTTTGCACAGTATAATTAGGAAATGGGGAAGGGAATCCAGAAAAAAATAGGTAAAGCTGGTTATCTGTGTATTGTGAGTTCTGCATTGCACACTTGTCTGGCTTTACTAGGTATTCTTAATGCACCTAAAGGACATGCTTACAAAGATCCATTAATGTGGATCTCTGCTGATATTTTGAAGGACATTCTTGGGGTGATCATTAGACTTACTTGCCCCAAAATTAATTGGTCTCAAGGCACAATGGTTTCTGGAATGTGGCTCAAGTACCTACGCTAAATGCCAGGATTGCAGCCGGGGTGGGTCCACAGACTCCAGACTTCCTGTATTTTAACACTCGTGAAGAAATGCATCTGTATTCAACATACACAGACTTTCCCCAGATGGTGTCATTGTTCCCCACATGGCCCAGTACAGCCACTATTTGTAGAGCATGTGCACTGCATTAGGCATCAGAGGTAATCTTGAGTTGATCCGAAGCACACAGGAGGGTATGTGTAGGTTAGATACAAATGCTCTATAGAATTTAAAAAGTAAGCTGGTCACCAGGAAGTGGGTAAAATGAAACACCGTTTCTTCTGATTCCACTTCTGGCAAGTGTATGTTCTTTCCTGTTGCCAAATCTCCCGCCCGGCCAGCGGGGGGAGGGGAGGCAGGGGGTTGCCTCATGGGCACCAGGCGAATGGGCGAGCAGGCGACGGGGTCACCACCCAGACCCCGGGAGTCAGGCGAGAAGCAGCAAGCAGATGATGAGTTGGTCGCAGACTCAACTTTACTCAGGAAGTGTTTGGGCTTACATAGGGTTGGGGTCCAATCAGGTGTGGCCACCCCTCTGCTCGGGGGAGGGGGGAGCAGCCACCAATCATTCACCTGTTTACTGGGTGTCCAGGTTAGATGGCCACTTCCCATTGGTTGTTCATCCCTCCTTCCCATTGGTTGTTCATCCCTCCACCCATTAGTTGTCCATTCCTCTGCCTGTATGGTTCCTTATTCAGGCTTGTCTGTAGCAACCTACAGCCTCTCCGCCTGCCCTGCCTACAGCCCCTCTGCCTGCTCCTGCTCTGGCAAAATCTCCTTTTCTCTGCCACCGCTTGAGTTCCCCTTTGGGACCATGATTCCTTCTCTGCGATGGTCTCATGACTGGTAGTCAATGATGGGTAAGGCTCCACATGAGGGTGGTGACCAACCTAAGACAGGCACAGTCACCTATATTCCACGCAGCTGAAGAGGCTAGGGGTCGCCCCAGCTATCATGGCCCCCACTGAAAAAAATTTATAAATAAAAGGGTGAAAATGTAGCACTATCAATTCAAGGAGGCCCTAGCCCAGGCTCCCCAATGCAGGAGGTCTGACTACAGACAAGCCTGAATAAGGAACCATATAGGCAGAGGAATGGACAACTAATTGGCGGAAGGATGAACAATCAATGGGAAGGAGGGATGAACAACTAATGAGAAGTGGCCATCTAACCTGGACACCCAGTAAACAGCTGACTGATTGGTGGCTGCTCCCCCCTCCCCCAAGCAGAGGGGTGGCCACACCTGATTGGACCCCAACCCTATGTAGGCCCAAACACTTCCTGAGTAAAGTTGAGTCTGCGGCCAACTCATCTCTGCGTGCTGCTTCTCGCCTGACTCCCGGGGTCTGGGTGGTGACCCCATCGCTGGCTCACCCATTTGCCTTGAGCCCACGAGGCCCCGCTGTTTCCCCTCTTCCCCATAACTGGTCCAGTGGGGGATTCGGCAACACTTTCCAAAAGGGAATGGTGAGTCTTAATAGGCAAAGCATTTACATTATGTCTGTTATATTGAAAAACTTACAAGTAAAAGACAAAACCAATCACTTAAACATTGAGAGCTTGCCTTCTTCAGTGGTGGAGCCACTGATACAACAACCATGCTCCACACATGCCCCGTTATATGGTAACGGAGGTAATCCTGGTGAAACTCGGTGGGACATACTACAACAAAAGACATGAAGGTAGGAGTGAGACTTGTGGGAAAAGGAGGGGGAAATAGGATCAAGAAATATGGGGTAGAGTTGACTAAAGCTCACGGTATACATATATGAAGCTTTCAGAGAATTAAAAAAATTATTACAAAACTGATACACACTCATAGAAAAAATTAAGAGCTTATGAAAACAACCATTACTAGAGAATTCCAAACAATGTCAATTTCCATGTCCAAAATTCTATCCAATCAAAAGTACTGGAAGGTCTCTAGAGACTGTCATGTGCAGTAGGGTCATTTAGACTATTTTTTTCTCTCAGTTGTGATCATGATAAATATAAATTCTTAACTGCCAAAGGTTTTCAGTTTATGGTCAGGGCTGCAGTAATGAAGAAGTAGATGGATTGCGGCATAAATGTGCATAATGCTCTCAGGCCAGCCTCCTGGTAGCACTGCCCACCCCACTGATTTTCTGAGAAGCTGACGTCTTACTTGTGTCCATCAGAGAAGATATGCCTTTCTCCTCACAGAGGGGATTGTCATATTGCAATGCATGTCCAAAGTCTCTCTATGCAGGGAGGCCATGTCCTCATTGCTGAGGATGATAAAACATGAGGAAGTCAAAATTATGAGTCGCCTATTGAGTGTTCGTTCACCCTGTGCCAGACACTGTCCAGCACTTTGTGTAGATACAAGACTCTATGCCCTCACTTCATGAACGTGAAGTAAGGCCTGAGACTTTCTTCTAGCAGGTCATAGGAGGACGAGTGGTCACCACTGTCAGGTTCTCAGAGGAGCCCAGACACGTGGCAGTCCCTTCTCAACTGTCCACTTCTCCACCCCCATTCTACCACGGACAAGGACAACTACCATCAACATGGTCATCAATGACACTTGACTTCTGGTCCACTTCTTGCTCTCTCGGTGTACATTTCAGCCAAATGACATGTTTCACGCTGTTTTCTTCCCCTGCAGTTGAAGCAATACACCTGGGGAGCCTTATAGCCGCCCAGGGCTACATCTTCCCCATCTCAGACCACGTTCTCACCGTGAAAGATGATGGCACCTTTTACCGTTTCCAGGTAGGCCGGCTGGCTCCTCCTGAAGGACCATTTCTAACCTCAACTCAAAGCAGCTAGAATAACTAGAGCGTGTTTAAGGGAGTCGGCCTCGCAACTCAAATACTGGTAAGAAAGTACAAAGAACTCTTTGCTAACCCACTGGTTGACCTCCTCAGAGAGTAATAAAAGGACCTCCCTGAAAGTTTATAATAGTTGGGAGACACGTACAAGCCCTTTGGGTCTATCACAGAATATCATAACCTGTATAACTTATAAACACCAGAAATTCATTGTCCACAGTTGTGGGGATGGAAAAGTCCGAGATCTAGGTGCCAAAATGTTCAGCACCTGGTGAGGGACCGCTCTCTGTGTCATAGATGACACCTTCTAGCTGCGTCCCACATGTGGAAGGGACAAAGGAAGACGGAAAGAGATCCTTTGTCAGGGCACAAATCTTGCTCATGAGGAATGTACCCTCATGTCCCGATCACCTTCTGAAGACCCCATCTCTAAAAACATCACCTGGATGATCCGGATCCAGAATGCAGCAGAAACTTGCCCCCTATTTCATTTCCTTGGGAGGAAAAGCCTGCAGAGGGGTGGAAAACCGGGGTGCTGCAAGACTGACCGTGGCACTTAGTGACCCAGGAAGCAGCTTTGGTGTGAGCCTGGGTGAGCTGAAAAGCAACAGCCATGACCCTCACGCAGCATCACACTGGAACGAGGTTTCTATGTTGCTCCCTGGTCACCTTCCCGACCCATCCTGTGCCCGTTCTCCCAGGTGCCGTCTTGAAGGAATCTGGGCAGAGGATTAGGGGCTATGTCAAGGTCTATACCACAGTGTTTGGGGACATAGTTCTTCAGAGGAGTTAAAGGAGAAAAAAGGAAACCAAGATACATGCCAAGAAACTGAGCTAGCCTCATGTCTATTTCAGGGTTAAAAAATATGTGTCCCATAAATGTAACCCGACTCAGCTGCATTAGAGTGTTGGATAAGGCTGGGCATGGAACAAGCCAGAAGGAGATGATGGACAGAGAGCTGTCTTTGGATGGGGGCGGTCTGGCTGGGTGCACAGCTGGTGAAGGTGTCTGCCTCTGCTTCTGACCCCTTGTGCTTTTTTGCAGGCTCCTTACTTCTGGCCTTCAAACTGCTGGGAGCCTGAAAACACCGACTACGGTGAGAACCCTGACCCACCCCTCCTTTTACTCCAGGAGCGTGGATGCTTAGCACATGGGGACCACGGTGCAGGGGAAGGAAGCGTCTCCCCCCAGTCACTCCTTTCAAACACTGTTGACATGTCATAAACCCCCTGCCTCACATAATGAATGGAGACTGAGCACACTGAAATGCAGTTCTTGGCAGAGACGGGCAAAGAGAAGGAAAGGCTTATTAGTCGTGAACGCGATGTTCCTGTTGTGGACACTGGAGGACCAGAGTCCCTTACGAACATGTGAAAGGGACACTTGCTTGCTTGCTCCTTGCGATGGAAACAGGTTTCAGGGTGGGCGGGATCCAGGAGCTGCCTTCCCCTGGCTCATTTTTGTTCTCATCCATTTATTAGAATTTGCTAAGAATGTATTGTGCATCATGCCCCAGTTCCTTTCATCTTAATGTTAACATCTGTATGTTAACTGTACACACAGTGCATAAATCTGACTTTTTCATATAATTTGTTCAGACACGTAGCAGTTTTGTTGTGAGAATGTGTGATGAACTTAAGGTGGGAATAGGCACATCTAAATGAAGCAGAGGTGAGTGAGGTTGGGATGACAGGCAAGAAGGAAAAGCTAGGGCTGTTCTTCAGTAAAATAATTAAGGTCTGAGTTCAGATGCAATTCCAAGAGTCCCTCTAGTAGGACTTCCCATCATCACCAGCCACTGGTAGAGTTGTTCACGCATTCAGGGGAACACTGGGGAAGACACTATGGTGTGCAGACAAACTCACGGGGATGTCTGTGCAAGAACACACTGTGCCCTGCTTTCTGAGTGACAGGCTCTCCAGTGAGTGACAGTCTCAGAGCAGCAGGCTGAAAGTCCAAGGCTGTGGGTCTGTGGTTGTCAGGAGTGGCATTGACTTTGTGTTCTGTGTTTAGTATTTTATTTGGTAAGCTAGTTGTCCCATGTTGACCCAAATGGGTTGGAAATTTCCTGGGATGGTAGTCCCAAGATTATGCATCCATAATCCACATCTGAGCTAGCTACTTCTGAGTTCTCTGTGAGCCCAGTAGAGAATGCTGCCTGACCTAGGCGGCTTCGTCAAAGTGGATGCCACCTCCATTAGTTGAAGGTGTTCAGACCACGGACAATGGTGCTGTAGGTGACATGCCAAGCTTCTTGCTAATGTTTGCCCCAACCCCATAAACAGCCTTCAAGGGCTTGAAGAAGGCACTTTGTATCAGTGCAATCAATTCTCTATCAACACAATGCAGAGCTCCAACTAATTGTTTCACTGAAAGAGCTGGTGGATAGAAAAGGTCATTCCAGGCTGGGAAAATTGAAGAAGAATGGAGTTTGGGTCCCCAGGATCCTACACAAAATGCCAGGCAGATGTGGTTGCTTGCCTATAATTTCAACCTTGGAAGATGAAAATTGGGAATCCCCAGAGCAAGCTAGCTAGCCACACTGGCTCTATCAGCAAGCTCTGAGTTTGCTTAGTCTCAAAAAGATTAAGATAGGAGTCGGGGAGATGACTCAGGGTCAAAACCTTTGCCTTGCAAACTAAAGGACCTGAGTTCAGATCCCTAGATCCTAGGTTAAATTGCAGGGCAGAAATGGCAGCGGCCTGTGATTCCAGCTCTGGTAGGTAGAACCTGGGAAACTTCAGAGCAAAGCAGTGAAAAGGTAGAATAGTGGAGGATGATTCCCAGTGTTATCTCTTGGGCCTCCACAGAAACATGCACACTCAACAATCTTCTTGTGTACACATACACATTCATGCATGTGCAAAAAAAAGAATAAGGTGAAGAGCAATCAAAGATGATTTTCAATATCAACCTTGGACCTCCACATGTGTGATCATGCACCTGTTCACATATGTGTGAATTTGCACAAACGTGTATTCACATACATGCAAATACCCAAACATACATTCATGCATCCCCACATATATATACATAAAAAGGGGAAACAAAAAAAACAAGCTTATTCTTCATGTGCTTCATGTGAGTTAAGTTCTACAAAAGGACAGTATTTGTGACAGTCTTTGAGATAGAAACCAGGATCATTTTTTGGCTACAGATCGGAAGAGCTTGGGTTTCTTTCTTAAGTAAATGGCATTCTTTGTAAACACTCTGAATTTAGCACTATTGAATTACGTCATGAAAATTTTTGAAGCTACATGGAAAATATTGGGCTCTGCTACATTAAAAAATCATGCGTATGTGTGTGCATGAACATGCATTCATGTTTGTGAATTCTCTGTACAAGCGTCACAGCATATATGTGGAGGTCATAGGTCAACCTTGTGTATATCGATCTTTGTCTTCTGCTTTGCTTGAGACACACACTCTTTGCTGTTTTTCCACTGCAAACACTAGGCTAGCTAACGCATGGATTTCTGGGGATTCTCTTCTCTCCACCTCCATCTCTGCATAGGAATGCCGGGATTACAGATCCTTATGCTATGCACTGGCTGGTGATACTTGCACCACCAGTGCTTTTGCCCCCTGAGCCATCGTCCCCAAATATTGCCTACATTCTTAGGCACCAAATTGGCAGGAATTATCTTGTCAACTCTCCTTTTAAGGGGAGGTTCCAACAAACCATTTTGCGTTAATTTCGTCGGTATAGCTTCTTCTCATTTTATGGGGAGATTATATTCTGACAATCCCATTGTAACTTGAAAATATCATAAGTTTTAAAAAGCATATATAAATCTATTGAACTTCCCCACAGCATACGGTATGGTGTGGTTGTTTCCCTTCACGATTGTGTGGAAGCTATAGCTCCCCGCCACTGCTCAGCAGCCTGCAGGAGTCACATTTCCCTGATCACCAATCTAGGAAAAGATCAAAATTTGAAATTCCAAGTGTGGGTTCTCCTAGATGCATATGGCTTCCCCATCATTGTAAAATGGAAAAAATCATTAAGCCGAACCAAAGGTCTGGGACTGTGTCATGTAGATAATATTTAGTGAACTTACATTATTAAGATAACAGGTCCACAGACATAAGCAGATTTAGGGACAATCACAACTGGCTTGAGAATCCTCAGAGCAAGCTGGCTAGTGGATCAGTGTGCAGACAGAAATGCGGGGTGCTGCAGAAAAGGCTGCTGGCCACAGGGACCCCAGCATCCCAGGCTGCCAGAGTGAGTGGAAGCAGTTGGCTCATCCAGCAGGGAGCTGTCCAGGGACCTCTTGGCACAGGCACTGTGTCAGGCAGCTGGGCAGGCGCAGCTGTCTATGCTCTTCTCTCTTGAACACTCTGGTGTTCACATGCAACATTCATCCCCTGCTTTCCCTGGGTCTCTCCCCTTGGTGTGCAGAAGGAAGAAGATGCCGAAGCAGTAAAGACACTTCTCTAGGAGGTAGTGAAGGTGTTTGAGGAAGAATGTCCTCCTCCCTTTCCAGTTTTCTTTCCGTCCACCTAGCAGGAGTGGCCTGGGTATCAGGGACAGAATTACAGCCATGTAAGACACAGTCTACGGCCCTAAGGAGCCTCGTCCTAGAGTAGGGGGCACTCCAGTAAACATGAGTACGGGTCGTATGATAGATCTGTCATAAGGTGCTTGCTGCACAAGCCTGAGGGCCTGAGTTTGATTCCCAGCACATATGTTAAAAGATGGGTCTGTTGGCATATGCTTGTAACCTAGCACTGGGGAGAGATGGAAATGGAAAGAAATTTGCAGCTGAAATCAGCGAAAGATCCTGACTCAAAAAATAAGGTGCCAAAGCTCAAGGAAATGAACCTGAGTTGCCAAGTTGACCTCTAGTCTCCACAAACACAAGCATATATGTGTATGCTTACACACACACACACACACACACACACACACACACACACACACACACAAATAGATAAATGGGGGGACTTTCCATATAAGGGACACATGTGACAGAGATATTAGGCTAAAGTGGGGGCCTCCTAAAAGAAAGCATTTGGAGAACAGGAGAGGAAGTTTGGTACCTGAAGGACACTCTCTCTCCTCTCAGGTCATGGAGGACTCAATACACAGCTTTTAGGCCCAAGAAGAACATGGTCATAATTGATAAATAGTACTCTGAGCAGAGGGGGCTCGGGGCATAGCCAAGGGAAGAGGAAGAAGAGGAATCATCAGCTGTTATGACTTCCACTTAGCAAATCTCCTCCTCCAGGACAGAGCTGAGTTTCTAGAAAGGACCAGAGGGTGACTGGGTGGGAGGCTGAGTACCTGGGTTTATTCCACTGCTGGGTTTATATAATCATCATTTCTCTCTTCCCCAGCCATCTATCTCTGTAAGAGGACAATGCAGAACAAAGCGAGGCTGGAGCTGGCCGACTACGAAGCAGTGAGTATGGCTATTTCCCAGGCTTGCTGCAAGGAGAGGGTCATGTCCTCTCTTGCATTCTCCCTTCCTCTCCATTCTAGTCCTGCCCCAGCCGTGGGAGGGAAGTCTCCTGCTTTCCTCTCCTTTCTTCGCAGCTCCTCCTGCCACCGCAGTACAATTGCATCTTTACAGAAATAACTCTCCAGAGCCAACAGCCCAAAATAAACAACTCAAGCTGGGAATGGTGGTGCGCACCTGCCACCCAGTGCTCTGGAAGCTTTGATAGGCATACTGGGAGTGTGAGGCTGTCCCCCATAAAAAATGCCAGGCAGAAATGATGATGACCTACACTTCTGGCTATGAGAGGTGGAGCCTGGGAAAATCCCAGAGCAAAACAAAAAGGAGGTAGAAGCAATCCAGGGTGACTCTCAAAATCACTCTTGTGCCTCCACAAGCACATATACGCTAAAGTGCCTTCTTATATACACACATACAAAACAGAAAATAAAAACAAAACAAAAAGAACGCATACATAGACAGAGAGAACAATATACAAATGTAGATAAAGAAATAATTCAATAAATATGTGCGAAGAACTTGTACCAAAAGTTCACCAAAGAGAACAAATCAGCACATAAAAAGATACTCAACACTATAGCCATTTGAGAAGCATATCAAATTCACTGTGAGGTACCAGTCCACCTATTAGAACAGCTGAAAAAGATACTGATAATACTACATGATGGCAGGCATGTAGAACAACAACTCTCTTGTGTTGCTGGTGGGATGGTAAATGACACACATTCTCGAAAATGCCTTGGCAGTTTCCTATAAAGCCAAGCATATACTTAACATATGCAAGCAAGGAGAGAGACGAGAGCCCCTATTTATGCAAACATCAATATGCTAGTGTACATCGCAGCTTTACATATGATAACCAAAGACTGAGAGCAACCCAGATTTATTTCAGGAATTACACTATGGTACCATACAATGGAAGATTATCCTACCATACAAAGAAATGAAAATGATTTCACAAACACTTGGATGAGTGAGAACGACACCATATCAAGAGAAAGCATCAGTCATAACCATCCATTTTGTTGTGTGATACGCTTGTAAAGACCAATCTCTCAGAGCGAGATCAGTGGCTGTGGTTGTGGTTGAGGTGAAGCACAACTGTCAAGAAGGAGCCCTGGGGAATTCTAGAAGATGATAACATTGTCTTAAATCCTGGTGCTTCTATGAAAGTATAAAAATGTTAAGATTTTCACATATGTTTCAAGAAAGTCAGATTTGCACAACGGTTTCTTAAAATTACATATTTCATTCTATAACCACTCTCCTTAGTAATAGAACCCAAGAACAGGATTCAGTCAGGGAAATAAGATGTCTGTCTCAAGGGATGTTTTCTTTCCCTGCTGCATATGTTTCTCCTATATCTTCCTTTATAAGATGATATTCCTCAAAAAAAAATTAGGGGTCCCACCATATTCAGCTATACCCACCTGACAAAGCCCAGAGACCAAAACACAAAGAACACAAATACCTGCAGATCATTTAAAATTTAGTTTTAGCTTTGGTTGCAGACTCTTTCTACCAACTGAGCTCAGGTCATAGCAGACCAGGGGAATTGGTTTGCTGTCCATGTGTATCCCTCTTCTTTCTCCCCATGCACCTTCCGGGGCAGTGTTGCTGGACCTTGACTGAAGGGCGACAGCTTGCACAGGATGGTAACGCTAAGAGTGATGGAGAATCCTTCCTTCGAAGGAAAATCAGCAGCGTCTCCAGTCCCAACCACCCTCCAGCTGTCTTTCCCATTTTCTAGATGCCCCTCCCACCTTCCAAATGTCCCTTCTACTTCCCAAATGCTCCTCCCACTTTCTAAATGCCCTCCCACGTTCCAGATGCCTTTCCCACCCTCTTCATCTCAGGCTTCCAAAGGAAGTAGAAGGTTCCACTTTGCCAGGCTTTGCTTTTCCAGGGTCCCTCTCCTTTCCACCACCCAAACAGAGTTGTGCAGCCAGAGGAGGGCAGAATTTGGGCATGACTTCACCCTCTTTGATGTGATGTAGAAAAGGATGCAGTGCGGAAGGTGGTCTAGAACCTCAGCACCTAGTTAATGTCCGCGTATCAGATTGGATGGTGGACCATTGGGCGTGGTCATCACCATGGCATGGTCAGTCTGTGGCTCAGAGCATCCTGGGATGAGGTCAATGCTGCCCCGATACCCCCACAGTCACGTCACTCACATCACTCCTCTTTACAAACACTGCTGTTTTATCTACTACATGTCCAACTCAGAAAGGTTTGCCGTGACCACATACATGACTTCCCTCACACACTCCAGGAAAGACCCTCTATCTTTCACTTGATTTAGCAGAAGGTTTTTCGGAGGTTTACAAAAGGTCCCACAGAGAAGTGAGACAGTGTCACTGACTCCTGATGGGTTTCATTCTGTTTCATCTTCTCTTGGCCTGTGTCATTCTGTACTTGTATTTGTAAACAACATGGCAGAAAGATACTTTTCCAAGATGAGATTCATAAAGATGGTTAGAAAACTTTTTTCAAAAATACATTAATTATATTACATTTTTCTGTTTATATGTTGTCTTGAGGAAAGCAAAACTTTAAGAAGAAAGGCAGTCGAACAAGCTATGATTCTCCCACTGTTTTTTTCTACACATATATTTTTTATTTATCAAAAAATAGAATACCCCAAACATATTGTAATATCTAGGAAATCTTTCTGTATTAGTAATTCTAATATATTGCCATTTTAATGGCTATCTAGTATTCTGTGATGTGAAAGCATCATGGTTCATATCACTACTCACCAAGTGATTGACATTTATGTAGCCCTAGCCTGGCTTCCCACTAACAGTGCAAGAGTCAAAGGGACAGTTCTTTCAGAAGCAGTTGCAATGAATGTGAACTCGAGTGCTCCTCAAATGAAGCTCCTTCTGTATTAATAATCCACTAATGAGAGTAATCAATTAGTGTGGCACAAGACTCTATGGAAATATATACCATAATGTGGGCTCCAGTCTTGCATTAATCAGAATTAGGAGGATCATTAGGGGTACTGTCAAGTACCCCTTCTCAGCACCCGAGTACTCCCCTATGTTAGTCTGCAGCTTAGAGAAAATACCTTTCCCCTTTTCCTCAGAAGACAATCCTACATGGCTTCCTTCCATCTTACCTTCTTTCTTTCTATTTCTTTCATGGGCATCATAATCACAGACCCTCTCTTTGGTCTATTTTTGGATATTGACTTTAAGAAATGCTAATACTGATTACACTTAGGAGGAGGTTGGAAAGGATGGAAAGGAAGAGGAAAAAGTTTTGAGTTGTAGATATCGTCCTTCACATTCTGCTTACTGTTCTGAGAAATGATTGCACGTGTGTTTGCTTGTTAATGCCTAAATATATTTGCACAATTAAATATGTTAAAATGCTGTAAGCATAATTAATGTCAAATATGATTTTGAAAAAGAAAGAAACACCAATACAAAGTCCTTGATGAAAGACGTCCTTAAGAGACCCATCCTGAGCTTTGCTCTCAAGCCCCCAACAAGTTGCATGGACCCCACCCTTCGTCCTCAACAGACACAAGCCATTTTTTTTCAGTAGCCTTTGTCCTGTGTGGCTTGTGTTCTTTCAAAATCTCCAAGATTTGAGGCAGGTGAACCACAGATTTGAGACTTTCTGGATATGTAAATGACCTTTCCTAGTCCTACTGTGTTCAACAGGGTCTGGAGCAAAATCAAATTGGGTTCCTGTCTAGTGAATGGGATATGGGGCCCTGCTATGTTGATGGGAGTCACCAGAATGGATAGTTGCCTTATAATAAGCACAGGTGCAATGGACTGACTTGCAGCAATTAACACGTTCTTACTGATTTTCATTTCTCACCAGGAAAACTTAGCAAGACTGCAGAGGGCCTTTGCACGCAAGTGGGAATTCATCTTTATGCAAGCAGAAGCCCAAGTGAAGTAGGTGAACTCAACAGAGAGCTTCAGAGGGAAAAGAAGCCCCTGGAGATGGCACGGGGTGTGGCGGGAAATGATGTTCCCAGCTAGGGCCATGCCTCCTGTGTCTCAGGAGAGAAGTTGCGTAAGAGAAGTCAGGATGAACACATTTCCCTTTAGAACCCAACATCGCCCTAAAATCATTTCAAAAGTCCATGCTCACCAGGTAAGGAGGAGCCTCCAACTCTACTTGCCTAGGAGTTTACCAATCCTCCTCCTGTCATAGGAGACTAGAAAAACCCAGTTTATTATAGGACTGGCAATTTTGACTTGCTAGGCAATCATGCTGGAGCTAGAAGAGGAACGTATTCATTAAAGAGTGTATTATTATTTTTCTTTCCTCCTGTGACAGAAAACCTGACATAAGCAACTTGCGGGAGAAATTTGTTTGGGCTCATGGTTTTAGGGCTTTTCTGTGCAACAAGGCAGTGCTCATAGCAGTGGAAGCCGTTGCAGAGACTCCTCACATCCTGACCAATCAAAAAGCAGAGAGAATTAGACTGGCCTGGAGGCTGGGCTGTGCTTAGAAGGCCTGCCTCCAACAGCCACCTCCCCTCGCCAGGCTGCACCTTCTGAAGGCTTCGCACCTCACACACCACCAGCTGGAGACCAAATGCTCAAACCCACGAGTCCGGCAGGGACATTTCGCATTCAGAGCATAAGAGAGAGGAATAAGTAAGGATAAGTGGTCCCCTCTTCCCCTCTTTATTATTGTTAAGGAGAAGCTTTAAAAAGCCATTAGGCTCAGAATTCTGACTTCCAGAGTCTGTTTATTGACACTCCATGGTTCAAGATCTATGTCCTTTCCAAGTAGATTCAGATATCTGTTGACCCTACCACCGCCCCAGGGCAGAGCTGACCTATGAAGCTTATTGTAGAAAACAGATATCCTAAACACAGAGTAACTCGGATGGGGACTCAGAAAGGATCCGTCTGAGTGTTTCACTTCCTTCCTTCCTTTCATCTTAACCAATAAGTTAAGTCATTCATCCTCCCCAACAAGAAGGAAAAATGGATGTACAGTGGAAGTTCCTTCCTTTCTTAGGAAAACATGAGGAATCAATGCCCCCCCCCCAGCTTACAAACATGACTGTCATCAGACCTATGTAACTGTGGGACATGGGATCGTTGTGGTCAAGGTTTCCTCATTCTTCCTAATGATGGGGTCTCACTTAACCAGCATAGCCCACAGAAAAAGGGAAATAAAGAGAGATGGGAAAGAGGATGGGTTCAGAAGCAATAAGGACCTTCCTCTGGGCACCTCTGGCAGGTGTGCAGGCCCTATGGGCTTTGGAGAACCCCTCTCAGACTCTGTGAGTGACCCCACTAGGCACTTACAGCTGGCCATTGGGTTACGTAGGTAAGGATGGCTGTGGTCACAGTTGGAAATGAGCTGAAGTCATCTGCATGCTGTCTGCATGCTGTCATTGTCTTTGCAGTCTCTGCTTCTCCCCTTGCCCATGATGCCACCTGCCAATCCCTCCTCTACCCAGTAGTCTCAGTTGCCCCTAAGGAAGGTGGGCACAAGCCCTGGGTGTAGAGCTGCTGCGTGAGATATATGCAGAAGTAGTGTGTGGGCGCGTGGAAGAGCTGGTGGGAAGGAGGCTTGTATTTGTGTCCTCCTGAGGCACTGGGAAGCAGAGAAGCACTCGGTATCTTCCAGAAGCAAACAGCATCACCTATTATAAAGGGGTGGGAATTGTCGCTTCGGACATATATGGTATTTCTCCATTAACTTTTTGGATTAAGTCTGTGATTGCATTATAATGGTGGCCCTTTAAGTACACAGCAATTATCACAAAAATCACAAGGCGATTATGGTTTATTTCAGTCCAGTAAACTAAAGTGCTCCCAAGAGAGCAGAGAACCAGAAGTTACATAGCAATTAATCCAAGTTGCTTTTTTTTCTTAGATAAAATGAAGTAATATGTTTTGAAGGAGGGGGGAAAAAAACAGCTCCTTTTGTGAGCCACTGATCAGAACATGAAGATTCTGTCTTTGTCACCTCTATCACCTGGCAGTTTGTGTCTCCACCCCCCTCCCCCCCCCCCGCACCAGGGAGGGTGGCAGCAATGTAATACCATAGTCTAGGGTCACTGCTTTGCCTTCAGAAAGCTGGATGGTTTAAGTAGCTTTTAAAACACATAGCTGGGATGTTTTCCAGACATTTCTACTGTTATGAATCCAAAGCAAACTTCCAGATATGAGACTAGTCCTGGCAAGTCAGTGATTCTGCTCCTTGTCCCGCTTGCGTGTGTAGTACTTTCAGTGAAGCAGGGGCAAATTGATGAGGAATTAGGTCCTTCACACCCACATTACTATGCTTCCCACGGGCAGCTGGATTCATGCTTGTCTTCCTTCCGGTCTACCAACCGTCCTCACAGCACGTACGTGGCCATCTGTAATCCAGTGTGAAATAGACTCTTGGCCATGCGTGGAGAGACTGCAGATTCCTGAGGGAAACTGTACACCTGCAGACTGCAAGGACCACAAAGGTGGCAGTGTTCTTGGGTGGGCTCACCTCAGCTAGTAGGAGCAGGAGGGAGCAGAGGAGCTGGAAGGGAAAACACTATAAAAGCTTCTCACTGCCTCTCTTTCCCCTTTCAGGATTGACCGGAAAAAGGACAAGACAGAAAGGAAAATTCTGGATAGTCAAGAGCGGGCCTTTTGGGATGTACACAGGCCTGTGGTGAGGAAACCCTGCCCACCCCCACCCCTAGTTTTCTTTCCATCAAAGCATGTCTTTAGTGACCATATGCCTCCCCTTAAGGTAATTGCTCAGCTTTGTGAAACTGGTTTTGCCATTCATTCACGTAATCTCAGTAGATTTTTTTTTCTGGAAGGTATGTCAGTTCCACCTCTTTAAAAATTACCCACCCATGAAGATACGGTATTTAAAATGGTGAAATGATGAGAATTCCTCCCGGGGAACTTTGGAGCCCAGAAGTTTATGTTCACATTCTTCCCAATTAGCAGTCGTCATCTCCACTGTCAACGCAAACCTGAATCATTCTTAAAACTTAATTTCATTGTTACCAATTATTATGCGTGCGTGTGTGACGGGAGGAGGCACCCACATTCCAGCGCATGTGTGGTGGTCAGAGGACATCTGTGTGAGCTGGTTCTCTCCCTCCACCTTCACATGGGTCCCATGGATTGAACTCCGGTGGTCTTGCACACTGACCCTCAACCCTGAAGCTTTTTCTTCTTTTTCAATTCTTTTAGCATCTCATCCATGACAAATGAATGTGTGATATTTTCACACCTTAATCGCCAATCCTATCCCCCCTCCGTTTTCCATTATAACTTCTTCCCTGCCAGTCTCCCTCCTGTTTTTATATATTTTTGCAAGTGTGACCCACTGAGTTTCATCTGAGTTGCCTTTGAGGGCATGTGCCTTGGCACTTGTGGAGCCAGAATCACATTATCAGTGGGTATACATTGAGGAAAGCATCTTCCCTCCTTCCCCTATCAGTATTAGCCCTCATCTGTCTCTCAGGAAGGTATGGGGCCTTTTAAAATCTTTCCCATTCCAGCTGACAGGACAAATCCCATGCAAGTCTTGTGGAAAGTACACAAAGCTGCGGTGAATTCATAGGTGCAACAGCCCTGTCATGTCCAGAAGATAATGTCTAGCTATATCCCTGCCTTACTTCAGGTTCTTACAGTCTTACTGCTTCCTCTGTGATGTTCTCGGAGCGTATGGGGTGAGGAAAAAGGCTTAGATGCCCTGTTTAGGGCCGAGCAATCCACTATCACTTGTTTTCTGCACTTTTGCAAGTTGTGATTTTCTGTCATAAATGCCTTTCGTTGCAGAAGGAAACTTCTAGGTTGAGTGCTGAGTGCTCCTGCAATCTGTGGATGTAGCAACAAATGTCTAAAAGGCAGTTTGATATAGTGTCTTCATAGCTGGACCTTAATAATTTGTACTCCTCACACCTAGAGCCTCGGCCCTCCCCCTTCATAGATTCTTGTTCTAATTCGCAGTACCAGATATGTGATCCCTGTTGGAGAACGGACCTTTAATCCAGTCAGAAAGCTGTTGGTTCCCCCCTTGGCATTCATGCTTCTGTTATACTGATACTCATTTCTTTCAGGGATGATTATTACACAGCTTATAATTTTCACAGATTAATGAGACTGTCAATTGTTTTTCTTCCCCTGCAGCTTACATAGTATAGTTTAGTACTGTGAAAGCTGTACAACAAGTAGGAAGCTTCCAGACCAGTTCCAGTGGCTGATTTTTTTAATCTATGTCCTGTGATCAATACCTGTTGTGTCTTCAGCAATAGGGTCTTACCATCCATTTTTGGGGGTAACCAAGAGCAATAACAAAATGCTGTATAGTTTGGGGGGCCTTTGAGACCTCTCTGACCAGCAACTTATTAGAAGGTGTCACATGTCTGGTACTTGGAATATTGCTTAATTGCCTGTGGATTCTAGTTGGAGCATCGTAGAGTGTTTTTCATTTTGTCCTATTTTCCTTTATGTGTGTTTCCCTGTTTAAGGTGTATCTATTCTCTTTTTTGAACAAAAATGCTTTTTGATATACTAATAACATAGGTTTCTATCTGGTTGTACCTTACAACCTTAGTGCTGTTTGTTACTTTTTTAGCTCTTCCTGGACCCCATCCCTTCATCTCTCCCCTCTTTAATCATTCCCCCATCATTCCCCTTTCCACCTTGTTGCCTGTGGTCTTTCATATATCCTTTAAGGTCTTCACTCTAACCTTACCTCCCATCCTTGCTTAATGGTCCCTTTCAAGATTTTTGGCTGTTGTAGGAGTTCCAAATTAAGTCCATCAATTAGAAGTTCAATGCTAGCATCTGAATATAAAAAAGAACATGTGTCTGATGTACCTCACTCAATATAATTTTTTCCAGTTCCATTCATTTACCAAAAAATTTTATAATCTCATTTTTCCCAAGGACTGAATAGTATTTCATTGTGTATATGTACCACAGTTTCAATACCTATTCCTCCATTGATGAATATGTAGGCTGATTTTTAACTATTATGAGTAGAACTGTAATGACCATAAATGTACAAGTGTTTCTGTAATAAGATGTAGAGTCCTTTGGGAATATTCCCAGAAGTGGTATCACTGGGTCATATAGTAGTTTTTGAATCCATACTGATTTCCAAAGTGGCTGTACAAGTTTATACTCCCACCATCAATAAATAAGTGTTCCCTTTTCTCCACATCCTCACCAGCATCCATTATTGTTTGTGTTCTTGATCTTAGCCATTCTGATTAAGGTAAGATGTTATTTCTAAGTAGTTTTAATTTGCATTTCCCTGATAACCAAGGATCTTGAATACTTTTAAAAGTATTGCTTTGACATTTGAATTTCTTTTTGTGAAAAGTCTCTTTTTAGTTCTGAGGCCAATTTTTTAACTGGTATGTTTGTTTTCTCTACAATAATTTTTTTTTAGTTCTTCATATTCTCTGGAGATTAAACCTCTGTCAGATACACAGCAAAGATTTCTTCCTATTCTATGAGTTTCTCTTGTAGAATGAAACTTTTTAATTTCATGAGGTCCCACTTGTTGATTATTGATCTTATTTCCTATGTAAATGGGGTCCTGTTCTGAAAATCTTTACCTAGGCCTTCTTTCTTCTAGAAGTTTCAGAGTTTCAGGTGAGGCCTTTGATCCATTCGGGGCAATCAGCTCTAAATCTTAGCATGATCTTTTCACATGGTTCAACTCTTATCACTCACAGTAGCTCCATTCCATAAAGTCATTGTAAGCTCTGAATTAATGAACATTGAAGCTTTGTTTTTGCGTGAAACACAGGTTGGCTTCCTTTCAGACTCTGGTGATCTTTGTGTTCAATTCTCAGACACTGTTGATATGTGTGAAGAAACCAGAGTCATGAATAATGCTGACCCTGGTGTTGAGTTGAGTCTTTGACCAGCAGCAGTCTAGGGATAGAAAACAGTTTGCCTGTTTTCTCCTAGGCCACCCCACAGTCTCTTTGCAATCTGAACACCAGACCACTCTTCCACAGCCTGCTTGGGGCCCCCGGAAATGACAAAGTCACCAGGGAAAAGAACAGAAGTTCAGGAAGCCTAGTGCTAAATAAACCTAGAGTTTGATTGACAGCATCAAACAAGAAGGTGGAGCCTTAGCTCCATCAGCCTTCGCTGGCAAGGGCACATAGAATGACTGAAAAATCATCACTGTCTAGCACATGTCTGAAATGATCATTACAGTTCTGTTAGCATTGATTTGAAGCCTACACATACTTTTTAGCAAGAAAGTAAATTCATGTGCACAAAAACATCATAAACAATAAAGTCCGCCAGTTGGGGACCACATATTCAAACACCTGAGCCTGCAGGGGATAATTCACACTCAAGCCATCACACACATACACAACACCTGTATGCACAACACCTGCACATATGTGACCATATCTGTGCATATGCACAAAAAAACAAAGGTGAAGATTATTTCCTAAGATCCATAGATAATGGGTTAAGGGGGCTGTAATCTTATGAAATCATATATAAAGCTGAGCATATGCCTATCAAGATTTTATGGAAATAAAATTCATAAAACTATTATTAGATTCTGAAAGAAGTCTTTAATAATAATTATAATTATAAACCCTAACAACTATTAGAAAAATGAAGTCTGACCATTTTCCTAACTTTATGTTATTATAACAAATTTCAATTTCCCTCAGGAAATAGCACTAAAATTGAACAAAAATATTTCAGCTTTCTATATATACACATATATATTAACTTTATTTATTGTGAAATTATATTAACAAGGAGTTTATGTATTTTCATTGCCCATTTTCTCTCCCCACCTGGATTCCCTCCCATTCTCCCCTTCCACCTATTTCTTCCCTGTCCTCCATCTCCCTACATGTGTGACCACTAGGTCACTTCTAGGATGCTGTATCAGTTAGTTATTGGGTACCCATCTGAGGCGAATGGCCCACCGTCAACATTCTTAAAAATGATTGGAAGCAATCATTCCCCCATCCTGAATTGGGAATCTTTTCAAATGGTTAGATTATTCAGGATAACAAAGGCTTTAGTCAAAGCAATCTGGTCCTTTGAATGTAATTTGGATCTTAGAAATGAATACTATACCCTCTGTGAGCTATCCTGACAGCACTTATATTTCCTGTGACATCTCTACAGAGGAACCTGTGTTATGGCAAGTTGAAAGGCATTATGCATTACCTACAGTGGGAAAGGATCTGATACTTACTGGAGCTTAATTAGAAGAGTAATTTTCACCTAGTAACTTATATGACTTTTTTCTCTCAGCCAGGCTGTGTGAATACAACGGAAATGGATATCAGAAAATGTCGACGTTTGAAGAATCCACAGAAAGTTAAAAAGGTTTGCCAATTTAACTGAATTAAAATTTCTTGGTCTGAATAACCCTCCTGTGTTTAGCTCTCTTTGGATGGTCATTCGTTACTCATTACTCTACTCTATTTTGTCTTCCAAAATCATTTTATTCATGGATCTAGGAAGGGGCTTTGACTAGCTGGTATGTGGGAGACTTTGCGTTTGTTGCTAATTCATGGCCAAGTCCTGAGGGGCTCACAGTCTGACAAGAAATGAAACCAGACAACAGGCACGGGAGTGGCTCAGGAACCTCCAGGAAGAGCATCCGAGCCAGACAGGGCTTCCCCAGGCTTCTTGAGACAGTAAATAGCAGGTGGCTCCAGGGAAGTGGCAGTAAGGAAAAGAAGCTAAAGAACAAAATGTGGAACACCCACACACAAGAAAGCCTTGGTACTCAGATACAGTGAAAGGGTTTCAACAGACTTAAACTATCAAAATCTACACTACCACTTTGCCCAACTGTGAAGACCTTATGATGAACTAAAGGAGATAATGACCACAGTACTCCTATGGGTGCCATAGTCAGACTGCCCTGTCTGTACATCCATCCTCACCAAGGACCATACTGCAAGACCACATAATTGTGTTTTCTGATGTTAAGTTCAAAAGGGTAAAGAAGTGCCCCCCAACATCCCTATTCTAGACAGTGGCTAATCATAAATCAGAACGCTTGGTACCTGAAATGTTCTGGACTTTGGAATATTTACCTGGACATATTAAGGTATCTTAAGTCTGTGATTGCTTTAAGTATGTCCATTTAAGTGTATAGCAATTATCATAAAAATCATAGGGCAATTATAGTTTATTTCTGTCCAGTAAGCAAAAGTGTATAGAAACTGAGGCCAGAAAACTGTTTAGCTTCAAAAGAAGAGAGAACAAGAAATCTCCCACCTCAGCTCTGTATAAGAGGGGCACGTCATCTGCTGGCCAGCAGAAATTTAGAGGGGGGTGATTTGCACATAACCTTCGGTCATTGTTCCAGAACTTGGTTTTGCCTCAGGATCACCTGGGAGTATTTGATTCAAGTGCAGATTCTCAAATCTACCCACAAAGATTCTGATCCTGTCAATTAGGAATGGGGCTCAGCAGGTGGTCCCAAGATCATATGTGGAGAAACAATGATATGCAAAACCATGTCAGCACACTAAAACCTTTGGAGACATTTAAGCGTAGGTCAGTCCCTTTTGACGGACCATCATTGAAGAGAATGAAAGAATCGGGCGAGGGGTTGATCCCTGAGCTGCCCCTGAATGCTGGGGGACATGATTCTGTTCTTGTTTCCTCTTCTAGTCCGTGTATGGTGTGACTGAAGAGTCGCAGTCACAGAGTCCCGTGCACATCCCCAGCCAGCCAATCAGGAAAACTACAAAGGACGACATCCGGAAACAAGTGAGTGAGCTGGCTGCCGGCGTGGCCATTGCAAACCCTTTTTAATGCGGGTCCTGGACTCAAAATGAACTTCGAGGTCCTGAAAAATACTGTGGAGCCCAGCTGTGGACAACTGGAACCTGTGTGTGCTGTGTAAGAACACCCCTGGAAGCCTGAAAGGAAGAATTCTCCACCCAACAGCAGCAGCTGTTACAATGGGCATAAATACGTTATCTGGGTGGCAGACCGGCTGCTATGTGAGCTGGGAAAGAAGAGAACATGCCCCATCCTGGGGTCTTTAAAATTCTCATGTACTTCTCAGGTATAGCAGCCCAGGGCCACCACCTCTACTGCTGAGATTCAAAGGCTTGAGAATACCAAGAGCCCCCACACCTCTACCAGGATCTCAATGGACTGCATGTTATTTTCTTCATGACCCCAGGTCAAAAGTGACCGGCCAACTGTGTTGCCCCTTGCCAAAATATCTTTTTTTTTCTGTGAAACAATGCTCAGATCCAGGCAAAAAAGGGAGAAAGGTTATTTATTTGGTTTGTGGTTCCAGAAACAAGGGGAAATGACAGGAATTTCACAGCAGAAGGCGTGGCTGAAAGCAGAAGCAGGAAGCCAATCAGATTAACACAAACATCAAGAGTCAGAGAGCAAGAGCAAGGAAAGAAGCAGGGGCAGGCTTTAAGACTCTCCCTTTGAGACACACCTTTCTCCAGCAAGACTCTGCCTCTTAAAGGTGCCACAGCCTTCCCAAATATTAACACCAGTTAAATATTCAAACAATGAACCTGTGGCTGGCATCTCACATTCAAACATGACCCCCTTCTAGTCGTGAGGCAGCTTTTGACTCACTGTTATGTTCTTGCTGGGTCTACAGGCATTAGGCAAAGGAGGAACTTAAGTCCTGCCTCTTGGCAAACTTAAAACTAGGTGTGAAAGAGCAAAGAGATATATAATTTCAGTTAAACATGCCCAGTACATGTGTGGAATAGATAAAAAGTATACAAAGGAACCATCAAAAATTTTTATGGTATGCATATTACCTATCCATGCTGTTGCTAAGCTTTCCAAATGCATACACTGCTTTTCTTGTTATTCCATTTGTGTGTGTGTGTGTGTGTGTGTGTGTGTGTGTGTGTGTGTGTGTGTTTTTAAGTGTGTGAGAGCATATGCAAGTCTATGTGTAGAGGCCTCAGGTTAATATTGGGAATCACCACTCTATTGCTTTCCACCTTACCCTTTTGAGACAAGGTTGAATTGAATACAGATCTCACTGACAAAAGGTTATGCTGGCTAGCGTGCTTGCTCTGGGGATTCCCAGACTCTGTCTTCCAAGGCTGGAATCACAGGTAGATCACCACACCCACCCAGCATTAATGTGGGATCTGTAGATCCAAACTTCAGTTCTTTTGCTAACGCACTAAGTGCATTAGCTGTTGAACCATCTCTCCAGTCCCTACATGTTATCTTTAAGCTTGGAGAATAATATTTTGGGGGGAAGCAAAAATCAAATTATAGCACCATACACATGAAAATATAGCATAGGCTAAATCGAAAGGGAGTTTAAATCTTAAGTATGGAAGCAATTGTCAAAAGAGAAATTTGCTTACAGGAGCTCAAAGCTGGAAGGTAGGGTTTTGTAGAAGAAACTGTTGGATCTTGGTGGAATTATAGGATTTGAGCTCATAGAATAAAGGAAAATCAGAATTCCCCTCTGATCTCAGCATCCCTATTCTCTCTTTTCCCAGATAACATTTTTGAATGCACAAATCGACAGACATTGTTTGAAAATGTCCAAAGTGGCCGAAAGGTATGTTTCCCCACCCCATCCCCAATATCATTATTGTGTGCTTCTCATTTTTACAAAGGAAAGATGTTACAGAACTGCAGTTAACAAGAGTTGGATGGCAGTTACTCCGTAATCTGATGTGCTTAAAAAAAATCTCGGCTCTGTGGTGAGTAAAGCTAAAATAATAAGTTTCCTTCAGTTATGTCAGTTCGCATCCTGGTGCTACAGCTTCTCAAAAGGAGGGGCTACAGGACCTTGCCAATCAGGAAAGAATGTCCTTAAAAGTTTAAATATGTACCTGTGCCTTCAGCCCTCTGATTATCCAAATGGAATCACACTCCCTTTTTAAGTATAAAATGCCCAGACTCACTTTATAGAGGCCACTTATATGTGTGACCTTTGAGGTGCTGGCCATGTCAACAAGTGGGGACCAGATCCTCAGGGGGTATTCCTTGGCACACACACCATCAACCATCAACCCCTGAGCCGCAGCGAATCGAACCTGAAGAAAATATTTGGCCCCTGCAGCCTGACTTCCACCGCAACATTCACGCTATAATCCACACCAGTGGCTGGTTCCACTCGGTTAACTCACAGGAGATTCAATTTCATCAGCTAAATGGTCTGGTTTTTTAACTCTTCAGTGAAGAAGACCACCCGGGGATTCTGTGTGGAATGAATCTCATCAACCAGCCAGGGTTTGCAGCCCTTAAGTTCCTAAAGGTATCCAGGATTTCAGTCAGGCCCTAGTGTTTAGTGGACATCAGATAAAACTGAGTCCTTCAAGCACAGATCACTGGCTGTGTGAGGCACCATACATCTTTCTCTGCTGGCCCCTGGCTTGGGCATATCCCTCTGGATAAATAGTAACTAATGAAAGCTGAGAAAAACCCCAATTCCAACTCTGAAGTCTGAATGAGTCCTCAGTCTTAAGGTACCAAGGACTTAAGTAGATTCTGGCTCCTGTCTTGGATAGTATCTTGCATGTGCATTCTCTTTTATGTCTTTATTTTGTAGGTGTGCTAGTTAGATAGATGGTGTCAACTTGACAGTTGAAGACTGATATCTGGGCATGTTGTGAAGAATTAATAGATTAAGGACAAATCTTGAGCAAGTCTACAAGAGAGTGTCTGATAGGCGTGGGAAGATCCAGCCTATAGCAGGTAGAACATTCCCTTGGCGAGTGGCTAAGATGCAGAAGGCTGGTTCAGTAGTCTAGCAAGTGAGGTCTACAGCCCTCTCAGCAATCCCTATAGAGACAGTGTGGCCGGTTACCTCAGCTTCTGGGATTGTTATGGACTCTCCTGCCAAAGTGGACTAAGAACTATAACTGAGAGCCATAAGAAAGAATAAAACCCTTCTATTCCTCTGAGTCATTTGGTTATGAAGTTGTTGGCAGCATACAAACTGCAGCAGTGGTTGGGTTTTTTGTTGTTTGCTGATTGATGTTTTTTTGTTTAGCTTGGGTACTGAGGATTGCACTGTGAACTTCCCTCACATGTACTAGGCATATGCTCTACCAGTGACCTGTATCCATACACTTTTTTTTTTACTAGTTTTATTTTGAGATGGGCGTCTCACTGTGTTTCTCATTGAACTTGCCATGTAAGCTGGACAGACTTTGAACTTACTCCCCCAGACTCAGCTTCCTGAGGAACTGGAATCTCAGGCCTGAGATACCAGGCCCTGCTTGTAGGTATTTTTTAGAGGACAGCTATTGACATTCTGGGTCAGATCATTGCTTGTGTTTAATTAAGTCCTGTGAATGCTAGGATATTTAATAGCATCACTGACTGCTACCCACCAGAGGCCAGCAGTCCCCTACCACCATCGTGACAACTAAAAATGTCTGTAGCTATTGACAAATGTCCGTTAGGGGGCAGCAGCAAAATCGCCCCCGCTGAGAATTCCTCTAATGCAAATTCTCCGAAAGGCTCAAACTCTCCTTACAGTAATTGTCACTTACCCAGAAGTTACAGCTACAATTAAGGCAACAGAGTTGCTTCTCAGAGCTCCGAAAGCCCTTCCTAGGTTCTCACGTTGGTTGTCTTCACCCCCAGAAAAGACATGGTGGAAATGACCTCCTCTTTATGGGTTTCATGACCAGTGAGAACAGCAAGCCTCCCGTTTCTGTGAAGTGGACAGAAGATCAACTGACCTGACCCAGGGTGGGGCCCGTCTACTAGCTGTGCTAATGTTGTGCTGTGCTAGGCAGGAAGGGCTCCTGAGAGCGGCCCTCATGGGAGGGTGTGTACACAGGAATGTCTCTCCTTGGGTCCTGATGCTCAAACTGAGTGGTCTGAGGCCAGGATAGGAAAGAGTGGACAATAGAAATTCCCAAATCCCAGCCTTAGAGGCTGCATTCAGTGACTCTAAGGGAGACCAAAGCAAACGGCACTTTAGATCACTTTCCAGCAGACTGATGACTTGCCCAGGACTCAAAGCAGCCTGACAGCTCACTTCAGAAATCTTATCTCCAAGGTGTGGGGAAACTGTCTGAACCAGTGAGCATGAGGTGCTGGGGTAGAGAGAGGGGTGCAGGAGGAGGCGGGTAGACGGAGCTGGCAGGTCCTATTGTTTGTTTATTTACTGGCTGTCTGGGAGGAGTTCCACCTGGTATATCTAATTAGGCTGCTCACAGAGGGAGGGATTATTCCAAACCACAGCTCCCTTGCTAGAAACTTCCATGAGCCAGATCCTAGCAGAGGTCGGATTTTATTCCCAGCAGCAATAACTGGCAACTCTTCAATGTGACATGAGGGTTTTCATTAGAGCCACAAGGAAACTTGCAGATAGAACGGAGGAGGAAGGAGAGCGGCCGGGTGTTAGCCAGAGATAAAGCAGCCAGAGCCCCTGGCCTGTCATCCGCAGTGCCGAGGGGGGCGGGCCAGGGAGATGGTGCTGGCAGCTGGCCAGAGGTGAAAGCCGAGCTCTCCCAGGTGAGCCGCACAGCCCCATCCCAGATTGGGTTTCCTGGTGCCTGCTGCAGGTGATAAGCAGTGACTAGTCAGAAGGCATCCCCCTGAGGAGCAGTCTTGCCATTTTTTTTTCCACCCAGCTCCCTGAGAACTAATGTTGGGGATGGGGGGAGCTGGTGATCAAGCGATGCGCCTGCTCTGACAAAACAAGAGTTAGGATGGGGTTAACAGTACAGGCACGGAGAAACAGGAAGAGCAGTGGATAGCTCGACCATTCCTTGTGTCTCACAGATGACGGGAGGAGCTGGCTCCATCTCTCCCCATCTCCGCTTTGGTCTCTTTAAAGAGGAGGTTGGCGTGGTGGTGCACTTACACAGCTAGCAAGTTAGCACACATGCAAGAATATACTCTGGCACCCTAGTCCTTGATGCTTGGTACCCATGCGCCAAACGGGAATGATTAGTATTTTCTGGTGTGGTGACTGATGGCGCTTTGGACAGGAGCATAATTCGGGTGCAGGATGGGGAATAAAGCAGACACGTGGAGCTCTGAGGAGGGGAGGGCAGCTTTGAAGGGCCAATGCAATTCTTTCCATGTACCCTTTATCCCTTCTCTGTCTTGTATCTCAGACGGCCTCTGCAGGCTCCCCAAGGCTGGCCCTGTAACTGGTGGTCTGTGTGGCTCTCCCCTCGCTTGTGTACAGCGCCAGCCTGGTGCCCTGGGGAGGGAAGAGATGTACATGAGGGGATCCGGTGACCTTTCAGTTTTCTCACTTCATCCCAGTTTCAGGTATTCTATCCACTGTCCTCAATAGCCTTTAAATGCCCCCGAAAGGTCAGCGTCACTGAAACCAGATTACATTGGTTAGACTGTCCTTTACAGAGCCTCCAGATGCTACTGTGTCCTTGTAAGCAAAACTATAGTCCCTGCGTACACAGATTAACTTTGCAGATAAATACCATTTAGCACCTTATATTTTTGTTTTTTTTTTACATCCCCTCCCGTTATATTTTTGTTTTTAACCATTTTAATGAAAAATCTTTTTTTTATTATTACTATTATTTCCGCTCATACAAACTTAACAGGTACACTGGTCCCCTCCCTCCCTTCACCTCCCCCCTGACCCCCCTGCTTCCTCCTCCCCTCTCCTTTCCCTCCCCATCCCCCAGTGCCTCCCCCCCCAAATCCCCAGAGCATCCTTTACTGTGCATGCCAAACTCTCCTCTGGGTCCTCCTCCCCGATGAGGTGCAAGGACCCAGGGGCATATCCCAGAACCCTTTCCTGTGTTCTCCTTAAGCTTAGGAACACTACTGTGACTGTCAGTCCCCAGCCTCCAAGGATCCTAGTGCCTTTAGCCCATGCTAGACTTTGTGGGGTCAATAATGTGTTGGACATAACACAGGTCATGCAAAGTCCTATTATGATTGCTTCAGCCCTAACTTGTGTGGAGTATCTTGCATATCATTACTCTTCCCATCCTTGTGCTCTTACAATCTTACCGCCCCCTCTTCCGCAAATTTCCCTGAGCTTCAGGATGGGGAGAGATTAGGGTGGCCCAGTTACATATGGTTGATATAGAGTCTCTGATGTTCTGAATTATGGTTTGTTGATTTTTTTTTCGGTTTTCCTGCTCCTGCAATGCCCTTGGCTCCATCTTGATGGGTATTGGATGTCACCCCCTGGCCAGAGATAAAAACCTGTTAAATTAGGTCTTGTTATAAGAGTATATTCAAAGGTAGATGGAATAAAAGTAGGAAACCGTGGTAAGAGAGGGGTCAATCACCCATTTGCAAAATGGTTACTTTCTATCAGGTAGTTTATATGCCCACCCCTTCTGGTGAGATCATTTTAATAAAAATCTTAAGTGTGGCTCACACACTTGCCTTCCTAAAGACAGAACAGTGCATTTCAGTTTATGTGTATGAACTAGGACCAGTATTCTTAGAGTTTGCTTTCAAATTCTGTGATCTTAGGAGATGCTGCAAACTGCTTATACACCCCAAATGGTCCTACACTACTCTGCTGAGTTCCTGCTTCAGACTTTTTGCTTGTCAGCTTGCTTTCTTGTCCCTATTGCCCTTCTTCCTCTCTAAACGAGCACCCCTTCCTAGGCAGCAGCCAACCAGATGGTCAGTCAGCTGTGGCTAACAGAGCTCCTGAAAACCACAAGAGGACCGAAGAGAAGGCTCTGGGTTTAAAACCTTAGCCTGTCAAGCAAAAGGACCCGAGTTCAGATCCCTTGTCTAAAAATGCCAGGTGGATCTAGAAGCAGTCTGCAGTTCCAGCCTGGAAGGCAGAGGCTGGGAAACCCCAGAGCAAAGAAATAAGATGTCATTCTTAGGCTTCCACAGACACAAACACTTAAGGGCCCTATTGTATGCACACACATACAAACAACAACAACAACAACACACACACACACACACACACACACACACACACACACACACACACTAGTTTTCTGCTAGCCACATTTGATATGTTCCAGTGCCTCGAGATATACCTGAAACTACAGATAGGACCAAATATGACATACATTGTGTTGTCCTATGTATACATACCTATGATAAAGTTTAGTTCAGGTTAGAGACAAATAGTAACTCAAAATAAAATAGAGCAATTACAGGAATGCATTATAATAAAAATTGTATGATGTGAATGTGATCTCTCTGTATGTGTAACAGTTACCCTTAACTATTGCTGTGAGAGCACGCAAAGTCAGTCAACTTAAGGAAGAAAGGGAGAATTATTCATCTTACGGTTCCAGAGGGGAGATATAGTCTTTCATGGAGGTGACATGGCGGGTGGCTGAATATTGCAGGCTAAGTCACTCCCATCCATGTGGCTGAAGGCTGGAAGATTCCTGGAGTGTCTCTCTTCTTCCAAGTCTCCAGGTCTATGGTTCTTTTTATCTGGTCCGCTACTGGGAGGTTCCAATGAGATCTAGGGAGGTTCCAGTGAGATCTAGGGCTGGTCTTTGTTTTGTAAATCTATTGATCCAGATAATCTCTTCAGGTGGTCTCAGTTAATCTTAGTTAATATCAGGTGTGATTAAGTTGACATCCAAGATTAACTCTCTCTTTCTCAAATATCCTTCTGTACTTTCCTCTTCTCATAGACTCAGGGCTCTACAGCTTCTCTTTATCACATCTAAACTTCCTGCCTCACTCTGAGGCCAGTGTTCAATACAATGAGGGTTACTTGAACCCCAGCACTTCAATGGCATGACAGTAGATCTGATAATCCAATGGCACCTAGATGGCTAATGAGCAAGGTGGCATACGATGTGGACATGCTGTGTAATTCACGTCCTATATGGAGAGAAACAGTTCAAGACTCCATGCTATTGAGAACAGCATGCAGCTTAAAGCTTGTGAATTATTCTTTCCTGGAATAATATTAAATTCCCACTTAATATTTCCAGACTGCAGTTTACAGTGAGTAACTGAAACTATAGAAAGCAAAAAACTGGATGAGTGGGGACTGCTCCGTAGGCATTTGCTGTTGCCCGCGTGCCCCCTGCTCCCTTGTTGCATGTGCCCAGTCATGTGTCTGCGTGCCATTGAGGACTAGGTAGGCAGCGCTGCTGGATTTGTCTGGCTCACTTGAGTGTTTGGTTCTTGCTGGCCTAAACAGAGACCGTTAGGTTTTACTTGGCATGAACTCTTGTCCTCAGGCAGGTCAGTTTGAGACTGTTCCCATGGGCATGATGGAATTAGAAAACAGGGCAGAGTGAAAGCACCAAGGACCAGTACACACGATGTTAAATGGTCCCTGAGACCACTAAATTATTCACATTTGTGAAGTACATTCATGTGCCTCACCACATGTGATACTCAAAACTGCCTTGTGACGCTACTCAAATCATGATGCTGATGGGAACATTACATGGATGCATATAATTGGGGGGAAAAATCTCCAGGAGACCTGTTTTCCTTAAAGACAGTGAACTCAGAGGCGTGAAGTTTATTTCCTCTGAGGACTCCGTGAAGAGTCACTTTTATGTAGCTGAACAAAATACCCAGAACAATGGGCTTATACAGAGGAAAGCTTTCGTTTCAGAGCTTACAATCCATGGTTATTTGGCCCCATCACTTCGGGCCTGTGCCCAGGCAGAGAATCAGAGTGGGGACAGCACAGTGGAACAAAGGCAATTACCTCACTGTGACCAAAAAGCAAAGAGACAGGAGAAAGAGCCCCTTCAGCAGCTCGCCCCCAGTGACCTTGATTCCTTCCACTAGACCCCACCTCTCAGAGATTCCATCCACTTCCCAGTGGAACCGCGAGTTGCTAACCAAGCCTTTCACACATACCTTTTGGAGGACATGGTAAGATCCAAACCTGAAGGGCTAGTAAGATTGCTCAGTAGATAAAACACTTACCACGCAAGAAGCATAAAGACCTGCGTTCAGATTCCCAGTACCCATTGTAAAGCCAGACATAGTCGTGTTTATCTGTAATCCCAGTGCCCCTATTTCAAGATGGGAAGCAGAAATAAGAGAATCCCCAGAAGCTCGTGAGCCAGCTAACCTGGTATATACAGAAGTGAGAAAAAAAAAAAAACAAAACCTATTTCAAACAAGGCGGAAGGCAAGAACTGGCACCAAGGTTGTTCTCTGATCACCACATGTGTGTGCACTATGGCGTGTACACACACACACACACACACACACACACACACGTAAATTTAAGAAATAAAAAAAAAACCACGAAGCATCACAGCCTCCATTGTAGCTTCTTTAGTTACTTATTTATGTTCTCTGGATGGTGGAAGTTACCAGAGAAATGACGTATTCCTCTTCTTTCCAAGACCTCTTGCAAAGAATACTTTTAAAAATCCACCCACCCTTCTAGCATTAGATAAAGCCACTTTCATATTCCAGAAGCGTAGCTATTTTAGTGTCCAGCTGCCTGGCATCTCTGCCCTTTGCCATGCCCCCTCCCCTCAGAGACTTCTCCCCGTGTCCTGGCATGCTGGGCTGCACCACAGTGGGCCGCAGGTATCTCGCCACACTTCCCGAACACAAAAAGATCAAGCTGTTTCCTTTTACCTCTGTGCTGCGCTTGGCTCATCCTCGCCCCATGACTGGGAGTCGTTTATGTGTCACAGTTGACTGCCAGATTGATTTTCTTTAACATCATCTTGCTCGCCCATCTCTGAGACTGCCACCGGCCCCCGGAATTGGATGCTGGTTCCTCCTCCACCTCCCTGACCCTCGGAGATCATGAAATGTAATTAATGAAATGAGATAAGACAGCAAGGGACCAGATACCCTAAGGCTCTATTAAAAATCTGCTAGGGTGATAAAAGCCTGTGAACTTAAAGTCTAATGATAAATTCAGAGGAGGGAGAAAAAGAGGCCAAAGAAGTCATTACAACTTTGCTTTTATAGGACCCCAGAAACTGTTGGGTCTCTGCTCCTCCTCTCTTTTAGCCATCCTACGAGTTAGAATAAAAGGTCAGAAGTCACATTTTATAGCCAAGGTCTCCTATCCAGACCAAAATCTCTGGAGTCCGCAGCCGGTGGAGGAGAAAGAGCCATGACCTGGCATATGGTGTTCAAAGGGCTAAATTCACCTTCATGCTTCCTCGCTCACCCTAAGTTTCTCCACTGAGTGGAGATTTTTTGGGTTATCTGCCATTATGAAGTGCTTCATACTCTATTTTCCCCCACCTTCTCCAAAAGGAAATTAATTAGTTAATTAATTAATTGGCAGGAAGCACGCTTTCTCTCTCCCCTTTGCGATGTCGCTCTGCTCTTGTCTCCTTTCCTATTAGGTCCTTTCTGCCCTGACTTCCTTTTGAGCATCACACCAAAGGCGAGGAAGCAGCTGCGTGCTCCTCACTGCACGCTGGCCCCTGAGTCTGCTGACTTTCTCTTCTCGTTGGAAAGATTCAACATTCTGAATGCGTTAGTGCAGTTTTAGCTAATCTCTCAAGTAGGAAGAATAGACACTAGGGACAGTGCTTTGAAGTGTTTGCCAAGGTTTTCCATAACTGCAGCACATACTTCGTTGACCCTTTTCCCTGACAGTCACCAGTGTCAATGTCTCCCATTGTTAAGGAAGAAATGAGAAAGTCTAACACTTTCCTCTAGATCTTTTCAAGTAGACAGACTTAACATCCCCAAACCTTTTTTCTTGATTTTTTTTTTCCTCTACCAAGTTTATCAAAGGCAGACTTGAGTCAAAAATCTTAATTGGGCAAGGTTTGAATGAACTACCCTCACAACTTGTGAGTGTGGTTGGAAGCTGATTTTGCTGTTAGCTCTGTGATACCGTCTTCCTGAGATCCAGAGAGCTGTGTGGTACCTAAAGACTTTAGTGAGTGCTAAATGGCAAGCTGATTGCAAAGGGTCTCTCTGGCAGCAAATGAGGCAGAAGTTTGAGGACAAATCAGCCAACCTCACTTCCCACCACAAGAACCAGTTCCAAACTACCAGCAATGGTGGAAATCACCTTTGCAAAAGTCAGTAGGTTAGTGTCTTCTGATGGTGTGAGAACTTGTCATTTAAAAAATTCAAAAGCGTAATGCTAATCAGAAGAATCAGGGTCAGGGAGAAGAATTTTAAAAGTACTGAATGGGAAACATTGTTCCCAATGAACTGCCTCTGAGGTGCCTACATTTATTTTCTGTCTTCCATCTCCTCCTAATTCTGTTTTTTGCCACTCCCATCAATGTATCTGCGGACCACAGTTGCTGTGTGGAGCTTTGCCCTGGGCATCCTATAAATCCCTCTCCATGTCTGCGTTTTGATTTCCCTTTCTGCTTTTGCTGTGGTTCCCCGAGTCATTAGTATTGACTTGGGACACAAATAGTAAGTACTGTGTATCGACCATGGCTGCCTGCTTCATTTTCTGCTTGGCCTTTTCTTTGTCTCCAGAGCAGAGTCTGTCCATCTGCACCACCAGAAAGCACATATTCTAGGGCATAATGAGCTTCTGTGGCCAGTGCTAGAAAGGACTTGTTCTCATATGCCAATCAACTTGCCCTCATACATGCCTATCTATTATGTACTTGGTATAACAAAAAGCAACATAGATCAGCTTCTAGAGTACAAAGAGGTGCCTCCAAGTTGAGAACCCAGATGGGCAGTGATGCTAAGTTCAGGAAGGCACGGCACCTTGAGCCCCCGTAAGCTCCTCCCTCCATCTCTGGTCCTTTCTATGAAACCTCAGGCTCTCTCATTATAGACACATGCTGGGAAACATGACAGCCTCCAGCCTATGAAGTGTGTGACTACACCACCCCCACCTCTCCAAGTGCTTTATATCTGTGGGACAATTCAAGATTCTTTCAAAATGGCTTCCTGCTTTCATCACATTGGCTTTTTTTTTATTATTATTCAATTGTGCATGTATGCACGTGTGTGTATGTATGTGTGTGTGTGTGTGTGTGTGTGTGTAGAACCACGGACGAATTCGGGAACCACCATGGATGCCTCCACCTCCTTCTGCCCCGGGGATTCACAGGCTCCGCCCTACCAGGACCAGAAACGCAGGCCGCCCCCGCTTCCGGCGTCTATACGTGGGGCCTAGGATCCGAACTCAGGACTTTCCACCTCCAAGGCAGAGGCTTAACCCCTGAGCCACCTCTCCAGCCCCCATCACATTGACTTTTGAGTATTTGGCAAGGATATTATACATAGGGCGAACCTGGGCCTGGGGCTGGTATCCAGCGCTGGGCAAATGAACCATCACTAGGAACAGGCTTGTAGACAGGGCCAGGCAGAACCCAGACACGGGGTTGTGTAAATGCCAGGATGCCATTCTCGGCCAAACCAAAGCCGGCAAAATCCCAGAGGCTTCCTCTATGCCTGTTCATCCATTTTGGAAGACTTCTCTCTTGTTTCTTCCCTCCAGTTCCCAAATGAGTCTCCCAGTATGAGGTTCAGCCTTCTGGCCTGGAGAACTGAATATTCACCTGCTAGTGTAAGCCACTGCATTTGTGGCAATTTGCTACAGCATCCTGAGAAACTAATATATTCTTTCAATATGTAGCCGCATCTATTTCAGGAAGAATGAAATTAGCCTGAGTGGAAAAGAAGTGACTCCCTGTTGTGGATAGACTTGAGCCTTCTCATTCTTTCCTTGGGCCCTTCTGGAGTGCCCCTGCTCTGAGCATTCTGCCTGTGACACCATGAAGCTCTTACTGATGAATGCCTGCCGGGAAAGATGTCAACTGCGCAGGGGATGTGCAGGATAAGCAATGTGCTCCACTCTGCATGCCCGCTTCAGTCATGTACTTTATATCTGTGGAACATTTCAAGATGCTTTCAAAATGACATCCTACTTTTATCACTTTGGTTTTGAGTATTTGACAAGGCCATTATATACCACAGTGCGAACCCGAGAAAGATCAGATAAAGGACTCAAGCAAGAATTAAAACAAAGGCCTTCCAAATTGACCCAATGTTCTACCTCATCAGAGGCTATATACTTGGAGGGCAAGAGGCTCTGAGATGTCAGGAAATCTATATTCACCTTTAAACCAAGTTTAGCAATTTCCTTTATTATGGTGTGTGCGGGGGTGTACATGCAATGTATCTGTGTACTATGCATCATTATGTGTACATGTTTGGATATGCGCATAGGACTTTTGTTCTCCACCTAATTTTTGAGACAAGACCTCCCACTGAACCTGGAGCCTCACCAGTTTAGCACCACTAACTGGCCAGCAAGCTCCAGGAATCATCCCGTCTCAGCACTCAGTCTGGTTCTCACGTGGGTGCTGGGTTCCAAATTCAGGTCTTTCTGTGTGCACAGCGAGCACTTTACCTCCTGAGCCATTTCCCCAGCTCCTCCTTCATTATGACTCAATGAATAAAACACAGTACATCCTATGCTCTTCGTAAAATTGATAACATTTTTTAAACTTTAATGTGCCTATGAATCACTGAGGAACCTTATTACATGGAGGTTCTGACTGGGTAGAATCTGGGGCCTGTGAATCTGCATTTTTAATGAGTTTGCAGCGGATGCCTGTGCCGTTGCTTATGGATCTGACTCTGAAGGTCAGTGATGTCTTGACATGTTCAACATTAACTAACTGGCCCTGTTTGCCCTTTGCAATTTAGCAGTAGGCATTGCAACTTTGACTTTGCGGTAGTGGAAGACATGGCTGACAGGCAACTAACTGAGCTTAGGAAAAGTTCTGTTGTGGATTGATAACCATACAAATGTTCAGATCTTTGACTCAAATAATTCCACTTAGGGAATTCTCAGCATTTCTAAGAAGATAGGTGCCATAATTAGATACAGGTGTCAACTTGACAGTTGAGGGTTTGAGCTCTGGGCACGTTTGTGGAGAATTAGTAGTTGGGTTAAGCCCAGAGCAAACCTGCAGGAGATTGTCTAGCTGATGGAGAAGGCTCAGATGGGTAGAATCAGGCCCTGGAATAAAAGACAGAGAGCTGGTAGACAGAGTCAGCATCCTTGTGTCTATTTGGCCAGACATGCTAGTCTGGCAAGTAAGGATTGTCCCTCTCTCAGCCATTACGTAGAGATGGTGTGGCCAGTTCCCTCAGCCCTGGTGTTGGCGCATGCTCTCCCATCAAGCTAGACTATGAACTGTAACCGGACTTTCACAAGGAGATAAGCACCTTGTTCCCTTAAGCCGATTGATGGTTGTTTATCAGCAACCATGCAGGTGAACTGCAACAACAGGTGTTGGTCAGCTTTCTGTTGATGTGACAAAATGCCCAAGAGCATCAACATAAAGGAGGAACGGTGTCTTTGCTTCACGGTTTCAGAGGTTTCATTCCATATTCACTGGACTCCACAAGCTTGTGGCGAAGCGGAACATCACAGGAAGCAAGGCTATCATCTTGTGATGGTCAGGAAGCAAAAACACGAAGCAAGGAGGGACCAGCCACAACAGAACGTACCTATCAGAAACAGCTCCAGTGACCTACCTCCCCTACGTCAACCTACTTCCTAATGTTTCCACCACCTCCCAACAGTTTGAGCCCAACTAGCAGCCCATTAGTTGATGAATCTATATCGGACGATCCATTCAGGAAACCATAATCCAGTCACTTTCCTAAGACCTCCTGAGTGTTGCTGTGTTAGGACCAGGACTCAGCACATGAGTTTCTGGCCATACATACTGTTGTAGTGTGTCTGCATGGGCCGACAGATTCATGACTAAACAGCTTATGGAACAAAAGGACTTTACCTTTGCTTACAATTGTCTAACTTGGCAGGAGAGCACCTACGAATACCAGGAGCCAAGAGAACTGGTCACACCATATCCATTGCTGAGAGATGGGCAAACCTTACTCACCAGTCTGTCTTAATTATGCTGACAAATGCCAACTTACTGAACCAGCTTCCTCCATCTTATTCACCTATCCAAGGAATGGTCCCACCCTCCGTGGGTTGGGTCTTCCTCTGTCAATCTCCTGCAGATTTGCTTAAAGCTTATCTTAACTAAAAGTTCCTCACAGATGCACCCAAAGCTCAATCTAAATTGTCAAGTTGACATATATCTGTCACATATATCATGATGGGGAGACCCCATATGAACAGTGGTATCCCACTGTACCATACTGAAAAGAAAATGTTAAAAGTCTGTGTCTATTACAAAAGAAATGATTAAGGAAATTAAAGACAATATTTTTTGTTGTCGCTTTTCCCAAAAAAGTCACTAAAGATATAAAAATAGTATAACATCTCATTAATCAACTAGCTGAGGGTTCTTTTGCTATACGTGGATAGAAATCATGGGTAGGCAAGGAGAACCCCATCATATGCTGGTCTCTGGAAGGGGCCATGTCCCTCAGAGCTTGGCAGCAGTAAATGATAGTTCTGCATGTGGCGAAGGCAAGGCGTTGGGCATCTTCTAGTGGTTCTTTCTCACACAGGCCTCAGGTTTGGAGGTTTTTAACCCTATCAGTAGTCCAGCTCCTATGCAGACCTCAGTATTGGGACCCTTGGCCTTGGACTACAGTCAGTGTTACAGTTCTCAGACTGGGGTCCAAGACCCTTGATCCTGAAGCCTGGGCAGCTCTCTGAAACATCTGTGGTAACCAGGACCTGACAGATTCTCTTCTCTAGCTCCTCACATCCTTTCTTCCTTTAGTCAGCTCTCTGATCATGTTGCATCGCCCCCCACCCCAATCCCCTTGCTTTCCCTCTTCCTCCTACCCTGGCCGCTCTCTAACTGCACAGCAGCATCCTCTGCTGTCAGAATGCTGCTAGGATGACCCTGTCTCTTCTGGGACACCCTTCAGGAGTCAGGGTGGGAGTCAGGGAATCCACTGCTGCCTGGAAACCAGGACCACCAGCTTGCCAGTCAGCGAGCCAGCCAGGGTCTGCCAGTGTTAACGTCATTCAGGCGTGGATACTCACAGCCAGGCACGCAGTTCCACTGGGCAGATGGGATCGCCAGATGGTCAGAATCAACCACCGCTGGTAAGGTCTGAGTCTGCAGCCCTCTCTTCCTCAGCTGCCACACAAGCACGCCAAGGCTACTGCCACTTCCTCAGCCGTCAAGCAGCCACTGCCATTGCCAGTCCCTCTCCATGCCCCCAACTCAGCCAGCACTACTGAAGGCAAATAAGAAAATATATTGGAAAGGAGCCTTTTATTGGGCTAATGCTCTGGCGCCAGGAAAAATAGCACAGCAGAGTCTCCCGGCTAGCCCAGCAGCCCACCCAGTGAGCCCGAGCAGCCTGCTATAGGGCTCCAGAAGGGGTTCAGACCAGTCAAAGCCCTTTGTTTGGACCAGTCAGATTCAGCTTTTTAGGGTAACCAGAACCTCGCCTCTTGTCAGGATCATAATCACTGAGGCTGGTGTTTTAGATCAGTTTGCCTCTCAGCCATCACAGCGATTCGTCCATCCACCAGGAGAAGGGTCTGTCTTCCGGCCAGAGCCGAAATGATGGCAGGGTCACCTAGAGTTCATCCGGACTTGTGATTACCAAATGTTGGTACACACTGTTGCTCACAGTGCTGCTGGGGCTATGCCTTTAAGAGCCAGGACAATCAGCTGGAGACTTAGCCCAGTTGTCTCACGGTATCTGTGGAATGTTCAGGATGGCAGGTGCTGGCACCACGGTAGCCTGGCTGGTGGTTATACTTATAGTCCCTTTGCCCAGGGCAGTAAGGGAGAGATAGAGGCTGCTAATTAATAAGTCACTTTCTTCCAACTCCTGGCGCGACAAAGAAAGTGAATATCAGGAATATTTACAATATAGACTCATACCCATTAGATTACAAGTGTCAATTTAAAGATTGAGAACTGAGCCTTTAGATGCATCTGCGAAGAATAATCTAGTTAAAACAAGCCCCGGGAAAGCTTGTAGGTTATCTAATTGATGTAAGAAGACCTAACCTTTAGCGGATAGGGACCATTCCCTGAGCAAGTACATAAGATAGAGATAGCTGCTTCAGTATTTTAGTAGACTGGCAAGTTAAGAAGCATGCTCCTCTCCCAAATCCTCCCATAGATATGTTGCGTCCAGTTCCCTTGGCTCTAGATACTGACTTGAGCTCTCCTTTCATGCTGATGATATAACCAAAAACTAAGCCAGGAATAAAGCCCTTGCTCTCCTGGGTCACTTGGGTCCTCTATTCGTTTGGCAACAAGGAGATGACACTAACGTAAAATTTAAGAACTTTCATTAGCACTAACAGTGATGCTAAAAGATTCTATCTAGCAGGGTTTTAACTATGTCTAGTGACTGTTGAGTGCCCAGGAAGAAGTGGACCCTTCCTTCATCTGTTTCAAACTCCGGCTTAACAAATTGGCATCTTTCGTGGTTTCGATGCATTTTTCTAAGAAGGAAAAATCTATGAAATTGGGAAACATACCACAGGGGTCCATTTCTCTATTTGACATGCTTAAATCTTTCAGCTGGGCAGTAAGCAAATACAAATGGTATTACTTACAATTTTTGTTTGGGGATTGTTTGCTTGCTTGTTTTTGAGATAGGTTCATGCTAAATAGTCCAAAATAATCAAATTCACAATCCTCCTGCCTCATTTTTCAACATGTTAGATAACAGACACCTTGATTTTTACAGTTTTATATAATTGAAAAGACAGTACTCCAAGACAGAGTGAAGACCATTTTAACCTATAAGTCAGGGGCAGAAGGGTTGCTATGAAATTCCTAGCAGCTCTGGCCCCGGTCCCCAATGGCGCAGTACTGTAGAAGGCAACAGCAAGACATGAGCCGACACTTCTGCCCTAGGATTCCCTCTCCTGCTAGAAAACAGTTTCTTCCCAGTTCCCACCACCCATAGGAAACAGGCAGTTTTTATTCTTTGGAGAAACTGCCACATAACCTTAGAATGACAGCCATCCTATGTAAGAAGCAAGTTGAAGGCAAGAGGGTTAGTAGAAGTTCTAAGTACTGAACCCCTGGAGTGGAAAGGGATTATTGATCCTTTCCTGTCATGTATATGGTCATGGCCAACATGGCTGTAATAAGAATACTTAACAAGAGAACAGCACAACCAATATGTCTATAACCAAAGTCTTACATGATACAGGAACCTGACAGGAAGAAGATCCAAAGACCCAGAGAAATGTTTATCTCAATGCTTGGTCTGAGTGGAGAACCAGGCAGACATGGGGTTAGATAAAGGGTATGTTCTCATGGCATTAGACCGAGGCGGATCTGCAAGGTTTGCCTGTCCAATTCTCCTTTGATCCTTCTGGTCAACAGTCCATCTTCAGCCTTGGAGCCCTGTGGAATGAGCGGCCTATGGGAGCAGAGCGGGGTTCTGTGGCTTGCTTTGGAGAAGAGGGTCTCCATTCCCTGTGGACCTGCCTCAGGGAGGAGAATTCCACCTCCTATGACTAACTTTGGGGCAGGCAAGAGTAACAGGAAACAGGAAGGCAGGGGTCAAAACACCCTTGCTTCTTGGGCTTCTCGTTCTTCTGGGCTACCTGTGGTTCAGAGTGATCAGTATGCTGAGGTGTCATGTGTTGGGGTTTCCTATTCTGAGCCCCCTCCCAGCCCTCCAGCTGTAAAGTCTCCAGAAACCCAATAGGTATGCCCAAGGTTAAAGACTGTCCAAATACACCCCTCAGGGCAAATATACTCTGCTCTCTGTTTTTGCGTGTAAAGTTTTCCTGAAAGTCACACACATTCACATTTATTCATGAATCCCCTATGCTTCTGCCACAATGGAAGAACGGAGATAGATATTTTCTGTCCCACGTCCTGGAAGACTTCCACTCGAGATCTTGCAGAAAGCTTGCTAACCTATGCTTAGGAAAAATAAATCTCTCTGAAGGAAAAATCTTTTTTTTTGGAGCCCTAAGGAAAAGACTAGAAGGTGACTAACCCACCCTAATGTCTGCTTATAAGCTCTGAACATACATATACATGCATTCATATACACACATATACAAGCACACACATACACATACACAAACATACACACATACATTCATATACACACATGCACACATAAGCACACACATATACACATGCAAACATACACACATACATGCATGCACGTACACACACACACACACACACACATGCAATAAACCTCCAAGCAGTTTTCAATACTTCATTCTTTGTTTTTCTTGCAAAGGGATCTTAACTATCCTTTGTTTTCATTTGACAAGGTAAAAAAAATGTCCCTGAGTTTCTTGTTCATTCTCTCATAAATATGTGTCTTTGGTCATTGATAAATGAACAAATCACAGAACACGGAATGTTAGTCAATAATTAAATATCTCTGCTACTGCTAAATAGTACATGTAAAGTAAAATAACAGCAGTAGTACTTCATATTTCAGTACCAATTGATGTTCAAAGATTTTTTTCTAGACACTTAGAACACCCAAGGTAACAGAGAAACAGAAGAAAGGAACTTAAAAGACCTCAAAACAGTTTGACAAAGATAAGAAGCCTAAAAATATAGACTTGATATCCTGTGATATGGAAGAAAAAATTATATCCACAGAAGAAGAAACTAGATACTCTTAATATATTATGAATAACTGAAAAAATATGAAAAAATAAAAATATAAAATAATAAACTCCTGAAATTCAAATAAAGGTAAAATAAAATAAAGATAAAAATAAATCTTCTTTTAAGTAAAGAAATAGGCAATCAAACAAGGAAGTTAGCCATGGGGGCAAAAATTAAAGTCATAATCAGAATGATTAAATATTTAACCAAAACTAAATACAGTACAAGAAATCAGATTTGGGTATAAAATTGGCACAGAAATAAGGTTTGCGGCGATTCCATTTGATTTCTTTTACATGGCGCAGAGCAGAGTGAATGAGAACCACAAGTTGCTGTCATGAAATCCCATTTCATTTTAGCAACACGAGAAGATTCTAAGGACCCAGCAAACAAAGGAGCTAAGCAAAATAGCAACAGTCCAGATAGATCCAAAGCTTTCAGCAGTGATACTAGGTGCCAAAAAGTAATGTTCAAAGTTCTGAAGAAAAACCATTTTTAATCTAGTGATCTGTGCCCAGCACTAAATACGGAGATACTGCACAGGCATTGATTGCTAGACCTACAGGGACTCAACATGATTTGCTCTCACACATCCTTTTAGAAAGCTACTGAAGTAAAACCAAGAGCCAGAAATGTATCCTGGGGAACAGGAACTCAGCACTGAGGCGAGGAAGTTCCAAGATCATGATTTGCATTAGGCCTGGAGTGCAGTTAGTTCATTAGAGGCCGGAGGACTAACGGCTTCTGAGGAGAACCGGGGCAAACCTGACTGCTTACCTGACATATGGAAATTTGCAAACCTGATTGATTATCTGATATATGGAAATCTTAGTTCTAGATGTTTTACAGGCTTGTTAAGCCACTTTAAAAGTAGCATGCTGCTAAACTGAGCAACAAACAATTTTATCTTAACAATATGGACACTAACAATTAACAACAAAAAAAATTGTTATATGAGGGGCTGAAAAGATAAACAGGTCAAGGTGCTAAACACCAAACCTTTTGACCTGAGTTCAGTTCCTCAAACTCACTGGGTAGAAGGAGAGAACCAAGTCTTGCTGTCCTCTGACCCCCACACATGTGCTGTGGCACAACTTACACACACATTCTCCTCCTCTCTCTTCCCCCCTCATATACAGAATAAATAAATAAATGCAAAAAAAAAAGTACATGACTTCATTTGGAAGCACACTGGAGAACAAGGAATAGAGAACTAGAAGATCTGTGGGTAAAATCCTCATCTAAAATTAATAAATGAAGAAGAGCTACAAAAGCATATACTTTAGAAATATACAGGGAAATGCTAGGAGGAACAGAAGGAAGACATTAGATGCTTCGGAGAGAAAAGGGGGGGAAAGATAATCCTTGCTGTGTTGTCATATCGGATCATTTAGTATTGAGTGGAACTGTCTTTAGATGTAGGTGACCTATTCGTATCTATTAAATTGTCAAATTAACTAGAAAAATCAAGTTGCTTTTAGAATAATGCTATGGGAACTAGCCCATTGTGGTCAGCCAGGATTTAAAAGTCCATATAACAGAGGGATCCTTGACTTGAGAATGGGCCAGCCACCTGCTGGAGCTACTGTGGTGTTTCCTGTGAGCTCTAGTGACTTGAGATCATGTAGTCTCTGTGGGAGGGTGACACCTACATACATGGATTGTGACCGCCACATCAGTAAAGTTGACATAAGCAGGAAGAGATGCTTCAAGCTTCCAACGAAAACTTAAGTAGGAGGAAAGGAATAAGTGCCTATGTATACGATCTTATTTTCTTTTTTAAATTTATTTATTGTGTGCATATGTGTGCATATATATGTATGTGTGAGCACAGGGTGTCTATGTGTATCAGAAGAACCGTGTGCACCTGTGGAGGCCCAAGGGTGGCTTCAGGAATCATCCTGGATTATTCTACCTCTTTTTTGCTTTGTTCTGGGATTTCCCAGGCTCTACCTTTCAGCACAGGAAGTGCAGGCCCCTGCCATTTCCACCTTGTGATTTTATGTGGGATCTGGGATTTGAACTTGGGTTCTTCTGCTTGCGAGACAGAGGTTTAACCCCTGAGCCATCTCTCCAGCTCTGCTCACTTCTTTTCCTTTTTTTTTTTTTTTTACTTTTACAAGCATATTGAGTATTCATTACAGTTTCCCTCCCTCTCCCTTCCCTTCCATCCTCTCCCTTCCCTTTTTGTAGGTTTTTGTTCTGGTTTACAGTAACAGGGATGGGCACCATTCTGACAAGCGAATCTTGAATCCAATCAAAAAGCTGTTGGTTGTTTCCTTGATATTCATGCCACAATTACACTGGTGGTCACCTGTTGCCATGGTGATTTATATGGCCACTTACATATCTCATGCCCTTAGTGGGGCTTGTGATTATTTTTCTCCCCCAGCAGTGTCTACAGTATTCCTTGGTACTGTGTAAGCTGTCCGGCAAGGAGAAAGTTCTCAGGCCAGTTCCAGTCTATATATTTTGTCATGTTCTATGATCTATTTATATTGCATCTTCAGTAACAGGGTCTTACTGAGAGTTTTTGGAGGGCTACCAAGAGGCATGGCAAAAGCCTATGATATTTGGGGGCCTTTGAGACCTCTCTGACCTACATTTTATCAGGAAGTGCACATTCCTGTTACTTCTGGTATAATTTTGTCCCCGGGTTCTAAGTGCATCAACTCAAGACTTTTTTTTTCTTCCTTTTTCCTCTGTTTTCCTCACTCTATGCTCCTCTGTATAGGGACTACCCATTCTTCTTCCTTTCTTTAAAAGACATTTTTTATACATATTACTAGCATAGGCTGTTCCTTTGGGGCTACTTCCCACAATCTTAGGATTTTTCTATAAGTCCTTCTGTCCCTCCTATCTCCCATGTCCCTCCTATCTCCCATGTCCCTCCTATCTCCCATGTCCCTCCTATCTCCCATCCCCTACTGTCTTATTTTCATATGCATTGCTATAGTAAATGTATGGCCCAAACAATTTAGGGGAACAAGGGGGTTTTATCCAGCTGACCGTTGCTCATCATGGTAGGAGAGCGACACCAGCATCAGGAGCCACAGGACGAGCTTAGAGAGGTCGCAGGGACCCCAGTATACATTCTAGCTTATCAGTGTGCCACATTCCAAGCAGCTCTCTCTGTCCTGCCCACCTCCCCAGGGAATGGTCCCACCCTGTGGACTGACTTGGACCTCCCATGTCAATTAGATGAACTCCTAGGGGCTTGCTTTCAGTAAATCATTCTTCCTAGGTGTGCCTAAAGGCTCAGTTTACAGTTGTCAAGTTGGCTCACTGCCAGGTGTACCAACCCAGTAACGATGCAAAAGTGACCTTTTTTGTAACAAGAAAAGAACAGGGACATTTGAGAACGGTTCGAATTTGTCAGAAATGGGGAATGGGATTGTTTTTCTGTTACTCTGAAATTCTGTGAAAACTGCTGTCATGTTGGTGTGGAAGAGTTCAGGTCCCTCCGGAAGCCAATGCTTTTTTGCTCTGCTTCCTCCTCCAGCTTAATCGCTTACACAGAACAGTATGTGGAGTACGACCCCTTCATCACGCCAGCAGAGCCATCCAATCCTTGGGTCAGCGACGACATTGCTTTATGGGACATAGAAATGAGGTAAAAAAAAAGTGTTATGGTTTGGGAGTGGGACCATGATCTATGTTAATTTGACTTAGAACACTATAGAAATGCCCACTCACTCTTCTTGTTTACGATTTTGATTTGCACACGATCCCCCTGGTTTCCCTCTGGCCTCTCTCTGACCCTTCGTACGTCATGGTAACCGGCACAGCCCTTTGCAGACATTTCCTAGCTCCAACTGCAGGAAGGAAGGAAGGAACCAACCCATCGGCCCAGCTTGTTTTCTTCCTATCGGCTACTGTCAAAGAGACTAGCTGGCCCTCATTCACATCACACAGTTGGCATTGCCCATCAAGCCCCTCACCATGGGAACAAAGGTCAAAAGTGAGTCACAGTGGAATTTAGAATCTTGCCCAAGATCACATTGACTTAATATCCAAGAGGAGCTTGGAGCACCTTCCAAAGGATGCACGGGGACGTTCCGCGTGATGCTCTCTCTCAACCTCTGCCCTCAGACGGATCACACAGCTTCCATTATTCCATCACTCTCATACCTCTTCCTTTCCATTCTCTTTCTGACATCTTTCCCTGGAATGGGAAAACCTGATTAAAAATAGAAAAAAAACTAAGAAAAGCCACAGATACTGTAAAATGTTCCAACTGTCCAGATGTGCATAAAAAAGAAAATTCTTTCTTCCTTTAGTCCATCTTCTAGGCAGAACCTTTGTCTATAGTCTTGGTTCCCACGTTGCACAAGGGTACATAGTGACTGAGAATTAAATTAAAGGGCTGGAGAGATAGCTCAGGGGGTTAATACTCTGCCTCACAAGCAGAAGTTCCTGAGTTCGGATCCTGGATCCCACAGAAATAACACCAGATGGAAATGGTCGTGACCCATACCCCCCACACACACTCTGCAAAGCAGAACCTGGGAAATCCCAGAGTGAAGCAAAAAGGTAATAGAAGCAATCTAGGGTGACTCCCAAAGTCACTCTTGGGCCTCCACAGGCTCACACAGTACCCTGCAACAAACACATGCACGCGTGTGCACACACGCACACACACATGCTCACATGCATGTGACGCAAAAATAAAGATATTGGTTTTCTTTCCATTTATGTGCATTTTATTAGTTACTGAGTCCAAGGATATAAATACATATTAAGTTGACTTGTCCCAAGCAACAAAACTCATTGATGTTTCTTTTGATCCCAGAACTCTGTAAAAGTTACAGAGATACTCAGAATACTGTCAGCTCAGAAAGTTTGGGAATCTCTGACTTAATATCTGTCACTTTAAATTTTTATGCGTCTAAAATGCCCTACTCCATAGTTTCATTGAGTTCATCTATATGCACATTGTCTACTATTTTAGCTGGCAATATGTCATGGCGGCGCTTCCATATAAGCATTTATAGATGCACCTTATACTTTGTAATATCTATGTAATATCCTCTGGCAACTGGGTGATGTGAGACTTATTTAACCAATCCCTGAATCATAAATACTTAAGCCCTGTCTTTTTGTATTTATTTATTTTAATGCTACCTTCATGAAGGTAGTGAATTTATATTTTCACCACTTAGTCTCAGTTCCATCGCTCCTCTTTTCTGTCTTGTAACCTTCATCTCCGCTGTCAGGTTCCCTCCTATTTCCAAATCTTTTCACCTCTGTGGCCCGCTGTTCCATCTAGTCTGACTCTAATGACCTATGCCTGACATGATTCATGCCTGGCCAGTGTCATAGTAGATCAGTGGGTCTGCCACGGAGGAAAGCACCTTCCTTTTATTCCTTATCAGCATTAGTCCTCAATTGTGGAGTTTCTTGAGGCCTTTCCCCTTTCACAGTGAGAGACTGACAGGACAGTTCCCGCGCAATTCTTGTGAGTGTATGCATAATCTTCCATGACTCATCTGCACCATAGTCCTACAAGTCCTGTCCTGTTTTTAAAATATAATAAACAATGATTTAAAGAACCTCCCTATACCAAGTTCAATTATTTCACCAGTGTAGACTCCCTGGAAGTAAAATTACTAGCATGCAACTTGCTCTGAGTTGATGTACCAGATTCTTCTTCACCAAAAGCCTTCGGTTTTCTTCCATGCCTCAGTTTAAAGGTGCCCATTTCCGCCATACTCCCCAACAACTTAAGCATTAATGATCTTTTTAAAAAGTCTTTGCTAATCTCATAGTTGGAGACAAATCTCCTTTTGTTTTTTAAGTATTTATCAGTGTACTAGAGAATCTCTTCTGGTGCTTATTGGATTTTCATTCTTTTGTGACTTTCCAGTTCTTTTCTCCGTCTGTTTTTCTAGTGCTGGCTTTGCTGCTGCTGCTGGGATATCTACATCACATCCTTCAGGTTGCCTTCCTCCTGCTGGTTTATGAATCCCGACTCCTCTTTCATTTGCTCCTCTCCGTCTTCCCTAACTTTTGCTTTACTGACCAACTTTCTTTAAATAAATTCTTACTATTATTCTTTCAGTGTTGCATACATGAATATAGTGAACTTGCATACACGAGTATAGTGAATTTGTATTTTCACACCTTAATCCCCAATCGCATCCCCCCTTCTTCTCCCTTTCCAGACTCCCATTTTCGAATCTTTTCAGGTGCGCACGGGGTTGCATCTGGTTTGTTTTTTATGTCATGTGCCTGAGCACTTGGTGGAACCCTAATCTTATGACTGGCCAACTTTTGCATTGAATTTTTGAACCCTCATTTCTCTTCCAGTCATAGTCAACTCTATAACTAAAGATGTCATTGATTCATACATATAATAGTGAAATGCATGTAATTAGAAGTTACCCTTAACCTCCGCCCCCCATTGCATTCTTCCCCAGAGGTGTGTCAGCTTGATATCTTTTGAATCTCTATTCCTGTCAATATCAAAAGGATGAATAACATGTAAATAAAGAACCCTGTTTTCTAAATTATGTTTCAGACAACTTTACATAAATTGAAGTAATATATATAATTCAAGGCTGATTAAAGATATAACTGTGACAATATTATTAATAGCCTAGGAAGCATAAGTACTTGAATTTTCAAGTACTTTTCAAGTGTGAATTACTTGAAAAACAACATCCAAACCAAAGTCTTCCACCGTAAAGAAAATGAAGATACCGTGAGTCACGCCTGCTCGATGCTTGCATGCCAAGGGTTCTCAAAACTTCAACTTCAATAATGCTCTTTGTAAAAGAATTGTTCTGATTACATCCTGTATTTATACCATCATCCTCTCTTTGACTGGGACAAGATCCTAATATGGAAGCTAGAACATTATATTATGAAAATGTTCACCCATCATTAACAAATTATTACACTCAAAAAATATGTGTCTGGCCCAAGAATTTAGAAGTCTTGTAAACTCAATGCCTTGTCTTTTCTTCTTTTTTATTATTTTTGCTGCGTTTTCCCCTCCTATCCTTCCTTTTCAGGAAAGCCTTTGGAAGGAACTCTGGGCCCAGATATTAATGCTTTCTCAGTTACCATTTTCATCTCTCTTGTCCTTTTATTCTGTGTTCAAAGGATAGAACTCGAATTTCTCCTCAGAGCCTTTAGTCTGGATTTCAGGGGTGTCTGTTCTGTGATTTCACACTGTAATGAGCTTTTCTTTCTCACTATTGGTTGGAGATGGGGTTGGAAATTATGATTCTTTTTTATTTCCAAGACATCTTCACATTTCTGTGTTTGTCTTAGCAGCTTGCTCCATCCATGTTTATCCTCTTGAATCTCCCTAAAGGCATTATATAGATATTTTTTCTTTATTTTCTAGCTTTTCCCATTGGGCATATTTCTGTTTCCCCTCTCAAGTCTGTCTCCTGGGGACACCATTTGGAATGTCATTTCTCTCTGGTGTCTCATTGCTCCAATCACTGCTCAAGACTGATCATTAGATCGCTGGCAATTTGGAGACATGCTTACTTATACAAACAGAGGGCTTGCTTTTTGAATCAGGCCATACATGAGAACAACCTAGAAGTTAATTAAGAAATATACCAATGCCCACTCAAGGCTAATTAACTCAGCGTTTCTTACAATAGGACATTGGAATTTTTACTCTCCTCAGGCCATCATGATCTACAAACCCCAATCAGTAGCTACTAATAGCGCACTGAGTAATTGTGCAGATCAATGGTTCTCACCCCTGGGCATTTTCAAGGCCAGCATGTGCTGCTTAATGATTTCAAGGTCAGTTGGGACTGTATAGGGAGGCCCTGCCTCCACATACGCCCTCCCAGAGAAATACAGTTGCTCTGGGGTGGCTCTGCCCTTGCAGTCTCTCCTGGAGATTCTGGGGGCACGTAATATTTGAGAACTCCTGGTGAGGTTCCAAGTCGCCTCTGGCAGCTTTCCCCTGAGCCATTTCTGCAGCTGCAAGGATTCTCGTGGGCCTTGGTGGGTGGCACAGGCAAATTGCCAGGGCTTCTCTCTGGGAGCCAGTGTGTGATCCAGGAATAAACTGAAAAAAAAAAAAAAACTGAAGGTGCTCTCCCAGTGAGGTGGATGCTCGTGGGGTGTTCCGGAAGCAGCCGCCCACCACCACCTTCTTCAACATGGTGCTCTTACAGTCAGTCACAAGCTCCATCCTGTCTCCTGCCTCAGTTTCCTCTCTGTAGGGCTCAGAGACAGAACTTCTCTTATTCCTCTTCCCTGTGTTCCTGAGCTGGTTTGCTCTGTGTGTGTGTGTGTGTGTGTGTGTGTGTGTGTGTGTGTGTGCTGTGCCATGCCTCAGTCAGCAGAAACATTGCTCTCTGGTCATATATATATTTCCTAGTTTTACAGGCATACTGAGTAATCATCCCTGCCCCTTCCCTCCCTCTCTCCCCCTTCCTCCCTCCATTCCTCCCCTCCCTTCCTTCATCAATCCGTCCCACTCCCTCCCACCTTGCTGTCTGTCTGCTTCTAAGGGACCCAGAGCTCCCCTGGATTGTCTGCTCCACTGGGGTTTCAGGCCTCTGTGGCAGACCAACTGGCCCCTCCTCGGATGGACCCACTGACAGGAGCACTCCCCCTCACCTGTCTAGCCCTAGCCCCTAAGATTCCCACTGCATTTAATTATTTCTCCTGAGATCCTCGCTAGTCTATGGGGGCATGTTGGTGTGTCAGTCACTGTGGTCCTGTTGTTTGCATCAGAAGCTGATACACAAATACCCTTTCATGGCCTTCTCTGCCATGTGGATCTTGTTTTGTATTCTGGAGTTTCTTCCAAATGCCCCTGCCTAAATCCCCCACTGCCTCTACTTCCTGCCCTGCTGCTCAGGGCTCAGAGGTTACCCAGGTTTTTTGTTGGGGGCACCCACTTATTTTCTTGGATGGCTCTACTGCTATCATAGACTGACAGCCATCTGTTTTGTCATGAGTCTGAGCTGCCTGTTTCAGACCTTCTGAAATGCCTCAACGTTACCGTCTGCTGTCTTTGCCTCTAGGTACTGTGCACGGGTTGTTTGTTTTGTTTTTGAAGCAAACAAACAAAATCCTCTTCATTGAACCTCAGAATCTTCCATTTTCTTTCATCCTAAACCATTTTCCCATCGTCTGACTTTCCTTCTTCAGGTCTCACCAAACGTCGTAACGTGGCTGTCCATTCCTCAGGTGTATGTCACAGTCTCCCCCCTAGTTCACTTCTCAACAGGACTTCATTTGAGCATCTAGTGTTCTAAGGCGGCCCACAGTAGGGATTTGAGAGTATGGTCTGTGTTCCAGTTCCTCTTCTGTTGCTGGGCGAAATTACTCTGACCCAAGCAACTGGAGAGAGGAGGAGGAGGAGGAGGAGGAGGAGCAAGAGGAAAAAGAGGAGGAGGAGGAGGAGGAGGAGGAGCAGGAGGAGCAGGAGGAGCAGGAGGAGCAGGAGGAAGAAGAGGAGGAGGAGGAGAAGGAAGAGGAGGAGGAGGAGGAAGAGGGGGGAGGAGGAGGAGGAGGAGGAGGGGGGAGGAGGAGGGGCGAGGAGGACGAGGAGGAGGAGGAGGGAGGAGGAGGAGGGAGGAGGAGGAGGAGGAGCTATTATAGCTGTTGGAAGGGGCAATATTTCCCCCTTCTCGAGACCCTGGAATACCAGTCAAGGCTCCCATCTGCACAGGCCTCACATGAAGGATAGTTCTGGTGAATGTGGGTCACAGCATGTGACAAAAGAGCAGCCACTGAGAACCAGGGCTGCCGTGAGCAAGGACATGGACAGGATGCGCCATGCATGCAGGCTTGGACTGCGGCTGCGTCGTGGTGGAGTGCAGGCAGATTCATATGGAGGTCTGGATTCTGCAGATGACTATGCTGTGTCCGCCACGGGGAGGTCACAGTCAGCCCGGTGAAGGACAGCGCCAGCGGCTCAACTGAATCATGGCAAAGCAGTGTAGGGTGTAACAGGAGTGAGAGAACATTGTTCCAGGGTCCCTTCTCCTCCTCAGACAAATCGAGGAATAAGAAAGCGAATATTCAGAGGGAAAGGAGAGCATGCCATCTAAAAGCCTGGGGAAATGGTACAATGGAAATACTGAGGAATAAAATGTTTCATTAAAGAAAATAATGATAGCCTATTATAGTCATTCCTCATGCTGCTCATGTGACTGACTATGTGACCAATACAACTTAGGGGAGCAAAGGGGTTTTTTTATTCTTACTAACAATTCTCGGTTACAGTTCATCAACATTGGCATGTGAGTTTATACTAATATCAAGAGCCAAAAGAACTGTCCATGCCATGCCGTACAAGAGCTGAGAGAAAGGAACAAACTTTCTCACTTGCTGGCATGTCTAATGCCAAAATGCTGAGTCAGCTCTCTCCACCTTATCCTCGGGCATAATCCTACACATTATGGGCTGGGTCTTCCTGTACCAATTATATAACCTCCCACAGTGTCATAGTTCGATACAGGTATCAACATGACAGTTGAGGGTTTTGTGCTGGGCGCATTTGTGGAGGATTAGTAGTAGTAGTTAAGCCCAGAGCGAACCTGCAGGAGATTGTCTAGTCGATGGGGAAAGCCCAGCCCATGGTGGGTGGATCTAGTCTCCAGGCAGGTGAATAAAATAGAGGGAACTATTTGAAAAAGTGGGCATCCTTCTGCATACTTGACCAAACGTGCTGGTCTGGCAAATAAAGATTGTCCCTCTCTCAGCCATTATGTGGAGATGGTGCAGTCATTTCCCTCGGCCCTGGTATTAGTGTGAACTCTTCTACCAAACTGGACAAAGAACTTTAACTAGATAGTCATAAGAGAGAATAAAGCCACTTGTTTCCTTAAGCTGTTTGTCATGATTTTATCAGCAAACCATACAGAGTAACAACACACAGGCTTGCTCAGGGGCTGCCTTTATTAAGGAACTCCTCACACATGTGCCTAAAAGCTCAACCCTCAATTTTCAAGTTCACACCAGTATCTAACTAGCACATGGCCAGGGCATAGCACTAAAGAAAAGTCAGCCAAACGTTTCCAGAGGTGGAGAGGAGTTTTTAGTCTAAACGCCACAAGGAGAAGGTCTTGAGGCCTAAGGGACATGATTCTGGTGGTGACATGAACCAGATGGCAGGCCTTATGAAGATCTGGTATGGCCAGAAGAATGGTGGTCCGTCCCCTCGTTCCTCTACGGGGCAGATTTAGCTCTCACTCTCTGCTGGGCATCAGGCACATGAGCAAATGCTTAAAGAAAACTGGTTCATCCTGCCTGGCTGCAAACACCCCCTTTCAGCCGATCTGACCTGCTGAGAGACAGCTCTCATCCCAAGTGGCCTGTGTACAGTGAGTGTGACAGAACTATTAATCAAGGATATTAGCCCAGCTTCTTTTGTGTAGTAGTAAGTCTCCAAATAAGATCTCAGTAATGGCTTCTGTGTGTGTGTGTGTGTGAGAGAGAGAGAGAAAGAGAGAGAGAGACAGAGAGACAGACAGAGAGACAGAGAGAGAGAGAAAGTGTTGCTCCTTATATCAAAAGGAAAAATTTCTTTTCATCTGGACTGGCCTTGATATCTTTTTTTTTTAACAGTCTTTTTTTTTTAACTTTTTTTTAACTAATTTATTTATTTATTCAATTTTGCAGTGTGTGTGTGTGTGTGTGTGTGTGTGTGTGTGTGTGTGTATGTATGCATGTGTATGTGTGTGTATAGAACCATGGACGAATTCGGGAACCACCATGGACGCCTCCACCTCCTCCTTGTTTACTCTGCCCTGGGATTCACAGGCTCCGCCCTACCAGGACCAGAAACGCAGGCCGCCCCTGCTTCCGCCTGGCGTCTATACGTGAGGTCTAGGATCCGAACTCAGGACCTTCCGCCTGCAAGGCAGAGGCTTAACCCATGAGCCACCTCTCCAGCCCCCCCTTGATATCTTATTTGACCAACAGCCCAGGGCAGAAGTGACATTCTCCAAACCAGTCATACAGAGCCCACGTGGCTCTCCCTTGGTCCTTGGAAACATGGCCTCTTAAGTTCACTGTCTCTAAAGTCGTGTGCCATGCCAAGAAGCTCCCACACTGAGAGGCCATGTGAGGACACTGTCAGCAGTCTCTGATGAGCTGTTGGCCAACGGCCAGCATCAACTGCCATGGGTGAGCCATTTGGACCCTGGTCTCATGCAGCCCTCACATGACCCCTTCAGCTGCCTCCAACTCAGCTAGCGGAGAGGCCACAGTGTGCACTGCCCATAGTCAAGCCCAGGTGATCTGTAGAGCAGCGAAAGCAAATACTGATATTTTGCACCCCTGGGTTTCCAGCAATAGATAACTAAACCACTCCCCCATCAGGGTTTTCAAGACCCGCTTAGGGTAGAAAATAATATTGTGACTATTTCTTCATAGAGTTAGCCCCAAAATGGGATCCTCAGATATTTTCCCTGAAAGAATTCTCTTTTCTATTTTTTCTCATCGCTTATCTGAACCCATTTGAACTGTTGTAACAAAAATGCTATAGATTGTATATGACTTGTGTGTTAAATAAATTTATTTTTTATAGTTCTGGAGGCTGGGGATGTCAATAGCAGGTTCACGGGGAATCTTCTAATCGTATCCTCAGATAGTAGAAAGGTGAGAGAGCTCTGAGGTTATCGATAAAAACCCTAATCCTAGTCCTCTTACCCTTATGACCTTCCAAAGGCCTGCCTTGTCATGTGATCACATTGGGAATCAAGATTTTAACATGTGATTTTAGGGGAACACATATTTTAGTCCATAACATTCTATTCCTGCTTCCCCAGATTCGTGAATTCCAGTGTACAAGGTACATTTATTTCATCCCAGTAACTCTAGAAGTCCTGCTCTAGCATCAACTCTAAAGTGTAAACTCCAATGCCTCATCTGCATATATGCAAATCAGATAAGAGTGAGTCAAGATACAATTCCTCCTGAGAATTCCCCTCCAGCTGAGAAAGTATAGGACATATGTATCCAATCTGATATAAGAGAAATGGGGACTCGATCCTGTTATAGTTTCACTGGACATTGTTGTGACAAAGTGCCTGACAAGAAGCAAACTTATGGGAGAAAGAGTTTAATTGGCTCACAGTTCCAAGTTATAATCCATCATGGCAGAGAAGTCACAGCAGCAGGAGTTTAAGAAAATGGGTTATTTTGAATTCACAATCAAGAGCAGAGAATCCAGATGAATGCGAGCTTACCTGTCTGCCTTTGTGCAGCCAGGTCTCTCCATCTTTGTATACGTTCCAGGCCACCTGCCTAAGGAAAGCGCCCACCCATGGTGGCTGGTCTTCCCACATCAGTTAGTGCAATCCAAACAACCCTTCCCAGGCAGACTCAGAAGCCAACCTTAGCAGATAGAATACCTCTCAGGTGAGCACAGAGGCCAACTTCCTGCTTTTCAGGTTGACAATTAACTATCACAGGTTCTTCATAAGTCCAAATACAACAGGGCAAACACCTTTAAAGTTCTACTCAAAGAATAGAATAGTTCTCCCTTTGTCTTGAGGCTCTGACTTCCAAACTTACTGAAGGCAATGGCTCTACCATAGTTCTTCTGGGAACATGGAGTTGTACGCCATGACTTTTGTGAGCTAGTGCCCTTTCTTCCAAGCCCACGTGGGTGGCAACATCATCCGGCAACTCTATGAGAAGTTCCCCATGGCAGCTCTCTGCCAGTGTTTTACAGCTTGCCCAGGCTGGGCCCCCTCACTGTAGCTCTGCCATATGATTTCACCCTGATGATTCTGTGGGTTACAGCCCACACTGCAACCTCCAAAGAGACCCACCCTGGAAGCCTGAGCAGGGGCATCTTGGACTGCCTGGACTGGAGAGGTGACTGTACCCTTTGAAACTATCCTGTCCCCAGATTCCCGTAGCTGTGGCAATTTGCACCTGCTAGCGGAGTGACAGGCCTGCTGATCTCTGATGACCTTCATGTTATGCCCTCATGGTCTTGAAGAACAGCAGTTGACTTTTGCTGAGATGCCAGAGCCGTAGTAATCTCCTTATGACCCAATCACTTGGCCAAACTCTGAATGCCCTTTCTCTCTCTTTGATAGGCTAGGAATTTTTTAAACCTTATCTTTTTCTCCATTTTCATTTATATATGCATGTCAATGGGTACATATTTATATATGCACACGTGCATGTGGAGGCCCAAGACTGATATTAAGAATCATCCTTCATCGCTTTTTCTGCCTTATCTTTTGAAACAGGGCTTCTAATCCAACATAGCTCACTGATAGAGTTAGTCTAGCTGGCCAGTTTGCTCTGGGGATTTCCAGTCTCCGCCTTCCCAGGGTAGACTTACAGGTGGGCCACTATGCTCACCCAGCATTTTACATGGACTCTAGGGATCCAAACTCTGGTCCTCTAGTTTATACCAAGCAGTTTTACTGCTGAGCCACCTCCCCAACACCTGAAGCTCTATTTAGATTTTGGTCCCGTTTTGGTTAACAATTCTACCTGTAATTCATTTCTCTCATTATGTCAGGAGAACATAATAAGGCTGATCCTTCAATACACAGCTTAGAAATTTAGGCAGCCAAATACTGTTTCATTTATGAGATCTTCCTTCCATAAAACATTAGATGACAAACAGAATTCGTCTAAGTTCTGACACTTTATAGGAATGGCCATCTTTCTCCCAATTTCCAATAACATACCCCTCAGATACATCTTAAACCTCAGCAGAAGGACCATTACCATTTGTATTTCTACTAACATTCTGTTCAGGATTATTTGAAGTCCATCTAAGAAGACTGAGACTTTCTCTTTGTTTTTTTTGTTGTTGTTGTTGTTGTTTTTGGGGTTTTTTTCCCCCAGAGCAGTCCCTAGAATCATTTAGGTCCATTTTCACGCAGACTTTCTCCAGCATTGCTCCAGCCTTCCTTCACCAACCCTTTTCCAAAGTTGCTTTCCTATTTTTAAATATTTATTACAGCAGTATCCCACTATCAGCACCAATTTCTGTCTTGTCCTATTGAGTTGTTCACTAAAAAATACCTTAAGTGATGTGGTTTATAAGCACAATGGGAAGTCCAAGAACAACGCACCAGCAGATTCTGTGTCTGGCGAGGACCCACTTACTGATACATCCTCTTGTGGCAGGGAGAGAGAGGTCTCTGGGTCTCTTCTAAGAACACTAATTCTATTCATGGGCAAATCATTTCCGAATGCCCTGTTCTCTAGTATGATCTTATTGGGTGCTAGAATTTCCACATGCAAATATAAGGAAGGACACCAATCTTCATTCTATAACACAACTTAAAAATCTTCTGAAAATAGCTTTTATCTTTCCTCAAGCCTTAGTTTAGACATCAAACAAGGGAAGCAGAGTTGAATGCAAAGTAGTGGAGGGAAGAAAAAAAGAATATACTTTGGAAGTAGCCCATCTGGGTTCCAATTCTAGACTGTTACTTAATAACTATGTGGACTTGAGAAATCTACTATTTAGCTCAGACATTGATATGCAGACATATACCTTTTGCCTTATACTGAGGTTCAAATAGGATATGGAAGGAAAAAAAGAAAAGCTCTTTGTCCCATGCTTCACACTGTGCAGGCGCCACAGAAAGGATCTCGATCACAGCGACTGCTTCTTCTGACTCTGTCATAAAAATGCCACAGGGAAACGTTTCTATATATGTCAAGGAAGGGCTGGGAACTCCATGCAATGTTTTCTTGAGTTGCCAAAGAAGTGTTATTGGATTTGTTACCCAGAGGTAGACATCAAGAGGTATTTAATAAATATACAATATAAATACACAAAATCATTCAGTGGAAGCCATGTGTTCAGATCTGTTCTCAAACTTCAAAATGGATGATATTGGAAATACCCAGATGACGATGCATATAAGAAAGCCTGCAGTAAGGCAGAATCCCAGTGGCCAAATATTACTAGGAAAAGCAGAGGAACTCATGTGGAGTGTATCACTGCAAAAATGAGATTAGCTATAGTAGATACTTAAAGGACTCCAGACAACTAGGTTGAACAATATCACCTCAAAATCCATGTTATCTCAGAATCTCTGATATTATTTGGAAATAGGTGATGGATGAAATTTAGTGAAGCTGAGGTCACACTGGAACAGAGTGGTTCTCATAGTTAGAATAAGGTGTCAACTTGATGATTGAAGGCTCGACGTTCTGGACACATTTGTGAAGAACTGGTAGTTGAGTTAAGCCCCCAAGCCAGCCTGCAGGAGATTGTCTGATTGATGGAGAGGCCCAGCCTGGTGGATGTGGTTAGTTCCTGGGCAGGTGAAAAAGATGGAGGGAACTATGCAGAGGAGCATAGCGTGAGGAAAACAGAGGGGAAAAGCTCTGAGCTGATCCACTTAGAACCCAGTGACGAAGTTATACTAGAAGTAACAGGAATATGACACTTCCTGATAAAATGTTGGTCGCCTCCCAAACATTACAGGCTTTTGCCATTGCTGTTGGTTGTTCTCCAAAAGACTGTTAGTAAGACCCTAGTACTAAAGATGCAATACATATGGATCACAGAACATGGGCAAAATACATCAACTAGAACTGGTCTGAGAACTTCCTCCTTGCTGGATAGCTTACACGGTACCAAGGAATACTGTAAAAGCCACTGGGGGAAAGAAGTAATCACAAGCCTCATCAATTCACAAGACCTGCAAGTTGCAATAAAAATCACAATGGCAATGGGTGACCCACCAATATAACAGTGGCATGAGTATCAAGGAGACAACCAACAGCTTTCTGATAGGACTCAAGACCTATTGTTAGAATGGAATTCATTCCTGTTACTTTTAAGAACAAGAACCTAAAAAAGGGAAGGAAATAGATAATAGGGAAAAACTGCCAATGAACCTATAGGTAGGAAGACAGTAAACCAAAATGCTCTGTAAATAGCTGCTATTATACCCATAGATTTGAAGAGCAATTAACACTCAGCCTAGAAGTCTTCTTCTACAACAGAAGTAGAGGATCTCAACACCCTGATAGGATGCAGCCTAGGGCAGGAGAAGAGCAGTGACACAACAGCAACAGCCATAATGCAGAGAACCAGCAACCCAGCAGGGCTCACCCAGAAAGAATCAGGCCAACCTGATCTCTCCTCATCCTAAGACTTTGGGAACCTCTCAGAAGAGGGGTCAGTGAGATTGTAAGAACCTAAAGATGGGAAGGTTCACCATTAGATAACACATTCTATTCAAGGCAGGACTGCTGCATCTAGGAATTCACTGCAATGAGACTTGTTCCTACCAGACCTGCATAATGACTGACATACCAACATGCCTCCATAGACTATCAACAAACTCAAGAGTGATGGGAACATACAGTGGAAACCTTGGTGACTAAAGCTGGGCGAGTGAAGGGAAATGCCCCTATTAGTGAGGTGGCCCTAAGAGAGGCAACTTGGTATGCCTCAAGAATCCTGAACTTCCACAGGAGTAGACAAGCCAAAGGGAACCCTGGTGCCCATAGAAGCATACAGACAGGAGGGTGAGAGGGAGTAGGATGGCCTGATGAATGGAAGGAAGAGTATGGGAGGGAGGAGGAAGGGAGGAAAACAGGAATAAGTACTCAACATGCTTGTAAAACTAGAAAAATAAAATAATAATAAAGAGGAGCTGGCAAGAATGCAAGAAACAGAGAGCAACTACCAAATAGTATCTTCTGGATATGACAAGGCTGTTGTGCCCTTCAACCTTGTGCAGCTCTGTCTACTTTCACAAGACGTGCCCCAGGTTTGGCCTGTCAACATGTCATTGTTGAAGGGGAAGACATGAGACACCACAACTCCTTGAGGGACCATTGAGGGTTAATGCTGGATATGAGAAGAGGAACTACTTCCTTAAATGATACACCTACTAATATATCATCCTTGCTTGTGTACATGGCATGAAGAAACTCAGGGGGGCACACACAAAGACAAAGTAGTAGGAAGACTAATTGTGAAGAATAAAGTTTCTACTAGAGAAAGAAGGGGTGGATTGGGTAATATAGATGAAAATGACTTAAATTCATTGTATTCAGGTTTGAAACTATCATGACTGTATCAGCAACATGCAGAATAACCTTACAACAGTGGCTCACTAATTCAATATGACTGTTGCCTTTGTAAGAGGTGAAAGCAGAGACACAGGCACACAGAACAAATAACACGTGAAGACAGAAACACAGGAAAGATGCAGTGTAACACAGAGGTAAGATGTGCCAATACATCTGCAAGCCAAGCACTGCTGGCAGCATCAGAAGTTGAGAGATTCCTCCCCAATGCTGTCAGAGAAAACATACCCTGGTAATACCTTGATTGGAGACTTCTAGCTTCCAAACTACGAGGCAATAAAACTCTGGGAGGGTTTGTTGTTTTAAGACACCCACTGTGTTAGGACTTTATTGTGGTCACCTTAGAATATATCAGGGTATCTTGTCTCTTCAGAGCTTCTAAGGTCTGCTGGAGGGTGACCTTTGAAGTTTTCTAGATGTATCTGACTTCTTTTCTAATCCTCTCTCTAATTCTACATCTAGAGAAGTGTTCCAAGATTACTGACTCACTCCCCCACCCCCAAATTGCCCCTTTCCCTCTCCTGCCACCACTAAGGACTCTGGTGGAGTTAAATTCGTTGCTTGAGATCAGAAGGCAATCAGAATGGTGATGGGTGTGTGCCCATGAGATAGCCACTACAGAACCCTGGTGCCCATAGAGTTGCTTTCCACACCGCGCTCTCTGGGCACACGTATCAATGGGGATGCAGCCGCCACCAGCCCCATCTGGAGAGCCCTGAATTCCAAGATAGCAAAGAACAGATCATGCTTCTATCCTAGGTTAGAACATGGCCCAAGTAGAAAGACATTCCCGTAGCTCTCTGGCGCTTAAACTTGTTGATGGACTCAACTCCAGGGATAAATCTCCATAAACAACAATTGATTGATCCAGCATCTTATATTCTAGAGAATTCAGGATCTATTGTCCCATTGTAAAGGGTCCATCTTGGTACTCCACTAAAGATCTTTCATGGGATACCCCCATTGCTTGACCTAATGGACTTAGCCTACCGCTGTGGCCCCATTGAATTATGTTTGAAAATGCAGTAAGATCCTGCTGTCCCTGATCATATCTGTCAGTGTCAAGGTTGTCAGGTTTGAATGGCTTACTTCCAGACAATGTATGCAATGCAATAGTCACCTGTGGCCTTTTAAATTTAAACATTCATTGTTTAAAATTTACCAATCATTCCATCCACTTTTCAGGCACTCAGTGGTATACGTGGCTGGTGGCTACCATATTGAAAGCCCAGATTCCACCATACCAGGATGTTTTCTGGGGCAGGCTTGGCATAGTCATTTGCTATTCTAAGCACACCAACACAAGTTTTCTTTTTTACTAAGTAGAATTTTCCAAGATAAATACTGAGACTTTGTCAACCCTATACATGATTTTACTCACTTATTATTAGAGATAATAAAAAAACATCTATATCTGTTTTGAAAAAGAGGAAAAATACTATTATTAGAAGAATGTTTCCCAGGTATGATTGTGCCTAAGTCCTTCAGGGATTTTGTTAAACTGGAACTTCTGATTCAGCAGCTCTGGGTGGGACCCAGGGGTCTACTTGGAACATAGACCACACCCGCGAAGTTCTGGCGTGTGACTTGTGAAGTGGAACCCGGCTGTTTTGTAAAGGGTTAGAAGGGTAAATACAATAAGTGGACTTCACATGGAAAGAAAGAAGATGAAGGATTCAACACCTGAAGAATAAGATCAAACCCCTTCCTCCCTGTGCGTGTGCGAAGGCGAGCACGGCTGAGCTCTGAACATGGCTGTACTCTAGATCCACACATCTTCATTGGATTCTCAACTACATCACTTCCCAGCTCTATGCCCCAAGGCAAATTATCACTGTATCTCACTAACGCTGCATAGAACTGTTGTAAGGACTTCGTGCATTAGCAAACATCAAATACTTAGAACCATGTCTAAGTGTACCATGAGCACAGTGCATAGCGGTTAAACCACTGAGTGAATGCAACGTGCTCTTTCTAAAGAAGTGAATATTATTTATTCATGTCAACCCAATACATTTTTGATCAGGTGTCCATCATTCAACTCTAATCAGATGCTAGTTTTTGCATCATAACTGATGGGAGTGGCCCGGGGAAGGCTAGTGAATGGTGGGAAGTTGTTTCCTGTAGACACCAGTCACTTAATAAGCACCTTAATGACTCTCACCCAACATTGCCTTTCATGCATGCCCTTTAAAAAACTGTTTACTATTGTGTTACTATAGGAGTCTGTGCTGGGAATTCGTGTAAGTTTTTATGGAATCTATCACTTAAGTGAGGCATTTCCCCTTGATATGTGGCAGCAAAACAGATGTGAAGAGACTATGACACATGCTTTTGTTTAATGCTGATCATTTCTCAAACCTTTTCCTCCCACTCCAAAGCAAAGAGCCCAGTCAGCAGCGAGTAAAGAGATGGGGCTTCTCTTTTGATGAGATATTGAAGGACCAGGTGGGGCGCGACCAGTTCCTTCGATTCCTGGAGTCAGAATTCAGCTCAGAAAACCTCAGGTAATTCAAAAATTTAAGTTGCATGCAGAATGTGTGTGTGTGTGTGTGTCTGTCTGTCTGTCTGTCTGTCTGTCTGTTTGTCTGTCTGTCTGTCTATGTCTATGTCTATGTCTATGTGTAAAGGGATTGCTTGCACAATCAGTCTCTCCTCCTTTCTCAACAAAGCGTCACTGGGGTTCAAATTCAAATATCAATTAACCTGACTAAGGTTGAAATGGAAATGAACAAATTAAGACATGCAACTGTGGTATCACCATGATAGCACCTGCCAACACCAACAATTTCTAGTTCTTTAAGTCTGATTAACATTTGTTCAGCTAGTTGCAACAGACCTTTGATAACTGTTAAATAGTGAGATGAATTTGGTGGCACCATTTATTAACTGAAACCAGGAAGCTAAGTAGGCAGGGAGCTCAGATCACCTCTATCCAAAAACTCTTCCCAGAGTTTCAGGGGCCCTGAAAAGGTTAAACAGCAGGTTCATTTTAGAATTTGAAGAGGCCACAGCTGATCTCATTATATCATAGGAGATGTAGCTACACAAGCTAAGAAAGCAAGCATTTTCCTCTTGAGAATTCTGTCACCTCCACATGGTGGCTGTCTTGACTATCTGATATCAGTGAAGACATCTGGTTGTTTCTGTTGGTCTATAATTGATATCTTTATTAGGGAAATTTATTAACAGTTACTACGTTGTACATAGGAGAAAAGAATAAACCATCCAAATTATGGGATGTGTTGTAATAGAGAGAGAGCAAGAGGAATAGGTTAAAATAAAAAAGGACTTGATCATAAAAGATTGAAGAATCTGGGATATACAGCCTTCCTTATGTCTGATAAAAAACCAGAGTAGCTCATGGAGATATAACTAAGTCATCAAGTAAAACTCTTTAAAGATCTTAACAAGTTTGTGATTTCTCCATGATAAGATGATGTTCTCTCTCTTTCTCTTTCTCTCTCTTTCTCTCTCTCTCTCTCCCTGTCCCCCCTTCCCCTAACCCACAAGTTTTCCATTATATACTAGGTTAATTTCCCTACTCAGACCCTGCTTTCTGAAAAAGATTTGTTAATTTTTAACTTACAAATCAGAACATACACTGTGGGAAAGGGACTGTCTTTTCTGCAGCCAGCGCGCTCCAGCCACGTTATGTATTTGAAGTTAAAGGCCACTTTAGCCTCATACATCAATCAGGTGATATTTATGGCATATCTGTGTTGTAGCAAGCACCACCTGGAGTCTGCTGGGGAATGCAAGGCAGGCAAGATGTGTGCTCTTTGGCTATAACAACCTTGTAGATCCTTGAGGAAAATGCACAATAAATGATTAAAACATTAACTGGATATAAATAAGTGTAAATTCTGAAGTCATCCTGCAAGTAGTTACAGGAGGGGAAAATGAAAGTAAGATGAAAGAGGCAATTCATAAGCTAGACTTTGAGGAATACATAGTATATCAGTAGACGAAGAACAAAACATGGAGAATCTTTAAAGCCAGGAGACTGAATCATCCAAGGTATATGATTTTTTTCTTGCCATAACCAATCCCAGAGAGAAACGGATTTATTTTGTTCATGGTTTTGGAGGTCTCAGTCCAGCACGGTGGAGAGTATGTAACAGAGCAACTCACGTCATGGCCAGGAACAGAGCAAGAATGTCTGCCTGTGAGTTTTCTCCTCTCCCCACTTTTAGTCCATTCATCGCTTTGTGAAGATAGTGCTGCCCACATTCAAGGTGGATCTTTCCTCCTTACTGACTTGTCCTCTCTGAAAATTCCTTCACAGACCCCGCCCCAGGAGTGTGCCTTACAAATCTCCTAGACACATCTCAATCCAATGAAGTCAGAATCAAAATAAGCCATCACATAGTAGCAATACGACTGTCCCACAGCATGCACTTCTGGGATGGTGGGCACATGCCAGCCGTGAATCAATGATTTTCTCAGCATCTTTGTGCCCATCTGAACCAGAGAAGATTATCTTATATTCAGGTTATGATACAGAGTTCTTTCTGCCTTCTTTTTAGAGTACACTGAAGCATTATTTGAACTCAGGGCCTTGCTTTTATTCCTAAGAAGTGTTTGTAACAAAAGTCTTGACTTCTGATCCTGCCCACTAGAGTGGTACCTAGACCAGCTTCCCAGGCTGTGTAGGAAGCAAACTCCTGTGAGGCACCCAGATGGCCTCTCTTGGTGGTCAGTGCAATCTCCATCCCCAGCTTGGTCCCCGTGAGCCACATCTGAGCATCTTTCTCATCTTTCCACTACTTATCTTGGGCTCCAAGATGGGATATTGTGAGTGTCCCCTTTATGAATTTCTCAGTCCACCAATGCACTAAAGACCCTCTGCCATGCACAGTTAATAAGAACAATGACCACAGGGGCCTGGCCATCATGGGGGTCTAAGAGGCATCTACATATTAAGTTGCAGGCTTGCCAAGTCGGGGATGTTTGTTACAGAAAGTCATAGTATAACCAGGGACACGTGTCAAATAAGATGAGTTTCAGAAAATATGCATGACACCAGAGCTCCAAGTACACTGAGGAGTATGTTCTTGGCAGGCGTTCAACAAGTCCTCCTGCTCTTACCAGTTGCCCCTCTGCCAGCAGCTTGCCCAGTGCCAAGAGGGCTCCATTTAATCCTGGTGAAAGAGTATACATGCACACATGTGAATGTGCTAGCCCCAAAGCACACGTCCACGGAGTTCCACGGTCCACAGTAGGAAAGAGAGTAAGGAAAAGAGAACAGAAAGATGAAGAAAGTGTAGCGCACAAGCTTCTGAAATCCTCTCCGGTGGCCCAAATGCCACGCGATATCCAGCAGAATTGAGGACAGAAAGGAAAGTTCAGTTTTACGTCACACAACTGGATGGCCATAAAAATAAAAGAGCTGTTCCCCCTTACCTCAGTTCATTCCTTCAGCCACAGATACTGGCTCAGCCCTCCGATGACCCAGGTAGGTCCCGAGGGTCCAGGGCTGTCACGCATGGCTACACAGGTGAACCTGCACCACAATCTTGGTGCGCAGCGGCCCTGGGACTTATGTGATAGGCACAGTTGGAAGACAGGCCCTTGCGGGGGTCACTACTCCTCCCCGGGACTGGTCCAGAGCCCAGGCTACTGGAATGGGAGCAGAGGAGGGAAAGAGGTTCTGGACCACCGAGAGCTGCCCCGCCTCAGTCTTCCGGCACTCCCTGGCACCTCTCTAGTGCCAGGTGTTTACAGTTCCATCTTACTCTGCACGGCATAGCTCTTGAGCCAGTGAAGCAGCTGAACAGCTGAATTTCTATCACAGCTTTAGAATGAAGAATAGGAGATTGGGAAGATGTCCCAAAATACCACCTGGATCTCTGCAGCAAGGACAGAGTTCCATGCTGATATAATGTCATAAAATCCCCTCTGAGCAGAGAGAGACACAGAGAGAATACACATGTGCATGCATGTACGTGTCTATGTGTCTTGTATGCACTTATTCACATAGATGTGTGCATGCAGGTGTATGTGCATGCCATTTCACAGAGGCCAGAGACCAACATCTGATGTCTTCCTCAGTTACCCACTGGCTTTTTTTTTTTTTTTTTTTTGTATACTCAGCAATGGCTTATTTGTACTCAAAGGCAGCTTTAACTCAGCAATGTAATAGTAGGTCTTTGGAAAATATTTACAAGGCTGTTACAAAGAACATTTAGCTTCTCAGCACTTACTTAACAATTGTACAGTTTGGCTAGACTGACTGGCCAACAAGGACCAGGGATCCTCCTGTCTCTGCCCCCCCCGGCCCCCACACTGGGATTAAAGAGGTTCACTGCTATACCCAGCTTTTATGTAGCTGGGAATCTAAATTCAGGTCTTCATATTTACACAGCAAGTACTTTGCTTTCTACTCTCTCTCTCTCTCTCTCCCTCCCTCCCTCCCTCCCTCTCTCCCCTTTCTCCCCCTCCCCCCCCCCCCCGCCTTCTCTGATTGTTTTCTCCTGGGGAGTCTGAGAGATGAGTGAGGGCTGTCATTTCCAGGTGACAAGAGGGGGGCAGGGACAGCAGCCCACTCTGTTGTGACCATCTGTGTCAAGTGTTGTCCACCCCTTTTTCTAACCACCACCAGCCAAAGCCAAGGCTCCCAGGTGAACCCACACGAATAGCTGTCTGCTGGGTGCCTTGGGAAGGTACAGCTCCCGGGAGCCTCAAAGTCCTTGAGGAGATTGTCACACTCGACTTCATCCTGTTCCCTGCTCCGCACATTTTTCCAGAATGGTGACAGCCGTGTCCCCGGGCCATTTGTCGCTGCCCCCACCACATCTCCCTTGTGCAACTCTTTGTCCTCCCTGGCTTGACCCTCTCTGCTGCATGGCGGGGCACGAGTTAAAAATCAAAACCTGCAACAAAGAGCATCCCCTGTACATTTTTTATGAGCTGTGGCGTCTCCGGAGAGCAGAGTTGTTCTTCTAACCTGCAGATTGATGATCCCGCTTCCACCCGGTGTCAGCTGAAGGGAGAAGCAATTAAAAGAGAGCACAGGGGGCTCCCAGGGTTGCCTGGAGAGCTCCATTGCCAGCCGTTGCCTGGAGTCCTAGGAACACTCCAGAAGGTTCGCTAGGCCTGGTGGGATTCACAGTAACCAGACACGTGATGAATCAGAACCCAGCGGCTCCCACCAGGCAGCGGCCATCTGCAGCAGCTTGGCCTCTGTCCCATACAGAGGGCTGATGCGCGCTGCTAACGCGGGCACCTGAGAACTGCAGGCCAGCCGAAGACAAAACTCCATTTGTCCATTGTTCTGAGTCCCTGGGTGACCAGCAGAGGGCACAGAAACACTTCCTTTGGTGGTGGAGTTCGCTTTTTTCTGTGGGAACAAACCCAAAGCTATGTTTTCTAATCTGTGAAAATTCTAGTTTGTGGGAAAGCTGGGCGAGCCAATAACTGGGGCGCTGTCCAGTCCTCCTGGCGGGAGAGAATATGATCAATGACTCATGGCTTCTGTTCCAGCCAATCTCAAGAGAAGGAAGACCCCGTTCCTTGTCAGCAGCCAGAGAGAACAGAGGCCTCCCAAGGCAGCCCTGGACCACCCTCCAGTCCCATCAACCAAGGCAGCTTTGTCCTGGTGGTCTTGGAGCTGACTGCTTTTCCTCAAGGCCCGTTTCCCCCCACACCTGGGCTCCTTGCTAAGCATTAGCATAGATCAAATGCCAGCACAGGGCTGCCTCCTGCTGCTCTGACAGTTGGCAGAGACGAAGAGAGAGGGGGGACAGGTGGTCTCCGCATACCCTGGAGCCCCTTGTCCTGCCAGCCCCCACGGCCCTTGGCTGCCAGCAGCGGAAGCTTAGTGCAGCATGGATGAGCTTGACGCCGGGAGGAATGGTACCTGCAGGCTTCTGATAAGAGCGGCAGCTTGGGGAGCCTCGTGGGCTGTCCACCCCAGCAGACTGGCAGAAAGAAGCTTTCTGTGGCTTTTTGGCACAGAGGTGGCTCCAGCCTGTAAGATTGCAGAACACAACAAAGGCTCTTGTGACTATCAAATGGACATAAACGGTCCTCGAAACCATGATAGTAAACGCATCCGGGAGGGATGTCAGGATGTGGTGGCGACAGTGTTTTTACTGTCACCTGTGAGGACAAGACAGGTCATCTTTAAGGTAGATGGAAGACTGGGCTGAATCCTTGTGGATGCTGGGAGAGAAAATTAGTGTCTAAAAAAATGTTACCTTTGTAACATGCACCTTCTCTCCTCTTCCTCCCTTCTCCTTCCTCTCTCCTTTTCCTCCTCTCTTCCTCCCCTTCTTTCTCCTTTCCCCTCTTCCCTCTTCCCCTCTTCTCCCATCCTTCCTCTCTTCCCTCCCTTTTCCTCTCCTCTTTCATGCCTGTTCTGTCTCGATATGCTTTTAAAACAAAAAGTTTTGATTTTTATCCGATGTATGAAACCTTTTCATTTTATTGTGACTCTGAAATTGGCTTTGATATTAGCTCTAGAACTTCTGTGTATCCATCTAAAGGGTGTGTGTTACTGTGTCCTCTTAATAATTCTGCAAAAGGGACCCTGAAGCCAGAGGAAACACAGGGAGGCTGGGGTTCCCCAAAGATGCCAGGGTCTTCATGACCTTCTCTCGGATCAGGCAAGGAGCAGGGGACACGAGATGGCAGAGGTGATGTCCCGGGTGACATTGATAGATGAGGCAGCGAAACCACCAGTGCTATCCTTTTGCAGGAGACTAGCAGGGAGCCGGCAGGTAAGATGCTGACCCAGAAGGCTGAGCGCGCAGCTTTGCCATCTGCTCCAGCAGGCTGCTGCAATGCCTCTCTAGACTGTGGGAAGAAAAAAAAAAAGTTCCAAAGGTCATGGTACAGAAGGCAGGAAGGCAGGTGGCCAGAGAGGGCATTGGCAAGAGGGCACTGGTAAGAGTCCTGCAGCTTCTGCCTAGCCATGGAAAGAGAAAGAGTTGAAATCCGAGGGGTCACACTGGAAAGTTTTGGGGTAGCTGACATTAAGATGTTCTTCCACTCCCACCCAGAGACCCGGAAGCATTTCAGAGTTAAGTCTGTGAAGTTTTTCAGATCTCTCTCTTGACCCCTTCCTCTGGCTGTGCCCATTTTCCAGGCAAGGAAAGAGGTGCCTGGGGGTGCAGTTCCAGACAGCATAGACGGGCTGTTCTTCTGGTGGAGTGAAGTTCTCCCCTCCTCTGCCTGTCCCTGGACTCTTCTGGCTCACACAGGGGGCCACGAGGGTTGCCTTTTAGGAGATCTATAGAATCCTGTAAGATAATCAAGTTGCGAGTTAGCCTGTCAAACAGGCATGCTCGCCTCGCCTTGTGGAAATGGGACTGCATTGCCCCAGTCTGCCACTGAGTGGCGCCTTTGGATTATGCACTTGGCTCTGATGATCTATCTGAATGGCAACAAAAAAAAAAAGCATGCTAACCCTTTCCTTAAAGAAAAGCAAAAAAAAAAAAAGTCGACATTACTTTGTGTAAAATTTGATGGCAAATTGAATATACTTTCCACCTTGTGGTTCAGCTTTGTTCATCTTCCCTTTCATAGACTAGATTATGTGTGTTGCATCCATGGTTATGAACCCATGCAGCGTAGAACAGAGCCAGCTCATGGTTGGAGAGACTGGCCTGTGCCTTTCACAGAGGAAAGTGTGCCTGCCCAGCTCTCCTCAGAGACTGGGAGTTGCCATTCAGGCTTTGGCTCTGGTTACTGCTGCTTTCAGCAAAAAAAAAAAAAAAAAAAAAAACACTCACATGGGGCTTTGCCAATGGCTGCTCCCGTGCACATGCTGAGGGATCCTGGAGCGGCAAAAAGAAGCAAGAAGGAAACATTTTCCCTTCGGCATACCCTGACAATCTCTAGCAGAGAAGTCCCCCCCCCCATGCATATCCTTTCTGCTTCATTCCAGAAGAGTCAACTCATCCAGCTAAAAGCCATTTTATTGAGCACCTACTGTGTGCATAGCTCCCTGATGTGAATGGCTCAATGTGCGTGTCTCTAATGTGAATGGCAAGCTCATTCCAGCCTGCATATTCCTGATGGTTCCAGATTTCTGCCTGCTCTTGTGGTCTTTTCTTCACTCTGGTGCCTCCAATTGATCCCCACACAGGTCAATCTCTCCAATTGACCTGCATGGAGAACAGTGATTATCAGCCAGGGATGAGTCTTCTACCTTCACCCTGCCTCTTCCAGGAACATTTGCTAATGTGTGGAGAGAGCAGCCAGTAGCCATGAGTTAGGGGATGCTATCAGTACGGAGGCAAAGCTGCTGCTTCACATGCAATGCACAAGACAACCCCTCCCCACTGATCAAGAATTCCTCAACCTAAATGGCGATCATGCCAAGGTTTTCTTTTTCCTTTTTTGCATGTGTATGTAGGAAAGAGAGAGAGAGAGAGAGAGAGAGAGAGAGAGAATGCATGCACTTGTGGAAGCCCAAACTTGACCTCTGGTGTCTTCTTCAATCCCTCTACACTTTACTCATTTGAGGCAAGGTCTCTTAATTGAACCAGAGCTGAGCAATTAGCTAGTCTAGCCAGCCAGCTTGCCCTAGGGATGCCCCTCTCTTTTCCCCAAGGGCTGGGATTATAGATAGCCACACACCTGGCCAGCTTTCATGGGGGTTGTAGGACTCAAACTTTGGTCCTTTGTAGGCACAGCAAGCACCTTGTCCACTGAGCCATCTCCCCAGCCCCCACACTGCGAAATCTTGATGCAGAGGGCAAGAAACTTCTTGTCGATCACTGGACACACATTATTGTCACATGCACGTCTTCTCTGTCCTCAGCAATACACTCTCTGTCCTTTGGGCAGTCCTGCGGAACTCATGTTACAGCAGATGCCACCCGGGACACAGCGGAATGAGCCTCGTGTGGCGCCAGCTGTGGGCCATCTCCAGCACGGTCCAAATGGAACTTGACCTTGTCTCTGCTTCCACTCCTAGGTTCTGGCTAGCTGTCCAGGATCTCAAGAAACAGCCCCTACAGGATGTGGCCAAGAGGGTAGAAGAAATCTGGCAAGAATTTTTAGCTCCAGGAGCCCCAAGTGCAATCAACCTGGATTCTCACAGCTATGAAATCACCAGCCAGAACGTCAAAGATGGAGGGAGATACACGTTTGAAGACGCCCAGGTTTGCTCACCAGAATGGTTGTGTCATTAAGTGGTCTGTGTCCCCTTCACCACTTGACCCTTTAACACAAGTCAAAAGCTTTATGAGTACTTAGAATTTTAGCTTTTTATTCTTTAGTGATCCATCCATAGAAATCAAGGCCAAGATCATTTTCTTAGCTTGCGTTATTACATAGGAAGAGAGATATACAGTTCTTCAACTTATTATGTTAGATAGACTCATATCCTGGCAAACCCTATCAGCAGCTGAAAATGTATGGAATACACCTCTCAGAGCTTAGCATACCCAGCACACTGCAGGGAACACGTTGCCTCTCCTGGTGAGCACAGCGTTGCCTGGGAGCCATGGTGCGTTCACTGCCCGGCATCTGGAGAGAGGATCATCGCTCCGTAGCATTCACCTGGGAACAGATCCAAGAGCTGCTAGCGAATGCCTGTGGCTCGTGCAGAGTCCGGGTGTTATAAGTCAGCCCGCTGGAAGCTGAGGAACCATCTGTATCTGTTTTTTGTAGTATTTTACAAAATCTGAAATCTTGGAAGAGGTCAGTAGTAGAATCTGGAAGGAATGTACGTGGCCTCTATAAAGTGGGCATAGCCATCTGGAGGGGCCGAGAGTCAAGGCTGTCCACTGTGATGCCCGCACATCGTGCTGCTTCCATGGTGACTGCCAGCTGTGTGGCTAATGTTGTTTGGGGCAGCTCTGTTTCCAGGCCCTGGCTGATGTTAGACACCACAAAGAACACCCCGAAGCTCCCATCCTCAGCAAGGCTCTGGGATTGGTGTGAGAAACACACAAGTAACTGGGTCATTTCAACAGTTCGAGAAGAGCCACAAAGGAATTGAACTCTAGATGAAAGCAGGACCACAGGAAAACTCTCCCAACCCTGTGGGGCACGGATAGGATGCTCACGGACACTTTAGAGGTAGAGAACTTGCGTGTCCTGCCCTCCCACACATATTACATCTCATTTAGGAAGCTCTACGTAGCTGCCCCCACTGAAAACAATAGCACTAGAATTCAAATGGTGTCATTTGCTTAGGACTTCAGAGTGAGACAGTTGCCCACCTCTGGTGCCCATCTTTCTCTCCTCCATGGTGAACTCTACCAAATGCCTGTGCCAGGGCAGATTTGCTTCTGGAGACAATAGGGTCAAATTGTAGGAGCCCATGAGACCCACATGTCCTTTGTAGCTTTGAAGCAAAATTTCTTTAGTTTTAGTTGCTGCAATAAACCCCCCTGACAAAGGTAAACTTAAGGGAGAAAGGACTCATTCAGCTCATCCGTGTAGGTTGTAGTCCACATAGCAACATGACCTCCAGAGAACTGGTTTCATGACATCCGCAGTCAAGAGCAGAGAGCCATGAAATAATGCGTGTGCGCATGCGACTGCTCGGCTTTTTCATACAGCCAGGATGCCCTGCCTAGGGAATGGCCCATAGTTACTGTGGATTTCCCTGCATCCATTAGTGCAATTGAGTTTATCTTTCACAGACAAGATGAGAAACCCTTCTCCTAGGTGGGTGACAGCTGAGATTCACCATTACCATATCTGAGTCGCAAGGACCCTCGTTCCCTGCTAGAGTTTTATGCATGTATGAGTGTGTACTGTCAATCACAATGCCATGGCCCAGGGAGGAGGGTTGATGGAGAAACTTTCCCGTGTGGATGGTCTGCAACATGAAGCTCAGCTCTCCACTGTCCCTGAAACCTCAGAAAAAAACAGTGGTCAAAGCATGATGTTTCCAGCCAGAACGTCCCTCCATGCATGGCATCAGGAAGGATCTATTCTCTGCTTCTATTATGGAAAATCTTAAATGCCAACAAGTAGAAAGAACTGAAATACAAATCTGTAGGGACCCTCATCCTACCTCAGTGGTCATCAAAATCTGACTGGCTTTCCTTTAACTGCTCCCCACCTACCTGTTTACCTGTGCCTGGGCTATAAGAGAATAGGCCTTTCATCTTAACATTACCATAGCACCATTTTTACAGTCTCACAAACTAGCCATCATCTCTTAATACCATCACATGCCAAGCAAGAGTTCACAAATATATATATATATATAATATATATATGCCAAGTAAGAATTCACATATTTATAATATATATATATTAATCCTACGAATGCTTTTTTTTAAAGGCCATTACTTCAAAACAGTTCCAAATCAGGTGTGCATACCATATCAGACCAGCATTTTCGTCCTTGGATGATAGGTCTCTTTGTCTCGCTTTCCCTCCCCTACCACCCGCACCATACATAGGATGAAGGACTTGAACACTTTGCCCTACAATGATTTCTGGTCTGGAACTCTTTCTGACAGCAGCTCCGTGGCATTGAAGCTCATGTTCTTCTGTCGTCTGCATTTCCTACAAATTGCTTGTTTGATTTCAGCATTGAATCAGATTCAGGCTTAATTTCTGTGGACTGCCTTGCACATGCTCTCGTCCGAAGGCACACGATAATGTTTCGCTGTCTCTTTGTGATTTTAGTAAGGGTGGAATGCTTGCCGCTGAGATCCGTTAGCTAATTAGGGGTTACAAAATGGCGATGCTCTCACTTCATCAGCCTTTCCTCATTTATTACCTGGGTACTTCCATAAAGAGAAACTTCTCTCAACTGTCGTTTAATTAACTAGCAGTGCCGTTCACAAAGGAAGGTAGATGGATGTTTGATTCTTGCCCTTTATTTGCTAGTTTTCAACATAATGACTGATTTACTCTCATCCTCCTGCTGTGGCCAATTAGAGGGTTTTTTTGGTTTTGTTTCTAGGGTCTTTGTAAACTCATGAATTTAAAACTATTTGTTGTTTTAATCTATCTTACTTATTACCATCCCTAGCCAGTCAACTCCTCAGACATAACTGCTTTAGTCTTTGATGTCATCGAATTGCAAGACACTAACAAGTCCCAGGTTCTGCCCTAGACCAAGACGAAGCAATTTCTCCAAGGACCCCTGATTCCTTTTACGGGGAAATGGTTCCTAGAAGTCATACGGTGGGAACTTAGTGTTTGATGTCCTGTATTATTACTTATTTCTCAGGCTTTTCACGGACAGGACTTGGAAATATATTGCATTTTGCAATAAAGGTACATCACAGTTGGGAAAGTAGCGCAAGCCTGTAACCAACTCTAGTACTTGGGAGGCTAAGGCGGGAGGATTGATGTGAATTCAAGGCCAGCCTGTGCTGTACACTGAGCCCAAGGCCAGCCTGGAGAGGAAAGTAGATCCTGTCTCAAAGAAAACAAAATACTGATACATCATGAGTTCAGACTTACAGGGGTTTTCATCAACTTGTGCATTCTTTCTTCCGTGCCTTCTCTAGGACACCAGGGAAGAAGCCTAATTACTCATCTCCTTCAGTCCGTCTTTCCACAGAGCTAGCTAAAGGCCACAGCAGCCCAGGAATGCTAATATGATTATTTGCTGGTTCTTATAACTGCTGCACACTACTCCATATGGAGGCACCATGGCTTAGGCAACCAGTCCTCCCTGCTTTGACACTGACGTGGCTTCTTATTCAAGAACAATTTGGTGACAACTTGAAAAATAAGCACCCTGTTCCTTGATGCGGTTGTGAACACCCAACTTTAGTGTGGTGCTGAGCCAGCTTTCAGGTGCTTCCCAGATGTATCGTGTCCCATTTCCATGGCAACCTAGTGAGGCAGACTAGACTTGGAGGGTCTGTTTAGACCTAATTTCCACTTTATCTGTTAGGATTGGTCTGCCATAGATTTAAAGACAACTCCGTTTCTGGGGCTGGAGAGATGGCTCAGGGGTTAAGTCTTTGCTTTGAAAGCAAAACAACCTGAGTTCAGATCCCAGATCACACTTGAAAAAATGGTCGGGTAGAAATGGCAGTGGGCTGAATTTCCTGCCCTAGAAGGCTTAGCTTGGGAAACCCCAGAGTGAAACAATAAGAAAGGAAAGCAACCCAAGATGATTCTCAAGTCATTCTTGGGCCTCCGCAGGTATTCTCACTGCCCTCTTCTACACACACACACACACACACACACACACACACACACACACACACCAATTCCCATTTCCTGTCACTTCCCTATCGCTTACTGTGTTTCCATTCATAAGCATATACAGTGCTTCTTATGAGCAGAGAGACCTTAGGCAGATCAACTAAACTCCCCAAGTCTTCAGAGAACAGAGATGTAATTGAACCTCCATCTGGGGTGGGAGAGGACTACGTGAACAAATGCATGTCAACAATTATAGCAACTGACCCATGGTAAATGAAAAAAAAGAGTTCTTTTATTTTCCTAAGGATATTTAGGTAGTGAAATTTTCAGATATTTGCATATAATATTAGCACCTAGAGTTTAGCTCATCTTTGTTATACAGATGCTCATTGACTTATAATGGAAGTTATGTTCCATTAAAATCCATTATGTTCCATTGAAAATATTGTGTCAGAACACATTGAAGGGCTGAGGAGACGATTCAGTGAATAAGGCACTTGTCCCACAAGTACAAGAACACACTGTGGATCCCTCAGAAGCCATGTAAAGATCAGGCTGGTATGATGACTGTCTTTAACCCCAGAACTTGAAGGCAAAGACAAGGAACACCCAGTACAACCCTAGTGTTGGTGAGTTCTAGGCTCAGTTGAGAGACCTTGTCTTCCAATAAAAGTGAAGAATGGCTGAAGAAGACATCTCACATTTTCAGGCTCACACACATACACCACACACACACACATAAACACACACACACATATATACTTTCTCTCACACACACACATACACACCCACACATAAACACACACACACATATATACTTTCTCTCTTTCTTGCTCACACACATACACACATAGACACATACACACATGGATGGGAGCATAGGCCCCTATACACCGATGTTCACTCACAAACATACAAAACACATGCAGGCACACACGTAAACATACATATACACTACAGACATATCAAATAAATAATAGATATTAAATAAATGAATACTTTTTTAAAAAATTGCATTTAATGAACTTCACTTACCCAACATCCTGGCCTAGTAATACAGATGAGTACCAGTTATTTCCCTGTGGGATGACGTGGCTGAGCTGGAGCCATGGTTGACTGCCTTTGCCCAGGATCACAAAACAGTATCCATGCACGTTGCCAACCTGGGAAAGGATCACAATACAGTTTCTCTCAAGTGCATGTTACATTTTCTCTTAAATGCATGTGGTCTTCACATGTCCATGAAGCTGAACAGTTCCCCGTAGAACCTTCCCTCTGAACCACACATGGTGACTCTGGAGTCATCCGTGTTTTCATCCTTGGATTATGTACATCCGCATGTGTTAGATGTGCAGGGGCTGCTGGGACAACATGTCAGACGGAACAGCTTTCACACCAAGCCTTTACCCACCACAGTGCTAGAGATTGGGAAACTGGGGACCACAGGCTTGGTCCTGGTGCGACTTCTCTCTGGCTTCTAGACACCTGCCTTCTGACTGTGTCCCCCACATGGTGGTTACATCCTCTTTTTACAAGAACCTCAGTCCAATAATCCCATCAGTACCTTACTACATCTCAAAACCCAATCTCTAACACCACCACCAGGGATGGGAGGAGTGGCCTCCAATTATTGCATTTTTAAGAACACAAATTAAGTCCGTAGTGGGTCATCATACAAGTAAGGTGATTCTGTCTTTTACATTAAATAAGGAACTAATTTTTTTCTAGGATGAGGTTTGAGGGGCATATGGTCTCTATCACAGCCATTCAATCCTGCCAAACAAAAGCAGCTATGACGCCATGAGGTGAAAAACCTCGTGAGTGAAGTTGGCTGTGTCCTCAAACCATGCATTTACTGACAATGATGCCACCACGTGAATTTTTTTAACACAAAAAAACTTTGAATTTTTACAACTATTTTAAAATATAAAAAAAAATCCTCAGCCCAACAGTGGGATTTGAACCCAAAGATTGCAGTCCTTGGTCCCTGTACCAACCAGTATTTCATGACCATCACTGAAACGACTTGAGAAATCCAGAAAGATGGCAAACAGAGGGTTGGGAATGGCTACTCAGTAGTTTCTGTGGCAAGTTAGGAAGACTTCGTTTTGGTTTGCTTACAGCAATCCAGAGACTGATTCATCTCTGAAGATGTTTCTGGGTCTGAGTGGAGCGCTCCCAGGCAGAGGCCAGCTGGTACCACACCACGGGCCACATTCAGCCTTACCTTTCCAGCCAACACCAGAAGCTGAGATGTTTCCACAGACAGAAAGGAGGGGGAAGCCTATAGCAGCCCATGACCACCAAGAACTGTGCTCATATCTCCCAGTTTGCTGACCAGGATCTCAGCTCAGACCGTACTGTCCTTAGAGACACTGGTTGTCCCCTCAAGACTTGGAGAAACTTGGGTCCCTAGAGGAGGGCCTAGTGCAGGCTGTGATTCTGCCTCTGCTATGTATTTTTTTCCAGAATTGCACATCTGAGTCTCTTAAATATTCTCCCCTCAATTTGCCAAACTGCTAAGTAGAAATAGTAATCCCTAAGCCTTCAGAAACCATTCTACACACACACACACACACACACTTTGAGATCAGGACCTCTGGGCAACTCCCTTAGCCCAGCTCAGTGGCTCTCGGGTGTCCTTCCACAGTGGGGGCCTCTCTCTGCTGATTTTGTTGCTCGTGTGATCACATGCATTGTTGGAGCAAGGTTGACTGCCTACACCAGCTTCCTGTGGAAATGTTTCACGAGACACACTGCCAGCATGGCCCCAGCATTTGAACTTTGTGTTCTGCTGATTCGTTTGACACTTCTGAAAATTTGGACCAGGACCAAATCTTCCATAAAGGTCTGTGGACTGTAACTGTAGCCCTCGGCTGTTTGTAGTGTTGGTCCAACCTGATAGGTTTAGGGAGGGATGGAATACAGTTTTTTCAAGGGCTGGGTTCTTTAACTCTAGGCTTCTCGACTCTTAGGTATGACGTGTCAGAGAACCACATCCTGCTTGTTCTGCAGACCTTCACCTTAGTTTCCTCATCTGTAAAATGAAGATGGCGTTTTTTCCCACAGCTCACTTAGCAGGACTTTAAAAAATTCAGATGAACTAAGCATAGAAAATTCATTGCAAAGGTAAAAAAGTGCTATGTAAGTGTGAACTCACAAAAAACTCACGGTGTTTGCATTCTCATATTTCTAAGTGAAAGAGCAAAAAGAAATTCTCTTAGAATGTCTGCTCGCTCAGGAAACACGTGTAAGGATCACATGTTAAGCCAGGCATGCCGGCTCATGCTGAGGCAGGACGATGTCTCCAAGATCAAAGCCAGCCTGGGCTACATTTTTGTGTGTGCTAAAGCGGTCTGAGCTAAATGATGAGACTCTACTTCAAGACAACAACAAAATTTAAAAAACCAACTATGGAGTCCTTGAGTGTCCCCCAAGAGACTTGGACCTTATCCAGAGGCAGTAGGAAAGCACAGAAGAGGGCAAAGGAGATGCTGGTGAGCAGGAGGCGGGGCTTGGTGTAACGATCTGTTTCTCAGAACTCGTGTGATAACCTTGAATGGCTCAGAGAAGAGACCACAGGAAATAAATACCAAGAGACTGAAGCTTCCTTTGGGGCACTTGATTCTTCTCTGAGCCACAAGCTCCTGAAAGGTAATTGGAGTCAGATGGTCAGCACAGGGGCTGCTTTGGTTTTAATTTTAAAGCCCCAGAGTAGCCAAGGTTAGTCCATGGCTTGTGTCTCTGGATCATTCGATCATTTGTCCATCTACTGTCTGCCCGTTTTGTGAGCATCATTCTCCCTTCAGTTGTGGGAGACTTGACCCTGTGGGGTGTGAAGTTCTGTGCTGAAGGAAATTACACAGGAAATAAGAGGTGTGAGTGCCTTTTGGCCATCAAGACAGAGCTTTTCTAGACCCTCATTTCTCCTCACAAACAAAAACAGATCACTGAAATTGGGTTGGACTGGAAATCTGTCCTTCACGTGGATTGACAGGCGAACCAACTGCACTTAGCCTCTGGAGCTCGAAGGTTCCCACCTCACCTCCCGACTGTCCTCAACCCTCTGCTTTGACCCTGGCACTGTCAAGACACCCACCCTGCCTGCGCCTGGAAGGTCTGACCTTCCAGACTTCGGGATGTGAAAGCTGTTTGATGGGAACTTAAAAGAGACTTCTGGGCCAAAGATATAACTTAGCAGATAAGTTCAGCTCCTAAACCTGGGTTCGGTTCTCTGAAACCCACATGGTAGATGGAAACAACTGGTTTCCACTGTATATCATAGTATCCATCTCTCTCTCTCTCTCTCTCTCTTCCTCTCTCTCTCTTTCTCTTTCACACACACACACACTTCTTCTTTCTCAAAATATGATATAATAAATATTTAAAAAGACACACCAACTCTCTTACATGGCTCTTGTGTAGAATTCCAGCACGCAGGAGCTAAAGACAGGAGAATCCCTGCAAACTCAAGGTCATCCTGGTCCACACAACAAATTCCATGCTGGCCAGGGATACATAGCAAAACCCTGTCCCAAAAGATGGACAAACAAAATAGTCTTGACAACTCAGTCTAAAATTATAACACTCTTAGCCTTGCCTATCGTTTTGAAGGAGAAGGGACAATTGGTCCCTTCCTTTTAAACTTCAAAGGGCCTCCAGGAGCAAACATACTGCGCAATGACAATCCCAGTTAAACTATTCTCTGAATATGTCAGTTCAGCAAAATTTGAGACATTCTAAATTCTGGAAACCTACAGATGGGGAGGTTGTGGTCCCTTTCTGTAAACAAGCCTTAATCTAAGTTACCAGAACTCTGCCATCCATGGAATCATCAAAGAACAACGTTGAGTCCAGAATGAAGTCGGAATGATAAAGGAGAGACAGAGAGAGAGAGAAAGAGAGAGAGAGAGGCACAGAAAACGTTAAATTGACACCTCCCTCTTCCCCACTGAGCAGATACAAAGATCCCAGCCAAAAGTGATCACCGATAACTTAGTGTTTATCAGCTCAAAGAAGAATGCAAAATGTCTAACATTTATTTGTTTAACAGCCCAAAATATAGGGGAGTCGGATCTTATGTTTGCCCCAGATTACTCAGCAGTTGTGGTGACAGAGGTGGCGACATTGCATTCTGGTATCACACGCTTCCTGGTATCGGTCCTCGATGGGAGAGCATTTGCTGGTGGACTCCTGTACTCATCTACGCTACTGAACACCACCACACTGCTCGCTTCGGGAGTTACTCACTGTATCCTGTGGGTGGTTTTATTTTGGGGCAATGAGTAGCAGAAGAGGGAGGCACTCCTGAAAGAACAAATCGGCTGTCTGTGATCTGGTCCTGTTTATTAGTATGTTATGAGGAGTTCCTAGAGAGACGGAAGCAGAGACTTATAAATGTAAGAGTTTCTTTGCTGTTACTTCTGGGCATAGGTTTCTAGTATCAAGTCCCATGACCTAGAGGAGGGAAAGGAAAGTTGTTTTTCTCAGTTAGTATTCGGGTAGCTAGAAGATGATATGAGAAGCCGTCTTTGAAGTTACTCTTATCTCAGAGTCGGGATTGAGCAGCATTAAAATCCCGTGCCTCTGGCCAGTGAAACTGTCAGTGGGATGCTGTACGAGACAAAGGCAAGTGATCATTCGCCCTCACACCTGCCTGTGACTGAATGCTGCCCCATGTCCTGCGTAGGCATCCATGGAAATGCCAACGGGGGCTTCTCGGTGAGATGGCATGATTGGACTGGGATGACGTTGGCTCAGGGGAGAAAACTCTTGCCATGCAAGCACGAAGACCAGAGCTCACATCCGCCAGCACCCACATAAATGTTAGGCAGGTGTGTGGTGGTACCTGTAATCCTAGTCCTTAGGGTATGCGCACATGCAGTCTCCAGAAGAAGCGGCTGGTTAAACCAGGCAAATCAGTAAACAATGGATTTCAGTTGAGAAACCCTTCCTCAATAAATAAAGTATGATATAACCAAGGAAGACCTGTGACATCAACTTTGGGTCTCTCATAGTACTTGTACACACACACACACACACACACACACACACACACACACATACTCCATATGGTCTTAAAAACCATCATCCAAAGCTTCATCCCCAGGATCACTGCCCTGTCTCTCTTCCCTGAATGTCTATGCGGTTTCTTTTCTCTCTCCCATTTATTTACTGAGCAGACACAACTGAGGTGTGTCTTCCTCCCCGCTCCTTGTATACTCTGCCCTGACAGACCCCCTGTTGAAACAATTTAATCTCCTCTAGGCTTCAGTTAATCATGCCTAAGGTCTGAAAACCTTTGAAGAGTCTCTTGAAAGATGAGACTTGGGGATACGGACTTGCCAACCCTGGATGGGCCTTGCAGGATGGAACCCTTTGTGACCAAAGGGTGTATACAGCTTCTGTCCACAGGCGACTTACGCGTGGCCAGCTGATGCAGGAGACACCAGAGCAGGAGTAGTGGCCGTGGTCCCCTGGTGCCGTCACCGTCGGCACTGCTGATAGTGGTGGTGCAGGAAGGGGTCTCAAAAGGGACATGTGAGTGGTGACCATATCTACCATTAAGCTGACTCAGGATTCAAGAGGATAGGCCTCTCATGTCCCTGCAACCGCCCATGGAAGAGCGAACTTGGTCTCAGCCAAGTGATGCTGATAACCATTGAAAGTTAATGGAAAACTATTGAAAGTCAACGAAAGTCAAAGAAAGGGGCCATGTGAAAGAGAAAGAGCTTGATGTTGGATTCAAGTCAGCCCTGAACTTAACCTTGAGCAAGACATCTCACCAGGCAGGGTTTCGGTATCCCTGTCCATCAAATGGGGCTGTTTAACTCTACACACTGCTTCTGAATGAACAGCACAGTTGGACTCTGATCCCTCCTCTTGCTTTGCTCTTGACTTTTTCCTTTCTCTGGAATCTTCCGCCCTCTGTCTCACCCACGCCACCTCTCACGAGCACAGTCGCCGTGCAAGGTTATTATTACTATTCGCTGGGTATAATCATTTTGTAGTGCTTCCATTTCTATTTCTGCATCTGAAGTGTGATTGACAGGGCAAGAAAAGGGCCAAGTGGGGACTTGAATCCAAGCCTTTGGCTTCTAGCCCAGTTCCTTCTCCATTGCCCAGCGAGCACATCACGTGTACCTCTCCTTTTCCGTTGAGGGGCCCACTACTCCCCACCATGGATGTTATTCCAGGAAGTGTAGGGACGGAGGGCTATGGAGAGTCCCAGCCACCTGCAGAAAAGAAAAACAGAGCTCTCAAAAACTCACGGGGAGGGCTCTTGGCGGCGGCTCGTGCACCAGCCAAGTGCTTCTCCTGTCTGGATGGTCTAAAGTTGGAAACGAGGTGTTTGCTGTCTTCGGAGCCCATAACAAAGGAGAGGCCATCAGGGTATTCCTAAGAGTTCATCTGCTCTGGCATGTTGTGGCCTCAGCCACTCCTCCGATGACTCCCTCCACCTCTTTGAGCGGCACTGTGTTTTGTCTAGAAAAAGAAAGATTTCCAAATGAGGCCGCTCACACCAAATATTGATCTGTAGCAGGTGTGCTACAAAGACAGCACGGACTGCTAGCAGTCTCCCCCACATCTCCTAGATCCCCTGTTGACCTCGGCTGTTTATGCTTCTGCCTCGGCGTCCCCTGGTGAGCACGGCACCCCTTTCCCGGAGCGAGCTGTTCCAGGAAGGGAAAATGAAGGTGGTGTGTCTCTTCAAGAGTGTCGTCCCTACGCTACGACTGTCAGCCACTCGAGTCCCTCCCAGCACGGAGAAGTGGGCGGCTAAAGCATCTGCTATCATTTAGCCCCTAGAGCACTAGTTTCTCAGCACATACAGAACTGTCTTCATCCTTCCTGGAGTCAGTGCCTGTGTGACCCCTGCTAGTCCTCCTTATTCACAGTCACTCTGTCATCTCTCTTATAGAAAAAGGAAGATCAGGAAATAGAATGGTAGGAAGGAATAAGTCAAGGTGAGACAAGAAAAAGTGAGAGGAAGAAAGAACAACTTCTAACCCCTCCTTCCCTCCCACTGGGGCCTCTCTGGAGTGCCGGTGACCCCCTTTGCACACTGCAGAGTCTGGACATGCATTTCCCCTAAGACCGGTTGTCTGCAGAACGGGGGAAACAAGGCAGAACCTCCCATAAATCAGCAGAGGTCACTGCCAAGAGCTTTGTACACTCGCTGTCCCCGGCAGTGATAAACTCATTGCATTTGGGAAACAGCCAGAGACCCTGAGTCTCATCTGAATTCTCATTCCCAGAAAAAAAAAAAAAAAAATCTCAGCTCTGGGTTTGGTCCACCCCTCATTTACTGGTTGTGTGTTTCCTAGACAAAGCTGGAAAGGACACAGTTCCTTGATTGGATACATCAAAGGCTGCTTGGGGGAGGGGAAGCAGGACAGGGGAGTTACCGGTCCCTAGGCTGTGGGAAAGGGAGGCCGGGGCCGGAGCAAGGCTGGAGTCACAGCCCCCACTGGGGTCTCGGGAGATCTACAGGGCTTTAGAAGTCTCTTTTTACCAGACCCGAACGCTGGATCTGCTCCAATTGCTTTGGGTTTTCCTCCCTGTAGGATGACTGGAGACTTCATAATGATGGCGAAGGGTTAGCGATGCACAGGCAGGGTAAGGCTTCCGATAGGTTGTTCTCTGACTATCTGCTCTTTTGTTCTTGCCTCGGTATCTGGCTTTGGCATTGGCAATATGACTCAGGCAGTAACCACCCTTATTCTTGGGCCCATATTGATGCCCCTGGAGTGTGGACCACTCTTGGATACTCGTTGTTTCTGGATTGTCCTGCCTGCTCTATATGGTCAGAATTCACATCCGAATTGGCCATTTTCTAAGTAACAGGCCACCTTTCCACACCCTTGGGAAGGTAGATCAGCCCCAGTTACACCCATTCATAGCACCCATACTTTGTATCTATTTTTGCAGCTTGGTTAGCCACGTGCATTTTGGCACAAAGTCAGCCTTGTCTATAGATTCTAAGTGGTGTGACAACAGAGTCCCCCTTTGTCTTATTTGGGCTGTTATCTCAGTGCCAGACACAGTACCTGGCACCCGATAGATACTCAATAAACATTTGCTGAATATTATTTTGGATATCTACTACTTTCTTCCCTGTCTTAAGCAAAAAAGGCCTTTCTTTTCGGCGAACCACACTTCTCCTGCCTACTGTGAGTCTGTAGGAATCAGGCGGCTCAGGGATGAAATTTGTTGCCAAAGCCTAAAGGACAGAGCTAGGAGAGGCTTCCTTGTGACTCTGAGGACTGCAGAGGGTCATTGTAAGACATATACTGAGCATTTAGATTGCTGTGAGAAGCAAGAAGCAGCAGAGACATATTGTTTTGGAGGGTGAGGTGGAGAGGGTCCAAATACTGCCTTTTCCAGAAGACTCAGGAGCCACCTGGCTCTGTCGGCCAGACAGTAACGATGCCTGACACAAGAAAGAGATAGTGAATCATTTTTACTCAAGGTTAGCATTTGAACCCAAGATTTAGATATTGGAACAATTTAAGGAGACGACAAATGAAAACAAAGAGTAACGGTGGCCCTCGGTCTCAGGTAAGGGCTGAGAGGGACTATTTAAACCAGAAGCCATACACTGCTCTGGGGGAATATGAGCTTCACTCTCCTTCCATGCAGAACATGGAGGCAAAAGCTTAAGCCAACCATAAACTAAAGCAAGCATGGCACCCACAAAGCTGAACATAAAACTGAAAACACACATTTCAGCAACTCAAGAAACTGTATCAATGTGTGTTCTGTGACTGTGATAAAATACCTGAAGATGGGTATTTCATGAAGAATTTTGAGTTCAAAGTTATGGAACCTGAAACTCTTAAGATCAGACAACAGTTTCTACTAGGCTTCTCGTAAGGACCCTCCTACTTCATCATAATATGGTAGATGACATCATGATGAAACACATGTGAGGAAAGATACGGGAAGCCAGAGGGAACAGTGCATAGGCTTCTTCCTCTTATAACAAGTTGTTCCCATTGGAGCTACGTGGTTCCCATGACAACTGTATAAAGGAGGAAGCATCCCAGCCACCATCCTCCCAGCAGGCTCTGACTCTCAATGTTTCTACTGCCTCTCAACACTGTCACACTGAGAAGCCAAGCTTCCAGCCCCCAGATCTCTGGGGCAGCATACTTAAAGCACATTCAAATCATAGCACCATGTAAACTCAACTAAATGTTTGACCCAGTGGTGGACATCATGAATGTCTGAACTATCAAAACCTACTGTTCCCACCATCAAGGGACTGAAACTAGAATGGACTGGATTCTTTTCTTTTTTTTTTTTTTCTGTGAAGTTCCAGAGAAACATTCCCCAGCAAGGTTGTTAAACCAGAACACATCTGGACCATCAAGTGGCCGTGGAAGTCAGTCACTGTTTAACTTTGCTGAGAGTCTGCGCCCTCATAAAGGACACTGCAATGCCTTGGTAACTGTGGGAGCATTTAGAAAAAAATGAAGCAGGTCCCAAGCAGGCCTCCTTGGGGACCAACTGAGGATGGATGATGTAGAGGTTCTACATTTTCTTGCTTTCTACTTTCATCTTGGATTTTGTTATTTTTTTAAGTAACAGGTTAAAAAAAAACTGCGTGTGTTTGTAATGCAAATATACATCTAAGTGAAGGAACGGTTAAATCAATTCAACATCTACATTACATGTTTACTTTTGGTTAAGAATGCTTAAGATGAACTCTATTCGCAATTTTCAACTATACCAGATATTGTTATGAGCCGTAGCTACCATGGTGAACTGCGGACCTCCTGAACTTATTCCTTCTAATTGAAATGTTATGTCCTTTGCTCAGTGCCCCACTCCCACCCTCTCTACCACCCTGTACTCATTGGCCCTGACAATCAACGTTCTGCTCTCTGTTTCTGTGAGCCTGATGTGTTAGCTTCCACTTGTTAAGTGGAGCTTGTGGCATGTGTCATTCTGAGCTTGGCTTAAGTCACTTAACCTGATGTTCTCTGAGTTGATCCATGCTGTGGTTAGGATTTCCTTCTCTGTGAAAACTGAGGAGTATCCGTGCATGTGTGCCTGTATGAGTGTATGTATGTGCGCATGAATGTGTGTGTGTGTGTGTATGAGAGAGAGAGAGAGAAAGAGAGAGAGAGAGAGAGAAACTTCCTCTATCCATTCAATGGCTGACAAATACCAAGGTCAATCGTATCATGGCTACGGTGCCTTCGCTTTATTTTATGGGTAAGGAGAGAGTCTTAGCAAACCTTGGCCACTGAACTTCTCAAAACCACATTCTCCAGCCGATGGGAGGTCTGTGTCTCCTCAGTACATGGTGTCCTCTGGGGAGAACACCCAGGAAGAAGTTCCCAGGGACAAGCCCTGCCTCTCAGCCGCGCCCTGTCTCCTCACAGACAGGTTCCCCAATCCTCCTGGCATTAAAGCCTTTATGGGTAAAGGCCTCAAGAAGGTTTTCCAGTTTTACTTGTACTCACGTGTGGACAGAATTTTATTTAAGTCGGCATGCCGCATGTGTAGATGTATCCAGATATGGAACCGTGAAGGACAATGCTTCTCCACAGAGCCAGCTGCTAACAACCCCACCATCTTGGAAGGCCCACTTTCCTAGCAGCCTTGGGATAGACAAGCTTTACCGTGCATCTCAGGTGAATGCTACTTGGAAAGATAATTATTCCCTTTTCCACTAACGGGATCTCTCTTGTGCGTGAGACTAACAGAACAGGTCTGTCAGAAAGGAACTACATGCCTACAGTGTTTATCTAGAAGCCAGACCAAAATGTTCATGCCTCTCAAAGGTCACGGGAAAGAGACTGTGACATGCCACACCTATTCCTTAGGTCTTGTGGACTTTCCCTCATGCCCCATGGCCTGGCTGCCATTCGCTGCATTTCAGGTCAAGATGGGGGACCAAATATATTCTAACTGACGACATTGTGTAGTGGTTGACAGGCTGTTTTTTGTAATCAAGCTTTTGATACAGAGACATATATAGACTCTCATGCAGCTCAGAGATGTTTGATTTCTGCAGCTCCCCACTTCCCTCTCCACATACCTAGTGGAGTCTTATAGCTGTCCAATCAACAAGACCTCAACCCATTGATCTTATTCAGGTTTTCCAGTTTTACTTGTACTCGCGTGTGGACAGAATTTTATTTAAGTCGGCATGTCGCATGTGTAGATGTATCCAGTGGAACCGCCTATCACCACAAAAATCTTTCCTGTTGCTTTTTATAACCACTCATTCATCCTTCTTCCTCTTCCTCCCTGATTCCAACCTCTGGCTACCAGTGCTTTGCCCTCTATATTTCTACAATTCGCCCTTTCAAGAATGTTCTATAAGTAGAATCAGATGGTATAATCTGAAGATTAGCTTTTTTTGCTCATACTTCCCTTGAGATTCTTCCCACTTGTTGGATGTAGTCATAGCCTGTTTCTTCTTACACCTGTTCTGTGGGTTAATGTACCCCAACACAACACTCAGACCCAATCAAAACTCCTTTGAGGACTGGAGAGATGGTTCAGAGGTTAAGCATCTGCCTCCCAAGGTCCTGAATTCTGATCCCAGATACTATGTAAAAACACCAGGCAGATGGAAACCTGCATTTCCAACCCTGGAAGGCAGAACCTAAGAAACTCCAAAGCAAAGCAAAGAGGAGGTAGTGCAATCCAGGGTGATTCCCTTGGCACCCACAGGCACACACATATAAGCAAAAAAAAAAAAAAAAAAAAAAAAAAAAAAAATCCCTTGAGACACAATCCCTAAGAGGGAAAATGGGTGGTGAGTGTTGTCGTTGGGTGTTTCTGGGGTGTGGTTTGGAAGGGGCAGAACACATGGCAAGTTTTCCTAGTTCCACTGAAACATTCCTAAGTTCCTTTGTTGCTTCTTCCCTCAACATTGGCCAGTTGGGTTGTCATTTCCTGGAACTCCAGTTGACAGTTCTTTCTCGTGTCTCCCTGCCTCCCTTCTTCCCCAGGAACACATCTACAAGCTGATGAAAAGCGACAGCTATGCCCGCTTCCTGCGGTCCAATGCCTACCAGGACCTGCTGCTGGCCAAGAAGAAGGTATCTTTGGGAAGGGCAAGCTTGCCTTTCTTAGCACTATCGACTCTTGCTGCTGCTTGCTGCTGGTGTGAAATGAGAATTTCATCCCTTCGGTTTTATTGCTTTTTTCTTTTCTTCTTTCTCTCCTCTATCTGCTTCCCTCCAATGGAAAACAGTGAAGAGGGCTATGGCCCCAGCTTCCCCCAGGGACCAAGATGTGGCATTCTCTTTTCTTGCTCTCGTTGCCTCTGTTGGCGTGTTTAGCCCACAGGGAGGAGAGCATGACCAAATGCCATAGCCAGAGATACTCAGTCCAAGAAGGTCAGGCTAGCAGTGGCCCTATCGAATCCCTCATGACCCCACAGAGAACCTCCCAACAGACCTTCTCTCTTCAACCAGCCTAGAGAGGAGGCGTAGGAGGAAAGGATTGAGACAGCCCTCTTCAAGGGACAGAAAGTCTTGTTGGTTGCAAGGGAGCCAGGAGATATCTAAAGTGATCCCAGAATTGGTCCTTCCTGGCCACGCCCTTCCTCACCTACTCAGAAGTGTTTCCCTGTTCTCTCATCCGTAAGTCACTGCATCCCATCCCCTTCCTCTTTCACTTGATATCAAACCATGGCTTCTTTTACCTTTTAGAATTGTGGATCTAGGGGCCCAGGGACCCTCAACATGTATGTCGTAAGGGTGACTGGCACAGGGACAAAGTCAGCTGGATTTCTAGGACAAAGGACACAAGAGCCCGGAAGTGCAATGAGCTAGGCAAAGGGAGGTGAGAGATGGGGATCCTGAGTCCAGGAAACCTGCTGAGCCCCCCTTTTCAGTTCCAACCTGAGGTCCACATGTGGTTAAATGTGACTCAACTTGCGCCAAATTCCACTACTTCCACGTAGGCACACATCTTCTTCTTAGCCTGCATCCCAGCCCGTCCCCAGCATACATTTGTCTATCCACGAGCTCTGGGTTGGGCCACTCGGCCTTGCCCTCATCTCTCTATGTGCTATCAACATCCCGTCTGCATATCTGGTCCATAGCTCGCAACTCTAGAGTCCAGAGAGCATTTATCTCCTGGCCTTCTCTGTCAAAGAGAAGAGTTTTTCTGGAATGTCCCCCTCGTAGGAAGCCCAGCTCGGTTGGTTCCCATACCCCTCCTTCAGGTGTAGCTGCTGGACTAGAGAATGTGAGGCCTGATCTTTTGCCAGTTCCCTTGTTGGAGGATGAGCTATAGTAGAGGAGGATTGACTGCCCCTCAAGGGGTTCCGATGCACCAGAACAAGGTCGCGAAGACTTTGGGTACCTGCAGCCCAGATCTCATGGGAGAAGGTCAAAGTAAGTTTTTCTTATTTCTTGGTGCTCACAGTCACCTGAACTGACCCTAAGGAGAGGTTGTAGTAAGAGTCTAGCAGTTTCTGCTAATTTATGCCTAGTCTCTAGGGGAAAGGCCAGGGGCTGGTTCAATCTCCCTGAGTTGTGAACACAAAGGGGAGATGCACCTCAACCCAGGAAGTGGGCTGAGCTAGCTGAGCCTGCAGATCCTCCCAAACAGAAGAAAACTGGCAGGAGCTCAGTGGGGTGGGGGGAAGGAACTGCCACCTTCCTGGGGATACTCATAAGTGAAGTTCCTGACAGTTGTTTCCCAGTCCTGAAACTGAGGGGTGCTCAAAAGATGGAAAGCCATGCACGCTTTCCACAGTGAGGAGCTATTTCCCCAAACCTTAACCAAACCACTTTTCCTTCCCCGTCTTCCTGAGAGGCTCGAGGCCCAGCTCAGATTCTCAACTGAGCACCTTTAGGTAGGCCTACGTGCAATCGTAATGGCCAGGTCCAAGGAGGTACGTGAGTTTCACATCCTTCAGCCCTGCCACCGTGAAAGCTGGCCTCACGGTCGTCCTGAAAGCGGCCCCTGGTAGAGGCTAGAAGTGCAGCATTCGGAGCTTTCCTCCCCAATTCTTCCTCACTTCTGCTGTTGGGAGGGGAAAGGGTAGTTGCTCTAAAGAACCAGGTTTCCAAGGGGGTAGGTGAGCTGGATTTTGAGGGCTACTCCAGGCGATGAAGTACCAACAATAACCAGATTCCAAGGCAGTTCAGGAGGATTCAACTGGATGATCAGGGGATAAGAATGATAGGTCCAGAATGCTGGACCTAAGATGGGTCTGACGTCAGGCACCTGAGGTACTTATGGGATTAGAGCTGAGCCCTGTTACCTAGAGTTCAGAAGTGACATCTTAGTACGGCTCTCAGGGCCAGGCATGGGCATGAGAAGCAAGCCCGACTCTACGATGGTCTATCATTTGTATGGTGTTTTTCTTCTGTTACTAGCATCTGTCTTTCCTCAGCTGGCTGAGTAAGGGAGGCACAGATGTTAAGAGACTTTGTCCACTCTGACAGACAACCGTCTTTGCCTACCTGCTCTGCAGACTCATACATACCTGACGACTTCTAAAGTTCCCAAGTTGGGATTATTTGCCGGTGTGCGTGTGCGTGTGCGTGTGCGTATACATTGAATTTCCCAGGGTTGGGCTCAGGACCCTGAACTAAGAAAGCTCTGGAATAAGCCAGTGGGTGTTTGAGTTGGAATTCTGTTCTTCGGCGTCTTCCCAGGTAGGAAACTTGGGGAGAGGATCAGGTACACTTTATACTTCTCCTCCTCTTGTGAGACCTGTGGGAGAACATTCTAGGCCTTTGTCTTCTCTTGCCTCTGTCCTGTGAACCTCAGCTTAGAGCTCCCCAGAGAGGTTCCTGAATCTCCCAGAAAACATTCCAAGTACATCTTGGAAGTGTCACCAGGATACCAACATTTTCTGTCCAAACACACCCCGTTATTGTTAGACCTCAGACCCTTTGACATTGCAAAGGATACCAGTAAACCAATAGACCCCTCCTTACTCTTGGGACATAGAACAAAGTTCCTTAAAGAGTCACCAAAGCTAGCAAACTTTCCTCTGGGCAGGAAGATCGCAAGAGACAGAGCCCTCACCAATAGATGAATTCATGACTTCGCCTGTTTCCACGTCTGCCTCCTCCAGCCCTGAAACCCTGAGAAATCACCTTGAAACCAGATACTGTGGTCCCGAGTTCAGCAGTCCCACCGCCCCCACCCCACCCTCCACAGAAGCCCCACCCCACCCCGTCCACAGGGATCCAGGGAAGCACCGTGGTTCCCCCTAACTTCTGGTTTCTGCCTCTCCCGTGGGCTCTGGCAACAGCTCTGGCTGCTTCTCTTTTCTCGGTTTTCGCCCCATTTGGCTTTTGTGTTTTGTTCTTTAGCTACGGCTGCTGCTGTTTGAAAACCACGTGCAAGCTGAAGACGATTTTTTTTCTGTATTTTTCTCCCTATCTTTTTTTTTCTCCCCCCCTCCAAAGCCAGAAAGTGAGCCAGGTCGTAGAACCTCTCTAGAAAAGTTCACTCGCAGTGTGGTAAGTTCAGTTGGGTTTTTTTTTTCCCCTCGACATTTCTTTTGGTTTTTGGTTTTCTATGCTGTTTATTTTTTCCTTTTGGTCCTTTTTGGTTGTCATCTTCTTTGGGGTGGGAGGGATTCCAGCGCTCCCCCTCCCTCCACTCAGCCCTTTTCTTTTTGCGAGTATCTGCAGCTTGTCTTTCAGGGATGGATTTGCAAAAAAAAAAAAAAAAAAAGAGCAAGTGCCCCCCACCCCACCCCAACTTCTGCAGAAGATTCACAGCTGACCGCCCAGCCTCAGGGTAGGGGGCCAAGCAGCCTCTGAGGGTTCTGAGGAGGAAGGACCCCTCTGCTCCTGGGGCTGGGCCATCTGTGCATCTCCTGTAGTGGCCTGGGGAGAAAGCCATGGAATACCATGAACCCAATTGGCTCAGAATCATTGCTCATCTTTAAAAAAAAAAAAAAAAAGCCAAATTTCCCTCTGCAAATTTTGACAGTCACATGGGTGCAGGTCGTGGGCTGATGCGGCTGTGTAGATGGCTTTTGCTGTGTGCAGAAAGCAACCCTGCAGTGTGGGTTGTGGCAATGTGGTCTAGCTGGCGCGTGTGTGCTCCTGGCTTCTGCATGAATTCCTACAGCCGGGACAGCCTTTGTCAGCCTCATTTGCATAGTGTGACCTGCAGAGGGATGCAGTTGTAGAGTCCCTTCTGGTACTGTCCAAGTACTCCCCAGGGCCAAGGTCTGCTCAGTCTCCCCAGCCCCCTGATTCTGACAATGAATCAAGCCAGGCTGCAGTTCACTGCCCTTGAAGGGAAGTGGCCTTGCCTACAGGCACACTAGCTTAGAGAGGAGGCAGGGACTCCACAGTGACTCAGAATGGAGCGCAGGTAAGGCGGTGCATGAAGAGGCTCCGCGTCGTGATCTCCAGGGCAGGCACGCCCATCTCCCCTTTCTGTGGTGGTCTCCCCAAGAATGCGACTTGTGCACGAGAAATTCTCCACCCCGCTCACTTGCTGACTCATCTGAAATAAGCTACTGAGTTCAGGACCCGCCTGTGCCCCTGTCATCCAACCAGACACAAGCAGGCTAACAACCAAGAGCACCTGAGGCTAGCTGCATCCCCCTCCCCAAAGAGGAGCTCCCACCGATGCTAGCTTGCCTCGTTTCCCCACCTCTGTTGAAGAAAGAAGTCCTTATAAACATGACTGCTGTGTGATTAGGATCCTTTTTATCCTTTGAAAATAGCCTCGGAATCCACCTAGCCATTTGCCTGTCATCGCTAGATGCCGTTTCACCACATTTCAACGTTATTTCAAAGTCACCAGATGTAGCTGCTTCACAACTTACGGGGCTGGCAATTAAAATATGGGGGTTTATCCACCTCTTCGTGGGTTTTCCCATGAGAGAAATTGGAACATGCAGACTGCCAGGCCTGCTGCTCCCCCTGCCCCTCCTCTCCTCACCCCCCCCCCCACCCCCGTGTCCTGTGTGGCTTCCCACCCCAAGGAGGGTGTCACATGCACTGTCTGAGGCCACGTCTGTGAGACTGTCTGAAAGTGCTGGGGCATCAGTGTGAAGCAGGGCTGCTTGAATAGAGGGTATTGAGGGATTTTAGTTGATGAGCTGAGGGCACCCAAGGGAGGCAACTGGGACTGGGGTGTAAATTGAGGAGGAAACGGGCATTCCTGTGGGAGGGGAAGCAGAGCTCTGTGGGCCTCATGGAGAACCTTCAGGAAGGCCCAGGTTGAGAACCAAATGCAACTGGAAATCTGCAGTAGAGTGCTCCTGACCACAGCACACTTTGACCTGAGCTGGGGTATGCGAAGGAAACTTACAAAACATCTTCAGACTGCTTTCCAGGAGAAGTGGAAACCTGGACAGGCAAGAAGGGTCTCTATGGAACACTGAGAGGAGCATTTCATGATGTCCCTTAGTCACAGAAGTGCTGCTGGCTTAGTAGTAGTGAAGGTCTGCTACCCATGGGTGAATAGGCAGAGATGTCGTTGCGCATTATATGATGAAGGAAATTTTTAAACATTCTTTGCTGACTCCCCCGTGCTTTTTCATGAAAGAGAAATTCTACTGACTAGTGTCTTCAGATATTCTGGCTCTGTGATGAACAGGGATTGCCACGGATCCTTCTGTGCTCTTGGGACAATAACCAGCTCCACAGATACACTAAGTCTGAGGGCATTGCTTTTGGCTGTTAGAGGTATCGGTTCTCTGATTGGGCTGCTTAAATCTGGAGCCCAAGAATTCTGTCTCAGCAGTCCAGTGTTTAAATCAAACATAATCAACTAACCAATAGACCTGGCAATTTGGTATCTATTCTCTGAGTATAATGTACATGGAGTGTCCAGCTTCTTTAAAAGAAGGCTTTCATGTAGGTTTTTCTCAGCTACCTGCTATCGAACTAAGTGAAGGGCTAGTTTAATCGTTTCCCATAGCTTTGAGAAAGATGTATTGGAAGACCACATATATCCACCATTGCTGGAGGCAGGCAACCCACTAAACCTTATTGTCTGAGGCCAACTGCTATTTAGGATTAATCAATGGGAGGGGGGGAAAAGAAAAAAGAAACTTAAGTTGATCCAGATGGTTGTCAGCTAGAGCCTTGTCAAGAATAAATCTATGTCCAGAATTTACCCCCCAAGATATATCACCATCCTTTCTTTGCTGAAGGAGGGATACCTGCACAGAGCAATCAGTCTGTCCAAGTCTCAAAGTGTGTCATAATGATCAAAGTTTCCCCTATTAATTGAGATCCTCATGGATCATGGATCTTGCTACTTGGAGTACATAAGGACATCTCTAGCAAAGCAGCAAGAGCTCTTTCCAATGGAAATATCACCCTAAGTCATGCAGACTTCAACGTGCCAGAAAAATGTCAGGGGCACTGTTTCCACCATCCTGTCATTTGGCCGACTGGGCCCATAGAGCTTGCCCCAAAAGTCTGCTTTTCGGATGGATAAGGCCCAGGTTAAGAACCAAGTGCAACTGGCCTGAAGGCACTTTAAATTGAGGTGAATAGCAGGATTCCTTGGGGTGAGCAGAGCCTATGGAGGTCTAACTGGCCGATAGAAATGCAACCTTTATCTCAGCCTCCACTTGCTCCTCAGCTACACTTGCAGAGTGAGAAGTCCTTGTCCAAGGAGTCCCAGTTCAGAAAGACAGCTTCAGACCTGGACTCAGTATTTAGTAAACCATAGTATACAAGAGCCAACCACAAAAGGTGCTGCGAAAACAGAGACAGAGACAGACAGCTCCAGGATTTCTGGAGTGCTTTCCCACAGAGACATGGCCTGAGTAGCAGCAACATGGGGGGTCCACACTCTAAGCTGGAAGGTGCTTACATGCCAGGCTAGACCAAGGTGGGCTATGACTAACTAGAATGTACTCAGGATTTCTTAAACATGTCAAACATCAGTTAAGAATGAGTTCAGGGTTAGGGAAAAGGCTCAGTGGATAAGGCGCTGGGACAGGAGTTCAAATCCCAAGAACCCACTTAAAAGCCAGGAGGCATGGTGGCCATCTGTAATACTAGCAATCAAGAGGCAACGACAGGGAATCTCTGGAGCAAATCTGACTAGGTAGCCTAGGTGATTAGCAAGCTCTAGGTTCAATTGAGAGACCTGCTTTTAATATTAAAAGTAGACAGTGATCGAAGAAGATGCCCGGTGCCAACTTCAGGCCTCATATATGCTCTCACATCCATATTTGCACATTCACCATAGATGCTCACATTCATGAAATCTTTTATATTGATACACACAGCCCTCCCCCTCCACACACACATGCAAAAACTTAAAGAAACTTCCAAGTATCCAGTGTCCAACACAAAATACTTGGCTGACTAATGATCTAGCGACTTGATTCATTCTATAGCACTTGGGATGCATACCATGATCACATACCATGAACACACAAGATGGTAGTCACAAGCAAGATGGCAGTAGTCAGGTTATGCTGATCCTTTCATGAACCTATCGTTCCCTAACCCTGCTCACGGTGATGCGTCCTTCCACATTGGCCACACAATATGATATCCACAGCAGGAAAACACAGGCTAGTCACCGTAGGTTGCTTTGTGTCACCTTCTACCATGTTCTTTGGTGGGAAGTTTTGTGTGTTATTCACCTTGGAGGAAAGATCTCTAAAAGACCATTCACTACTGTTTGGTGCTCACTAGCTTGCTAATCTGTCCCACCTTCCTAGTTTTGTGGGTAACATGACAGTGGAGGAAAGGGTGGCCAGAAATGAAAGTCCCCTTCAGCTATACTTGTCCCCACAGATTTGAGCATGAACATAGACTATAGGCTGTGGTTACCACAGGGCCTGACTGTGGGGACTTAGCGGCCGCTAGGAGGGAGGGTGCGAGGAAGCAAAGGCCCTGGCCGGACAGCAGCAGCAATGTCACAGCTGGCATTGGATGGCAGCTGAAGCCATCTGGTCTGAGCTCCCAGCTGGGGAAGAGAATGTCCTCTGCCCCCTGCACAGTACCGCGGAAGGAGCTCTGAGCATGGTGGTATTTAAGTTCATAGAAATGAGAGCCCCCATGCTGCTGGCACCGGCTCCCCAGGTTCCTCTTCCAAGAAACTCATCTCTCCCCTTGAGAGCTCCATCCACTCTCAAGCCCTCGACTGCAAAGAAAGGAAGCAGCATCGCAGGTGCCTGAGCAAACCTAGGCAGCCAGGAAGAGAGAGAGAGAGAGACGATGAGCCATTGGTGTTTATCTGTCTCCTAGGAGAAAGGGTGGAGGGGTAGCTTTTTGTGCTCCATGGGATGGCAGCAGTGAGGGCCAGAGACAGAGCACTCCCTGGCACGTGACCAGTGGTACCTCTGCCGCGGGCTTTTCTGGCCTGCCTGCCAAGAAATGTGGCAGGGAATGTCAGAGGGAGATAAAGCTCAGGGAGCCAGCTGTCATTTCCCTCTGTCCCCTCCTCCCTCCACAGAAACCCAGGGGAAACCTGCTGGAAGGTGTGTGTATGTGTGTGTGGCAGCAGCGGGGGGCTGGGGGAGCCTTCCAACATCTCACTCAGCTCTTCCTGGCAACTCTGCAGGAAATGAACTCCCAGCTCCAGGCTGGAAGTAGAAGGCTGAGGCTTGGAGGTGGGGGGAAGGGGTGGAGAGACGGCAGTCAACCCAGAATCTCTTTTCCCAGGCCTCGTTCTGTCTTCCCCCACCCCAGCATTTCATGCAGGACAGCTTGGTGGAATGAGTCTTCAAATACTTAGCCTCACAGAGCCCCCCAGAGGGTTTGGACCTGTCCGTTTTTTCAGGTCTCTAGCTAGAGACAATTGGCTAAAACATTTTACACTGTTGGTTTTAATGATGAACAGTCCTCGGACCTCTTTGGAATCATTAGATGCCAGACATGAGTGTAATCCATCTAAAGAACCCCCGGGCGCTAGCTAGAAAGGGACCCAAACTTCTCATTATAAGCGGGGGGGGGGGGGGGAGAGAACCAGCCCTTCCTGAGCAAGGACACCCTCTGGGATTCTGAGCCCACCTGAGCCTCAGGAGCCCCCCTGCAGATTGGCTCCTGCTTCTAGCTGCAGCTACCTGGCTATGTGATTTCAGGGCACTCACTAGCCCTCTCTGAGATCTGTGGGTGGTGGTGTTTTGGTTTTATTCCCCACGTGTCCTGATTTAGACTCAATAATCCCTAGCATCCTGTCCAACTGGGAGTGTTCTGCAGGTCTGTTCCCATCTCCACCCTAGGACTCCTGAACTCAGAGTCACTCCTGACAATCAGAGATGAGCTCCTCACTGTCCAGTTAGCTACCTGATTCTTGTCCTGTCTGGCTAGTCACAGATGCTGGGCGGTAAACGGTGGTAAAATGGAACTGGGAATATTAATAAACTCCAGTCAGCACTGCGGGGAGCTTAGAGCTCCAGGTGTCCTGGCCTGCAGGACAGCCACGAGGTAGCCCAGGCCGCACTCCCACATCCAGTATCTAGGGGACACACAGGAGTCACAGAGCGAGTGACACCTTGTCTTGCCAGCTCAGCAGTGTCCGCCCTTCTGGTCTGAATGCCCAAGACATGTCTCACGGGCTGGCTGGGGTGGTCAGCTGGGCAGTGCCCAGTGTCACTGCTGCTGAATCACCCAACCTGGAAGGACCTCTGGGAAGGAATGGAGTGTGATCGTCTGTGTGTCACAGCTGGTACCCCCTGGGCTGTCACTCTGTCACCGTCCCCAGGGGACCCTGGGCCAGCCTGTCTCTGAACTCTCTTAAAGATGGGGGAGGGGACAGGAAACCGCGCAGTCCCTGAAGCCTTCAGTGTGGGTGGAATCCCCCACCCCTCAGAATCCCCCACCCCCACCTTCTCTTTCGGTCCTGGCTCCACGTGAAGTGTGGACAGCATGTTCTCACACTTATAGTCTTGCAGCTAGAGAAATGTTAATAGAGAAGTCATTTTTGGTTTTTTGTGGTTTTTTTTTTTTTTAACAAACAAACTAAAATGCCAAGCAACCTGGCCAGGCCGGCTGGTAGAAGGCAGAAAGGACTCTGTGGTAAACTGATCTCCGTGCAAGGACTATGATGAGGGGAGATTTTATTCATCTAGATGATTAGTTTGGTTGTCATCTGGGGACATTCAACCTTGGCCCCTGCCATTTCTCTTGGAAAGAGAATCACAGCCGATGATGGTTTAGCCAAAAGCACCTCGGAATGCCCTCACCCCCCGAGCCTATTTGGAGAAGACTCTGCGATCATCGTCCTGCCTTGGGACAGCTGGGGTGAGGAAGGCTCTGTGGGCAACTGCTCCCCATCTCCCTTTGCCCACCCCCTACCCTTCCCGACACGCTCCTGCCTTCCCCGGACCCGACGTGCTGCGCAGTCAGCTGAAAACCGAACTCCTCTGAGGCAGAAGGGCTCAGCTGTGTGTTTACAGCGGCTGACTCCCCTCCAGATCGCGTCCCTGCCAGTCTCCCAGCCAGGCAGGCTGGGGGCAGACTGCGTGTGCATGTGCCAGGCAGGAATCTATTTTGGGAGCTGACCTGAGCCCTCTGCCTCTTCCCCAGGCCCCACCCAGGAAAGACATGCTTCTAGAAGGAGCTGCCACTTTAGCAGAGGCTGCTGGGGTTGGGGGATTTCAGTTTGGGTCTTGTCACCGTTCAGTCAGACCCTGGCATCTGTCCCATGCAGCCGTGCACGGGGACAGCGTGGGCTGCCATCTATCTATCTGTCTAGTGAAAAAGCAGAGGTTGATGGTGAGCCAGGACTCTGAGCGGAGTAGACAGCAGGAGAGGAGGGCCACTCGGGATACAGTGCCCCGCCTCTGCAAGGGACAAATCCACCCCAGTCTAGACGGAGACAGAGAGTGAGTCCCCTCCAGGCATGAGAAGGCAGATCCTGGGAGGGGGGTCAGAGCTGACAATGTCAAGGTCAGGGAGAGCACCAACTGGACCCACTGTCCAAAGTGGTGAATTGAAAGAGAAGTCAAGAGTTTAAGATCGAAGGACCTGAAAGGCTAAGCAGGAACTCTCAGAAGGGTCCTCCCCACATCCTCCCCACAGAGCCACTGTGAAAACAAAGGGAGGCTTTCCTGGGTCGGAGCAGGCGCGTCTCCCAGGTGGCAGTGGCATTAAGGAAGTACAGCATTCTGGGAGGAGGGCGGACCTGTACCAGACTGTAAGGCGCGACTCTGCAGCCCATGGCTACCTGGGACACTGCAGAGGGCTGAGACGAATGCAGAGCAGCAGGACCTTCCGTGCCGGGGTGACTTTCAGAAAGCTGAGGAGGAAAAGGTCCTTACTGGTTTGCTGGGTGACTCTTTAGTGGAGGCAGGGGTGCTACTGTAGCAAAGACAGGATCCCAATAGCAGTCATCCTTCCATACTGCCCCCAGCAAGAGTGGGCCTCAGAGACCTTGTACTGGACCAGCATAGTCCACACTCCCTGGCTGGGTGTATATGGGTGGGTGACCCTGGTCACCACATCTACTGCTCCAGAAAAGATTTTCTGTCGCTTATAGGTAGTGCAGTAACATTGAAACCAACGCCCTGTCCTGCTTCCCCTGTCCACCTCCTCTACCCTCTGGGATTGGTATGTCTAGGCGACCCAAATTTATTCACAGTGGTTAGGGAGAGGATGAGTTTATTCATCTGTGCCAACCAGAAAGGTGATCTTGGGTGGTCCTAACCTATCCCACATCCTTTTCTGAAGCCTCCAATGAAGACTCAGACTTGCTGACGCTGCAAGACGCACACCCAAAAGGTGTGGCACCTTAGAATGGAATTATATTTAGAAAGTCTCTCTCTGGCAGGAGGATGGGTCAAAAGAACAACTAGATAAAAAATATAACCATGCGAAACTTACATTTTAAAAAATCATCCAATGTAATCATAACAGGATGGCATCCATAGCTCTCACTGAAGCTTGTTAAATGAAAAATTGGGGAGGGAGTGTAGTTGGCAATAAGGTTAATATAAGCAAGAGTGGGATGTGAGTACTTTTTAAAAAGAGGCAGTTTGCTGCTATGATAACAGAAGAGGAATGGTCAAAGACCAGAAGAGTTCCCTCCTCCGCCCGGTTTTTTCAGGGCTTCATTGAGTCTTGATGCTAACTAATCTACCATGTCATATCCAGGCTCTTGAAAAGGAGGAGAAAAGTCAGACGAGAAAGGTCCACGAGGACTATGTCAGTAGAGACAGGAGTGGATAAAGTTGTCTGGCATAAGGTCTCTTTGTGCTTGCTTTCCAGACACTTCTAGATTGTTCCAGAGGGGAAAGCTAGAATGCACGGGCAGATGACATGGGGAGGGTCACTGTACTACAGAGAATTCTAATGGCAGCAACTCTGCGGGGATGGACTTAGTCATCGTTGGCAACATGGAGAAGCCCCCATGGTCGAGGGCATGGGGCGTAGCTTTCTGCACTGTATTCCACAGCATCTGTCCGCTGGGCTTCTGTGCCGAGTTAGATATTTCTTCAGTGGATCCTGCTGCTCGTCAGGCAGTGATTTCTGAGCTGTGGGAAAGGAGAATGGGTTGTGAGTTTGCTGAGATTGGAAGCAAGGGATACGAGACACTGCCTTGGGGAAACAAAAGTCAGATGGTGACAGGCTGGCAGGGAGCAAGGGGGACTGTCAAGAAGTGGAATGCCACCCATCCTGTCATTGGTTCCTTCCCCCACCCCCCACAGCTCACCGTTTGCTACTGAGCAGAGCTCTCTTCCCTGCATACCTAAAGAAGCCAGCGAGTGAAGGACACAGGCACTCACTGGCACGGGGCCTGGGCACAGTCCCATGCATAGTTCCCATGCACGCGGAATACACTGGCTCTGGGATGGAGGAAGCCTGGTTTGTCGCAGTTCACATCAGAACAGGTGTTCTGTTGAAAGCAGAAAAGATGTCTGAGCCCATTTTACCCAATGCGGCTAGTTCTGATCAAGAGGCTGACACCAGGAACACAGCAGGACCCCTCGGGCTGCAGGCCAAAAGGGGAGCGCCCTCACTGCACACCCCTCCTCCCGTACCCTGCCTCTGGGACTCATCTTAGCGCCAGCTCGAGAGAAGCAGGACAGGCTTGGAAAGGCTTTCATGTCACATTCCTTCCAGCTGTCCTGAGGACCAACCGGATCGCAGATGACACTCCCTTCTCTCTCTGGCTTCACGGGGACTGCTTTCAACTCATCCCGGGATTGTGTAATTATGGTGATTACAGCTTATGGCTTTTTTTTTTCCCCCTCTCCTCATCTTTTGCTTTCAAATTCGTTGAGGCCTCTCATTAAACATGGCGATCCTGGTAAAGTCAGCAAAGTTTTAATAAGGCATTTTTTTTTTTAAGCTGAAGAAAGCCCAGTTGGAGCGGATGGTTTCTGTGTTCCCTGAGACATTTTAAAAGCTGTCAGGAGCAGCTGGGCCTACCATGTAGGAAAGAGGATTCAGGGGGGAAACACCCTGCATTTAGCCACATAAAGAAGCTGGGTTTCAGCTCTTATACTGTAAGGTACATGTGAACCCCTAGCCTAGTGGGCAGACACACTGTCGATCAAGAGCAGAAAGCTTGCCTTTAACATCATGGCAGACCAAGCCGGGAATAAAGACGGAGCAAAACCCAACCCAAGCCAGGAGTCCACCACCACCGCCGCAGCAGGCACCCGTAATTCTAGACGCGTGGAGGAGGCGCCCATCAGCCTGTGTGGTTGATCACCGCCAGGAGTCATTCACGGAAGGAGGTTTCCTTAGTAATGATACAGCTCTTGACTCCATCATTTGCTGGTCTTCAATCACAACTCTCTGGAATAATTCCTAGGTCTGCAGGACATCATGAAAAGGACCACCAAGAATATGGGTTGGGTGGGGGCCGCCAGCCCCCCCCCCCCATGACCTGCCCTTTAGCAGCTTCCTCCAGCTTGGTGTCCATTCCCCAGACTACAGAGAGACCCGCATGGTGAGGCACGTCTCCCAGCCGAGTGTGTCCCTTGGCGGCCCCTGACTGGCTCCTCACATCTGGTATAGCCAGCCAGCTCCTTTCCTGGTTGGTGGTCGTTTCCTCTGCTTGGGTCCCTAAGTGAAGGAGGAGCTGGGACGCTGATGAGACGGCTCAATGGGCAGAAGCGTTTGTCACCAAACCTGAAGGTCTGAACTCAGTCCCCAGAATCCACATGGTAAAAGGAGAAAAACGGTTCCCAAGAGTTGTCCTCGAACTCCCACTGACACATATTATGGCATATGCACACACAAATAAAGAAATGAGAGAGGAAGGGAGAGGAGAGAGAGAGAGAGAGGAAGATGAAGGAGGAAGGGAGGGAAGAAGGGGGAAATGGAGAAAGGAAGGAAGGGAGGAAGGAAGGAAGGGAGGGAGGAGGAGGGAGGGAGGGAGGAAGGAAGGAAGGAAGGAAGGAAGGAAGGAAGGAAGGAAGGAAGGAAGGAAAAGAAAGAGAGAGAGATGGAAGAAGGAAGAGAGGGAGGGAGGGAGGGAGGGAGGAAGGAAGAAAGGAAGGAAGGGAAGGAAGGAAGGAAAAAAGAGAAAGAGGAACTGAGTCGTGACTGTGCTGTACCAACTACTTAAATATAAATGTCAAAAAACTGGTCACAATATGTCCCCTCCTGAATTCTCACCCATTGGACAGACAGCCTCCTTGCTTCGCCCCTAGAGAGCAGAGAGCTGTGTCCTTTTATTGCTCACAGGAATGCAAAGACGCAAGCTCAGTCAGACGCAGGCAGCCCCCGCGGAGACTCCTCTTGCCGCCTGATATTCGTGTGAGACCTGCCCAAGTCACCGGGTACCCGAGGAATGACAAAGCCTGGTGCACAGAGTAAGCGCCGGCACTGAACAAAGGCATGGCAGCAACTGCTGCCGGTCCTCGGAAACTCACAGGGTTAAGTCGTGACACGCTGGGCTGGCCTGGGCTGGGCTTCGACTCTCCGGCTGTAACACAGAGTGGGACGCCATGAGCACCAATTCTAAGTCTCAGTAAACAATGAAGTGGGAAGACCATCGGAAGTACTTAGCGCACCACAGTGTGCGAGTGCTCGGCAGTCACAGCTCTTGGTGTCATTTATCATGATGATGTTATTTGCAGCCCATACTGCAATCGTGCACCCCCCACGTGCCACCCTATTTCATTCCCAACAGCACTCTGTAAGGCAGGTGGCACTGTGCTAGTTTTGCGGTTGAGGGTGGATGCATGGATACCTCTTATGACAGTGCATGTAAAGTACATTTGCCACAAAGGCCAGCGTGGCATCTACTCAAGTATGGCAGCCATTATTACTGTGCTATTTCAGTCTCAAGCCAATTCTGCTCTCCTAGGGAAAGGGGGGGGGGTGTTTGTGGTGCTCAGAAGGTCAGTCTATGACACATGAGTGATTTCTTGTGACTCCTTAGGATTCTCAGGAAGCCCTTGGAGATGTAGGTCTTGTCAGTCTAGGGACAAGTCACAGATAGAGTGTGACTTGTGTTGCCAGAACTAAACACTTGACCTCCTATAAATGACAGGACCTTACAATGCCTCCTGCTTCCAGACGCAGGTCTTCAGACGTGGTTCTAGCCACGAGAAATGTGTGAGATCCAGTCCTCCAAATATAACCCTGTGCACCACCTAGCCTTATTCCAGGACACTCACCGCTCGGCCATTTGCCTGCCTGGAGCCACCCTGGGCGATACAACTCCCCAACTTCCAGTTGCTCTCTGTCTGCCAGATAAACAGAGGTTTCTATTTTTTAACCACTTATTACACAGCAAGGTTGTTGGAAGAATCAGAAGCAAGTGGCAGTGGATGTTCTGAAATCTCTCACTAAACTGGATCCCCAGGGTGTGGGTTCCCACTGATTGTAGGACTGATAAAAACAGAGATGACATGAATGGCTTTTTCCTGGGGAGAATTCTGTTTTTATATGTGTCTGAAGGCAAATGCTTTAAGCTCACAGTATTTGTCAAAGATTGGCATGGGAGGAGCTAATACAAACCTCTACGGTCATCCCCAGAGCTGCTTACATGCTATGCATGAGATGCTTACGTGAGCGCCACCCTGTGAACCTGCAGATGTGTGTGCATACAGGTGTATACACACGTGCATGGGTGTATACACAGGTGTGCGTGCCGCCTGCCTGATACGTGTCCAGGTGCTTGGCATATGGTCACCATATGCTGCAGGCCCGCCTGCATGTGCTTCTGCATGGACTGCATGCCTGCCGAGCTGTGTGCATGTCTGGGCAGGGGCTCCTCTAAAGCCATAGGTCTTCATAGTTGCAGCTGGATAAGTTATTCTTCACTTCCCTTCCCCCAAACACAATTGCCTAGTGCTGCTGGCGCAGAGTCAGAATGGCCGCTGCATTTCACCCCCGAGGTGGCTTCCTTCCAGCAGTGGGTGAGTGATCCCGGCGTCTGCACACACTCTCTCCTGGGGTACCCTTCTGCACCACCAGAGGTGCTCCATGATGTACAGGGATGGTCTGTGTGTCTGTATGAGACTTGGATTCTGCCTACCACTCCTGTGTACACCGATCAGAAGCATCCATTTCTTACTGTCACTGGCACCTATGGTTTTTCCTTTCTGAGAAGCAAGTAGCTGGAGGAGCTGAGAAGAGACAGAGATGACTCTAACATGAGTCCCTTGTTCTGAGGAAATGCACAAGTGACATCCTGAGGGTCGGGTCCTACATCACATCGGATGTTAGTATGAGACCTGTTCCCAAGCAGAATAAGACAGAAATGCCCACTTCCTTCACAGATGTTTTTAACTCCAATAGCAGCATCCTCTCCAAATTAAGACTTCCGTGACCCTTCCTCACTGGGCTCAGGGCCAAATCCTACAGGAAAGTCAAAAGTCTCATATGAGACCACCAGGAAAGAAGAAGCTAGGAAACCAACCAACTATCCATTTCCCATAGGGACCAAAAAGCATCTTAGAAACACAAGAAAGGACCTGTAGGGTAAAAGAGAAGTAAGGTGGTCTAAAACTAGGAATTCCAGTGACCCAAGGTTCTGTCCAGACAATTCTTAAAAATACTGCTTAATCTGTTCCCTTTCCAAGTTAGGAATGCCTATTCCAAAAGTGCTGAATGGCAGTCATGGGGTAGGTAGGAAAAGGAAATGAGTCACCCTCATTACATACACCTCCAAAGGGACAGGGACACTCACGAAGTGTTCTGCCTTTGGAGGGCAGGCAGAGGAGAGGCAAGTCAGCAAGCTGACTTCCTGCCTCTTGGGCTTTCTCTTAAGCCAGCTCAGTTGGGGACTAGAACCAATATAGATGTTTGTGGGAGATGAGTACCTTTAGGGATGGAGCGAAGTCCTCACAAGTCCCCAGGAGGTCACATGCTGCCAAGCAAGTGACTTCCTCTTTCTGCTGCCTCATCCATGATATCAAGTTGCTACACTCAAGCCACACGCACCCCTGTAGTCATAGTCAAGGGCTACTTGCAGATGGAAAAAGAGGAGCATCCAGTCATGTTGCCGATAGCAACATAGTCATGTCCCTGTTTCCTTGAATCTTTGGGCCTTTATCTAATTTGGAGTCCACCAGAACTTAAGAGACCCAAGTATAACTAGGGAAGAAATTGAGGAGGAGGAAGAGGAGAGGGGGAGGAAGAAAAGCAAAGGAAAAGGGAGAGGAAGTAGGAGAACAAAGCAGATAATGCAGCACTCAGGCAAGCTTGCTACTGAGGGGCTTTGCAGACAACCTTAAACCACTAGGGAGTTCCTGCAAGTGCGGGTAGAGAGGGCAACAGAATTGCTGTACTGGGACAGAGGGAAGGAGACTGGAGGTCCTGCAGAAAAAGGGATGTTTCCACCGCATAGGGGTGGCAGAGTAGCAGGGGCGATAGAAAGGCCCGACTTGAAAAGGAGACCAGAGAGCCCACGTCTGGGCATTCTGCCATCAACACAGGCTCTACTGCTGCGCCCTCATCACGCCTACATCCCTGCCCAGTTCCAGATTTGTCCCCACGCAGCTGAGGGAACAAGGGAGAAGGTCTCCCATCACTCACCCAAGCTGACAGGCAGAGGTTGGCTCTACAGAGAACCTTGTAAGTGACAAGCCTGATGGTAGCCAGAGTCCAAGGATGCCTCCTAAGGAGGCCTCTCAGCCTATCTGGGATACCCCAAATTGGGCATTTGGCCAAGAATGACTTGGATGGCATCATTTCTAAGGGGGAGTAAGGCCACTCTGCCTGGCCCATCTTACAGAAGTAAATAGCACACCTTGCTGTTTGCCCAGACACTAGTCACACAGAGTCACAAACAGAAGGATGGCTTCGCTTGACCAGTCACCACTGCCGTACACTGCATGTGCCGAGTCGTACCCAGCTGCACCCAAGCTCATCGCAGTAACTATAAAGGCCCCTTTGGTCAGGCTTGTCAGTCAAGCCTGTTCTCGAATCCCCCAGTATGGGTCGGAGGACCCCTTCAGCAAAGCAGAAGCTTTCTGAGATGGACTGAATCATGCTCAAGGAAAATCACCCTACCCCGCCCAGAAAGCTGGCGCAATGCAGAGTGGGTAGAACTGAAGGAATGCCTAGTCCCTTAGCATAGCCATCTGCCTACTCCCTAGAGATCATCGCCACGTGCCCACGAGTAGGTGCACGGCTCATGAAGTCCGTGGCCTTGACTCTGCCACTGTGAGGCTCTGTTCTCAGTCAATTTTCTTGATCGCTACCCGAGTCTGTTTCCTATTCATTTAGAAGTGTAAAGAAATACTTAGCCAGTGAGGATACTGCATTTCGTGCAAGTGTTTGTCTAAATGTGTAGTTGCCCAACACAGATAGCTACTCAGTGGTCCTTTTATGGAGAAGCTACATTGGGTGGCTGCAAAGCGGACCATCTCCACCCTCCCTCTACCCGGACCTGGAAAACTCAAAAACAACACTTCCGCAAAGAGATAGTAGAAATCCCATGAAAGACACGGGGCGGTCAGGAGATAGATTGGCCCTCTTGCATGCATCCAAATGTGATGGCTGGTGACTCACCTTCTCTAAATTCAAAGTTCAAAAGATAAAGCAAGGAAAAGTACTGATAGTGTTGGAGTCGGTTATCTGAGCCAGGACTTGCTTTCAGATGATGTGCTGGCCAAGCAGACTCCATAATCCACCACTCGCCGCTCACACCACTGCATAAGCTGTGACAGGCGTGTTTAAAATTTTGATCCTCTTCATACTTTATAAAGCAGATTCAGGGTCAGTTAAGTGTATATGAACATATATTAATTTTCAGCTGGGCAGTTTTTGTTATTCATTTGAGCTTCACCTATACCTTTCTTTAAAAAATATGGGTGTTGTTTTTATGTTTGTGATATACATTCTTAAAGAAAACTCATATAAAGAGAATATTTTAAAACCAAGTAAATGCCCTTCGGCCCCTGAGAGAGATCAGAAAGCTTCTGAGGACCCCCTGAGGAATCAGACCCTAGGAATGGGTCTTGCCATGGGCTTCTGCCCGACTCCCCGCCTCAGGGTGATAGTCAGAAATACCCTCTTTCTTCCTGGGCTGCTCTGCCTGGTTCTGCTGTGGATACATCCTTGTAATTCTTTGGCTGGTCCTATCACCTGTCTTTTCCATATCATCTATCCCACTTTACTTCACAAAGCTAAATACAGAATAAGAAGACATGGGGAGTTGACTGTGTTTTAAATGCTTCTGTACCAAGTATGTACCTTTCCTGGCAGAGTTTCTCAGATCTCTGAACCATCCCAAAGAGCAGCTCTCTCTCGCTCTCTCTCCCTCTCTCTTTCTCTCTCTCTCTCTTTCTCTCTCTTGCTCCCTCTCTCTCTTTCTCAAAAGGAAACACCATAGAATTCTCCATGTTCATTATTAAAATCATCTCTTTTGCCTTGATCAGTGGGCGTAGAACACCAAGGGCTCCAGCCCCCAAGGTGAAGTTAGGTGGGTCCTCTGCTTCTCCCTTGACTGGCAAACCCTTACCAGGACCCCTTGCCTTTCCACCTGGCTCGGGGAATTCTGACTGCCCTCCTTGGTATGTCCCCTCAGATCTGTAACTCCACACATGCACCCCTCTGTGACCTCGCAGGTGACCTTCACACTTCTTGGGAAGACAGCCCATCTCAGGGGCTTCGCACTTCTTGCCCGAGAAGTCAGTTGGTGAGCCCAGTTTGACAGAGTGCTATTTTTCATTAGCAAAAATGAAAAATGTCTGCATGTCACACCCAGGAGTTCAGTTCAGATCCAAGGAGGCTAGAAACAGTGCTCCAGCTTAGCCCTGTGGCATCTCCCGCTCCCCTCGCAGAGAATCTGGGTTTCTCCCATACTGGAGGAGGAAGCGGTCAAGTTCTGCAAAAGCAAAGATGGACCCAGTGAACAAGGAGAAATTACCAGGCAGAGATCTAAAACCAGGGATGTTTTTCCTTAATCTTTTTTTTCTTTTGTTTCTCTTCTGAGTTATAATTGCATATGGTAAAATGAACAGATCTGAGATAAATCTTCAAAGAATTCAACAAATACATACATATACCCTTGGTGGCTACATTGTGTCACCTTACAAAATCCCTCATGCCCCTTTCTTGTCAATTATATGTCTCTCCCCCTAGGAGGAAAGAACAATTGCTTCCTATCTCCATTGTGACCTAGATTTTTGCTTCATACCTGTAACTTTGGTCTTAGGTCATCATTTGAGCAAATCAACAAGAGAATCCTATCAGTAGCTCAACTGTCCTAATTCCCTGAGCATTAAAAAGGGTCTTCCCACCCCAAGTCCCTGGTGCTTGGTTCTGCTGCCCCTAGCATGCCATCTGACCCTTGGGGCTCCTCTCTGAGCCACAGTCCTCTCTGCCAATGAGTTTCTTAGCCTCAGTCTCCCAGGTAAGTAAGCGGTGGGCAGAAGCTCTTGGTCCCCCGACTGCATGCACTGTAGGTTAATTTCTGGAAGCGCCATGCCCAGAACTTCAGCATGTCCAGCAGCATGTTGGTTCTTCTTGGAGCATTGCACAAAAGGGAGGCTCTGCCTTTTGTGCATTTCCTTTTCCAAAACAAAGGACACCCCCCCCCCATTGCCTTCTTCCAGTCTTCTACCCACCAATGGTGGTCAGAGAGCTGCAATGATTAGTCAGGAGGGGTGGGAGCTGAATGTGTGGATGTCTGCAAACCTAGCCTCCAATCCTTGGCTTGTGAAACCGAAGCTTCCCAAGTTCTCCTGGGTCACACTTTGCCAAATGCCTGGAAGGTGGAAAGTGCTTTGTATGCAAAGCTTTGGTGTCTCTGGAATGTACCTTCAGAAGCTCGGTTCCTAATCACTGTACGGGTTTTTTTTTTTTCCACTTGGACAAAAGCTGCCTGCTAATAGCATTTTCAACCATCCTCCGCGGCTTCACTCAGCTACGCCAAGGCCTCAGGCTCAGCTGCCGCCGTTCCCTGGCACCACGATCCAATCCCAACTGACCCGGCACTGAGCACATCACACGCTCACGCCCCGAAAACACAGCTTCCTCTGCAACTGTGTCAGGCACAGTTGAATAACCACTCCTTTTCCTTCAGACTCCTCCAAGTTGGGTACAGGGGTGGGAGGAAGCAGAGGGAGGAGAGAGCCCTAGAGGGTACAGGGAGCCCTCCTGACTGGGCAGAGCAGATGCCTGGAGCAGCCTGTGAACCGCACTGGCCCGGCAGCTCTGGGACGGCTCGGCTTGGAACACAGGCAGCTCCTGTGCCTGGATTTCACTTTGATCCCCGCACACGGCAGGAGCCTCTGCTCTTCAGAAGGCAGACGCTGCTGAGCCACGGGGATCGCACCAACTCCTGCCCAAAGCCCCCAGCCAGGCATCCATCCCTGCCTGCATCCTGCCTGATTAGCTGCCTTGCAGCCCTAAAGCGGCCTCACTCCCTCGGGAGGCGATGGTGCAGTGCAGAGACTGCAAGTAGGCGACAACAGCTGCTGCCCGAACGAGCCATCCCGAGAACCCTCCTGACCTCCATCTTCAGCGTCAGAACTGGCATTTAATAAATCCATGAGCTCAGCGGCAGGGAGAGACCAAAAAAAATTAAACAGCCACACAATACCACCTGGACTGTTGAGAGAGACAGGGACCCGCCCCAGGAGTGACCAGGAGTGGACACAGGTCTCTGAGCTGGTCAGCTGCCCCTTTTGTCTCTGAAGTCTCCAGAGATGGAAGCAGTCGGTTGGGCCAGGGGGAGAAGGGAAGAGGCAGTTTGCAGGCTGGCCACAGGTCCTCAGAGTCAGAACTGTGAGGTTGAGCTCTTGGCAGGAAGAGATTAATTATCGCCTCCAAGCTCAGCCAGACCCTTTCTGTAGAGTAGGGAGGGATGGTGGGGATGTGCCTCAAGGCCAAATTCACATAGAACAATCCTCCAGAAAGAAAATCTATGAGCTGGCCTTAACACAGCCCCTCTATAGCCAAAATGACCTCACTAATGAGGACAGAGCTGTAATGAGGGTTTAGACAACTGGTAAACCTCATCTTCTTTGTCTCTGAGTTTTGAACATGCACATTGGAACAGACTCCTATTCGGGTTTGGTGATTTTTTTTTTCCAAATGTGACATTTAGTGCAGAACCCCAGAATGCCACATATAGCAACACAGACATGGATATATAGGTACACAAAGTGTGATTTGTGGCCCTGATAGCAGAGGAGTGAGAGGAAGCCAGATTAGGCGTATAGTTACTACAAAAATAGGCAGTGCCTTTAATGTAGGCCAGAATGGTCGTGGGTGAAAAGAGACTCTGCTGTCACCCCAGGAGACCTCTAGACCCACATATCCCCAGAAAGGACCTCTACACAGTCCTGTGCTTTCTGTCTTCAGGCCTGCATCGAGATAGCTTCTCCCCAGGTAGACCAACAGGATGTGAGAAAAGACACTATGGAGAGACGGTTAGTTATGTGTGGTGGGAGAAACAGTTAGGTGAGTATGCTAGAGCCCAGGTAGAGGGGAGACCTTGAAAGCCAACCTCTGGCTTCTAAGAGCTACTGTGTTACTGCCTTGCTGTCTTTTGGCAGTTCTCAAAGACTGACATAGGATGGGCTGGAGAGAGAGAGAGAGTTCAGTCCATAAAGTGCTGGCCACGCAAGAATGAAGACTTGAGCTTAATTCTGCCATACCGACATGAAAAACTGAATGCGATAGTATGCGCTTGCAATCCTAGGACTGGTAAGGAGGAGACAGGCAGATTCCTATGGCTCGTTGGCCAGCCAGCCTGGCCTAACTGGTGAGCTTCAGATCATGAGAGGCCCTGTCTACCCAAGCATGTATATCACACACACACACACACACACACACACACACACACACACACACACGACTGACACAGTGTTGTAGTTACTCTTTTCTGTTGCCATAAGACAATACTTACATAGAACTTAGGGGAGAAAGGGAGATTTATTCAGTTTATGGTCCCAGAGAGAAGATGCACGACAAAGACACGGACAGCAGCAGAAGTTAGAAGTAGCTTAGGTTGTATCCACCATCATGGGGGTCGAGCAGCAGCACACTGCTGCAGCAGACTGCTAGCAGAAACACAGTGGGCCTACCCATCCTCAAAGCCCACCCCCTAAAAGTGCCGTGACCTTCCCAAACATTAACATGGCTAAGAATGCAAACGTATGAACCTATGGGGGTCAATTCACATTCAAACTATGACACATGGGAATCCTCAAAGATCTTTTTTTTAAAATCTGATTTCAACAAAATCCTTTACCTAAGATAAACATGCCTTGCTAGAGGCTAAGTTTAGTGTATCTGAAGACTTAGATAAGGTCATTGAGGAGAGAGAGAGAGAAAAAGAAAGAGACAGAGAAAGACAGAGGCAGGGACAGAAGTACTTTTTTGAAGATGGGGAAAATAAAAAGGGTTTGTTTTCCTGATGAAAACAATGAAAGGTGAAATAGACAGGGTGTGGTGATACAGACTGTCTGGCAGCTCCTGCAGGTGGTCATTATACAGGACAAGCCCTCAAATGCACCATCTGTAGTCTCTGTCAGACTGGTTGTGTCCCTCCACAAAGAGCCGAGCCAGATGACACATCGTCCTGCATCCAGCCGGCTTCCAAGCCCATGTTCATGTATTAGATCTACCCATTATCCATCAATTCATCAATCAGCAGGTTTATTGAGTTCCCTACCAGGCTTCACCAACCAGATCAATTTTTTTTAATTACGTCCAGCTTACACACGCAGCCAAGCCCAGTAAACGAAGCAAGCTCCTGCACCCTACTTAGAAATGAGCATGAGGAACTGCTGACCCTTGTGCTGTCACTGCCCACCCCTGTAGCCCTTGCTGATGGGGGGGGTCATCTGCTACCCTTCTGAGTGGCGATGGTGTTGCTGAGAACTGTCAATGACAGGATGGGGTTAGAGTGTTTTCCCAGATGTAACGATCAATCTGCTTGGGTTCGGTCATGCTCTTCTATTTGACCCCTGCCCAATGATATGGATTAAACAGTGAGAGCAGGGAACAGGTGGAGACTGTCACATTATATAAGCAGAGTGACTGAGCCTCATTCATCCTCATCTCTTCTTCTGCCACCAGTCCTGATTCCCTGACTCAGGTCAGAAACTCCTCAATCACATCTCCAGGGCATTGTAGACAACTGGACTCTCCCCGAACTTCTGCCTTATGCTTTGGGCTACAGTGTATTGGTTCACTTTCTAAGAAGAATGGCCCAATAGGTTTTTCTGGTGCGCGGTTATCCAATTTGGCCCCTGAGCACCATCCATGGAGGAGTCAAGAATATAAGAGATGGGAATGAAGAGATGGCTCAGGGGTTAAGACTCTGCCTTGCAAGCAGAAGGACCTAAGTTCGGATGCCAGGTCCTACATAAAAATGCCAGGCAGAAATGGCGGTGGCCTGTACTTCCAGCCCTGGTGGGTGGAGCCTGGGAAATCCCAGAGTGATGCAAGAAGGAGGTAGATACAATCCAGGATGATTCCTGAAGTCATTCTTGGTCCTCCACAGGGATACACAGTGCTCTCTGACACACACACACACACACACACACACACACACTTAAAAATATATAAGAGAGTGCAGCAGTGTACTTCCTTGGACCTTCTAGTGGCTCCTATACTCAATAGTCTTCACTGAAAGCTTTGTGTGTCTACCTCTACATTTGGGTCGGGATCCACAAACCCTCGACATTCCTAAATTCATTCCTGGATATGTGGCAACATGCACTTATGTTAATCCACCCTCTCTGACCTCAGACCCCCTGTCCAGCCTTTCCTTGTCCACTAGAGCAAAATCAAGTTCAGGGATAGCCCACAGGCATTAAGAGAGGCTCCTGTCTTAGAAGCATTAGAGACCCTGTCTCAGTGTCTAAATGGTAAGTAAAACTCCAAACCCCAGAAAGAGTGCTAGACACACACCCTCACTCCTTTAATCCTTTAATCTGCCCTGAAGTCCTGGCTTTTCCAACTGTCCCAAGCTGGGATTCCCTCTCTAGAGATGCCATGTCAGCACGGTCACCTTGGGTTGGGTTGGGGTGTTTGGTCATCTGGCCAAAGTGGCTCCTGCAACAATTTAATCCACCTGTCTGGCTCTCTGTCTCTGTCCCTCTGTGTGTGTGCACCCTTGTGTGTGCTCTCTGTCGACTCTCTCTGCAGGGAAAGTCGCTGGCGGGCAAGCGCCTCACGGGCCTGATGCAGTCCTCCTGACCGTCCCCACCGCAGGGCCGGGGCCCGGGCCCACGGAGGACCCCGGCAGGCGCCGCTCTACATCCTCGGACAGAGCTTCCTTGCAGGGAGATTTGGTCACTGTGAAAGAGAAAGAGTGAGGCCCATAGAAGGCAATGGTGGGGAGACATGGTGGGTGAATGGGAAGCCCAGAAAGGAAGAGTCCGGGGTGCCGGGCCAGTCAGGAGAGGCTTCTGTTTACAGCCTCTTGTACAGCGGTGCCGCAACGCACATTCTCTCAGAAGCCCTGTTTCTAACTTGGTTAAGGGACAATGTCTCGTGGGATTTCTGTCTGACTATCACTTGGGATATTATTGTCCTCGCTTGTCCTGTTGTCTGGGGAAACATCCCTCCCGACAATCTCCAGAGGGATGAACAGATCCTGGTCACACCTAGTATTACACAGCACCCCCTTCCCTGTCAGGTGCACCCACAGTATGCACCACAGCTATGCCCCACCCCTATGTCCCAGCTGTTACCTATCCCTGCTCCCCCCCCCCTGTGACTACCCAGGCAACAAGCACTTCTGTCACATAAAATGTCAACAAATCTCACCTTCCTCACAAACATCACTTTGAGTTCCTTCTGTCCACTTTGAGAACAACTTTCTAGAAGATTCCCACCACTTCAGTGGCCAGCCTCTGGCCCCTCAAAACGGTCAAGAGTTTGTCCCTTGAAGAAGCACCAGGGCAGACGACCAAGAGTGTTGTTCAGCTGCTGCAAACATCCTGGTGACAATCTTTTGAAAGAATATTATTTCTTCACTTCTGTTTTTTGCACCCTTGCTCCTTGCGCTGTCTACTCGTGTTTTATTCAAAATAAACATGGTCATGAACCCAGGGGCCCTTGGGATTCTCCCCACTGGTAGCCCCAGATGGAAACTGGGGGGACCGGCCCCATACAGCCTGCAAGACTGGACCCGCCCCTTCCCTCCCCCCTGCCTCCTACAGACCCTGCCGGGTTAGGTCTCAATTGTTCCTGATATTGGGGCACAGTGTGCTATGGCAGGTCCAAGCCAGACCCACATGGTTCCCCTCCCAGTCTCACTCTGCACCCCATTAACCATAGGTGATCCTCTAGGAGAAAGCAAAACTTATAAGGTCTTGCTAAAGATCCCCTGCATTTTCAGTGTGTCTATGTGTGTGTGTGTGTGTGTGTGTGTGTGTGTGTGTGCGTGTGTGCGTGTGTCTATAATATGACTTTTGGCAACCTAGCCACAAAGTCTTGTATGTAAAACACTAGGTCAGGTATCGAATATGTAGTAGGTGCTTAGCAAATGGTAGCTAATACTGACATCGCTGTCTCTGTTTTCACTGTCGGGGCCGTGAGCCACGAGCAACTGTATTAAGCAATGTGTTTTTAAATTCACTCAAAACACACACACACACACACACACACACACACACACACACACACACATACACACACACACACTTGCTATGATGTTCCTCCTTTGATCTATTTTTGGCCACAGGTGAAAACTCTCCCTTGGGAGTATATAAACAGAAAACAGAGAAGGAAAAAAAAAAAGTGATACCTGGTGTCTCTTTACCCACACAGGCAAACTCACCAGCCAGAGGCTCAAATGCTTGTTTGCCGTCCCAGCCTCCTAGGTACCTCCTGTGACCCGTCTTTGCAGCCCCTGCCTCTGGGTCTTGTTCGTGCCCGCTTTCACCCAGTCCTGGTGCCAGGCCATGAGCCTCCTGCCCCTCAGAGGGGAGCCACCCAGGGCACTGAGTCTCCTCCTTGTGATTGCATCCCTGCGGCTTCTTGGCCGCCACGCCTCCATTTCCCCCCTCAGCTCCTCTCTTCTGGGGGTACACCGGAAATCAGAGTTTTTCCAAAGGTGCCTGGAGACACCAGCTATGCGTCATCTCTTCTCACTGAGCCTGGTGCTTGGCAAATACTAATCATTTGAGGAGTGAAGTGAACAAAGTGAAGGTCTAGCTTGAGTTACGGAGTCTTTCCATCTTCTTCTCCTTGTCCCCCCCCCCTTTAAACCCTCTACATGCACTCCTCCTGCCCCAAGCTAAATCTGCACTCACAGCTGCTTGAAAGAAGCCTTTCCTCCCGAGAGCTCCCAGGCTCCACCACCACCAAGGTATCGGTGTACCTCTATGTCTTCGGTTATCCAGGACAAGGAGCTTGGCTGCTTTCTGCCTCTCCCACAGGTTGTGGGGGCAGGTGTGGGGCATTTTAAGTTAGGCCATAGCCAGGATAGAGCAGCTTCTTGGCCATGACTTCGGTGCCCCACCTGCCTCCTCTCCCTGGAACCCCTTCTTCCCAATTCTTGCCTGTTCTTCTAAACTATGCTACCCTGAGAATCGGCCTCATCCTGGAGGCCCCGCCCAGAACCAGGTGGACTGTGGCTGTGAAATGGAACAGGCTCGACATGCTCTGAACACCCCAGGACACACAGAGAAAAGCACAGGGTCAGCAGGCTCCACAGAACTAAGGACACTTCAGATGGATTCAAACCCAGAGCAATAAACGCTTAGCCCCCCACTTCCCAACACAGGCCAGCTCAGTCCTGTGGCCACCATGATGTGTTCTTCAGCAGATCGACAAGGGTCAAAGGATGGAAATAGAACAAGGTTGCTCCACCCAAACTGGTCGGTCCAAGGTCAGTCTGTCATCCAAGGTTGGTAATGCCAAGATTTAGAAAATTGGGTCCCATAGGCCTGACGACACAGCCAAAACTCCAGACCAGGTTAGATGTTTGGTAGCTTTCTTTCAACCAAGTGGGTTCCTCAAACCCCTCCTGTCCCCAGAAGCCAGTCAAGTTCCCCTGACTGGGTGTGGTCTCTGGAGACTTCCCACTGAGGGTTTTCAGGGGAAATGTTTTGGTAGCCCCAAAGCCAAAGCAGCAGAGCAGTCTTGGCGAGAGGGCCTCCTACCCCCAGATGAGATACCTGAAGTCCAGACACGGGGTACCTTGCTGAAATAAGCCTTCCGTGACTGGGAAGAGGATACCTGCTAGATCATAAGTCTCAGTGCCGAGCAGCCCCCAGACAAACTGGCCCACACAGCTCAAGAGAAGCCTTCTTGCCCTTCCAGAAAAAAGTATACAAACCCTGTTCCCCTTAAAAGGTTGTGCATGAACCTCTAGGAACAAAGGGGTGCCCATCCGCCAGTGCATTGGGCAAGATCTGTGTTCCCGGCTGAATGGCCAGGAACAGGGTCAGCACACTGGAAGGGCTTGTTGCTTCTCTGAGTTGCTGCTTGGACTAGCTGAACACATGGGGACACGTCCAACGGGATTCCTGGTGTGTTCAAACTACCTCACCAACAGGGACACTGACCCAGGAGCCTGGCACCCCACTTTCTTGTTGCTGAAGATGATGTCTTTCCTAAAACATATCTCTAGTTCTGCTCTTTATGCATGGGCTTTCAAAACCAGCTCGGAGAAACCTTTCTAGAGGGGAAGAAAGGACTGAAGGCGATTCGCCTTTGGACCTTGGAGAACATAGTGGAGGGAGGTGTTTCAGCAGGTTCCAGGAACTAGGAAGGCCTAGGCTGGGGAGTGATAATGTACCACCAGCCTCTAAAAGGACCTGGTTGAGATGAATATGCAGCAAGGACCTTGGAATAGTTGAATCGTGGCCAAATAAATTGCTAATAACTCACCACGGGACCCTCTGAAGAGAAGCCTGTGCTCGTGTAACCATGGCGACAGCAGACGCCAGCAACCTACTCATTAGTGCCACCCAGTGATAAGGCCTCTCCTGGGCAAGATCCAGGGTCCATAAAGCAGCAAAGTAGCAAATGTAGCAATAAGGGGCCCGGGGCCCTAAAGAGGCAGGGTCCTCTCCTAGCCCCCCAGGAATGCGCAGAGCCAGCTGCCGTCAACTGCTGGAGAGGAGGGCCCTGCCCACACCCAGGGCCTCTGTCCTGTATTCTGTGCCCACTTGCCGCATGATCATGGGACACGTCAAAATGGCCTCATCATAGTGCATGTGGTTCTCATTATTTTTCTGGAATTTGGGGACTGGACCCCAGGACCAAAATAAATGACTTGAACCCATTATAATCCAATTACCTGTGTTGTTCCTTATTTGGGGGGAAGGGATTTCATTGGGTAGGAAATCATTCTACGAAAAAAAACTATACTATCATTTCTCACTTTCTACACACACACACACACACACAGGCGCACGCACGCGCACACAAACATGTTTCCCTCTTCCAAGGATGCTAAAACATTACAGAAAAGCCAGATCGTTCTCATGAATTTGTGACAGCAGTGGCACCCCAAGGCTGCACCCTCTGACTCTGCCAGGGTGCCCCCTGACTGTGTGGTCACCCACTGCACTGCCTAGGCTCGGGCACAGGCCCACTGACTGCCCCCACGCCTGCTTCAGGAAGTCCTAGAACGGAGGGCTTCTGCGTACAGGCAGCGCTCCACTCCTGACGGGGAGTCTTGGTTTCCTGAGCGACAGACAATCTCATTTCCCACTACCTCCAAAGCAGCAGGACACCAGGAGCCTGAAAAATCAGGCTGCCGAGAGGAGGAAGAGAACAAAGTAACCAAGACCCTCGATTAATGATGAGGCTGGCACCTCGCAGCATGCTTCAGTGGCAGAAATTTTGCTCCTGCAGGTAGAAACGATTTCAGAGGCTCCGGAGTGGGTCTGCAGTCCCATCTGAACCGGAGCCAACGTGTCTCTTGATGCCAAGTCCACTTCCTTGAACAGGATTTCCAGCTCTACAAAGTCAAGTTCAAGGTCACATCTGCCCCAGTCTGGTCCATATTGTGCCTCTCCATCAGATCCTGGCCTACCCACAAGAACCAAGTTTCCCTGCCCTCCTCGACTGCAGCCACTCCCTTCAGGGAACCCCGAGTTCCTTCTCCCCAGCCCACCATCTGGCTTATTTCCAGAATCTCTATATCAGTTATTGGTGTGCTTGCACAAGAATCTATAGACCACCAGGAACAGAGATCTGTTCAGCTCCAGGACACAGGTAAGAATTGGGGGTACCAGTGAAAAACCCAAGAATTGTGCTCACCTGAGCCTGAGAACCTCTGACTGTTTCCTCTCCCTCCATACTCTTAGGAAAGTTTTGACCTGACAAGCATGAGGCTGTCCTTCCTTTGGAACGAGGTTCCCATTTCTCATTGGTGCCCTCAAGGCCTCCAATGGATGTCTCTAATCCTAGGGTGTCTGGTATTCGACAGCCAACAAATCCAAATGGTTCTCAGAGAGACGAATGCCCCGCTGGACCCACAGAGCTCTGCCCAGCATGTTTTCTCTCCCCCAGAACTCCTGGGTCCCTTAGTGACCAAGCTTATGCCTCTACTGGGTTCTCTCTGCATCCCAGTCTTTAGCATCTGGAGTGTGTGTGTATGTATATGTGTGTGTATGGCGGGGGGGGGATTACAGAATGTTCCAGGCCCTGTACCCTAAGGAATAGGTCACTTAGCCAAGGAGAGAATGCAAGGCCTGGTTAATTTGAAGGGACCTAGTTTGGGGGAGCTTGGCTGGGTTCCATGTGGAGCAGAGCTGTTGTCTGGCTCACACCTGAGAGTACTGCTGCTGGCCTGGCCAGGTCTGGCTTATTTCAACCAACAAAGCAGAGCCCGAGCTACTCTCCTCCCTTCTGAGCATCTCTTCACTGGGGGAGGAATGTGGAATTCTTGTGGTACCTGGAAATTAACCTAGAGGACATACTCTGTGTCTGGCACACAGTGGGTGCTCTTGAAGCGGGTACTGGTATTAGTACCATGTCTGAGACAGACTTGGGAGTTGATGAAGATGGACAGAGAAGTCCTGTGGCCTAGCCCTGGAGTGCCAGTCTTGCCCGCCAGCACAGAGGCCGTGGGCCCTATTGGCATATGTGGCCAAGCACCACTCCATGATTGTGGCAAGTCCCTTGTTCTTTTCTTCCCAGCAACGGTCTGGTTCCCACTCTGTGTCGCTTGGACAGCCCCACATGATAGCTGTGCAGTAGGCCTGGGAGCGGCAGATGGGAGGCAGGAGAAGGGGAGCAGGGCTGTTCCCTCAGACCCCGACAGAAGATCTGTCCCTGTCTGCACAGCCATTTCTCCTCCAGGTCACAGGGCTACTTCCCTGGGATCTGGATTCTGAGCTCACCCAGAACACGGGGCACAGCGAGCAAGGCCTTCATCCTGAGAACGTGCGGCATCTGCAGAGACACACAGGCACCGCCCCCCAAGGAGAGGCTTCAGTCCTGAAGTAGCAACCACACAAACGAAGCCCAAACTTAAACACTGAGTCAAAACATTGAATATCTCTTCTGGTGGCCCATGGTCACACCTGACCATGAAAATCAGCATTGAGAAGGACCACCAAGGTGTTCTGGGGTGTGTGTGTGTGTGTGTGTGTGTGTGTGTGTGTGTGTGTGTGTGTGTGTGAAATGTGAGGTATTTGTGTGTATGTGTGTGTACATGCATGCATTGTGAGGTATTTGTGTGTGTGTGTGGTGTGTTGTATGTGTGTATACATGCATGAAATGTGAGGTATTTGTGTGTGTGTGTGTGTGTGTGTGTGTGTGTGTGTGAAATGTGAGGTATTTGTGTGTGTGGTGTGTGTGTGTGTGAGACAGAGAGAGAGAGAGAGAGAGCCTGAGTGTATATGTATATGTGTGACAATTTTTGTTCTTTGTTTCTCAAGCTACGATTTACTTACAGTAAAACTCACCCCTATTATACAGAGTGCTATCAACTTTGACAAACACAGTGATGTAATGCCCACAAAAAATCAAGATCAAGAGCGTTTCCATCACCCCAACGCTTCCTCGTGTCCCTCCACAGTTAATCTTTCTCCCCAACCCTGTGTTCCTGGCAGCTATTGATCGGTTTGCTGACCCCAGATTTTGCTTTTTTTAGAAAGCCACATAAAGGGAACCATGCTGTAGATGACCTTTGAATCGGGCTCCTCTCACTGAGCTCAGAACACGCTGCGGCGTGGATGGGCAGCATCCGCCTGGCCATTTTGCTTTTATATAGAAAGAAACTGAGGCCCGGAGCGTGAGGAGCAGAGAGGGGCTAGAGGATCAGAGCTTGGCGTGCAGACACCAGCCATCCAGCCCCGTAGCCTCATAGGCCACACTTCCTAAACTCCTGAAATCTTTCGGCCCCTGTTTGAGAAAGTGGAGCGTGCAGAAGACATGCGTAATCCATCTAATAGAAGCTTGTGGCTTGGAAACGAAGAAGAGCAACAGCGCATTTGGGGGAGGGAGTAGGTGAAGGAGTAAGAAGGGATGTTTCCAGCGATGGAATTATTCTCTCTCTCGACTTTGGGTGATGGTTACATTTTTGCATAAGCACCAGTGCTTCTCTGAGAGGCTCTGTACACTCAGCCGAGGGAGCTTGCTGCAACTTGAGTGGGCGGACCCCATCCATAACTCGGCAGCAACCCCAGCCTTCTGCACACAAACGACGGGATAACAAAGCAATGAAAGTGAACCCGCAGCAAAGCACGGGAGCAGAGCCCGGGGACAAGGGCCAGGTACAGGGGCACAGATAGGAAAACCAGGTCAAGTGGAGAAGATAACCCTGGGCATCTCCAGAGAGCTCAAATCTCCTAAGTTCTAAAAGTGTGAAGGAGGTGGGGGTTTTTTTTGTATTTGTTTCCTTTATCATAGTGGCATTATGAACTCAAGAACTTACCTACATTCCATGCATTTAGCTCCATCACAGTAATTATCCTTGATGATGTCCAAAGTGTCCCATGAGAACTCCAGTACCTGGGTGGTCTCTAATGTCTTTGCAGCTCCCTACCATGACAAATGACCCAGAATCATCTCACATATCTCCTGCCTTCTACCTAAACTACAAGTGAGAAAAAGTCTATGGAAACATCTCAACCTCTATTGGTGTGTATGTTGCAAGACACGCCTAAGAAGCACAAAGGCCTCCCTGGCCCCAATTTAAAAACTCTTGACAAGTTACAGGAAATAAAGCAGTACGGAATCTATGAAAGGTTAAACAAAGACATTGATAGGACAGAACTGAGAATCATGGAAAATTCATTGTATTATTAAACATTTATTTTGTGAGAGAAAGAAAGAAAGAGAATTTGTGTATGCGTGTCATGGCACATGGGTAGAGATTGGAGGACAGCTTTTGGAAATCAGTTCTCTCCTTCCACTATGTAGGCTTCTGGGGATTGAACTCAGATCACCAGGTTTAAGCAAGCACCTTACCCACTGAGCTATCTCATGGCCCCCATCGATAGTTTTCTGACAAGAACACCAAAACGCTTCGACAAGAGAAAGAATGATTTGTTTGTTTGTTCTTTTAACAAATGGTTCCAGGACAACTAAATAAAGCAAAAAAGGTGAAAGAGCACCCCTATCTCACACTATAGACAGAAACTAACTCAAAATGGATTGAAAAGCTCATACTTTTAACACTCAAGGAAAAAAAAAAAAGATCACTGATAGTCACAGTTAAGTTATCCATGTTTTTATAAATAACCACTGCCTGTGCTCATGAATGCAATGGAAGTAAGTTCAGTAGATTACAGAAACAAAAGACACAAAAACAGGAGGAGGACTAGTTTGGAAGAGAGTTCAGCAGGATTGGGACAGGAAAGAGAGACGGTAGTGAAGGCTGAAATGACCAAATACACAGTGCACGTTTTTTAAAAGAGCATAAAGAAATAGGAAAATTTTTTAAAACATAGGGATAAATATCCACAATCTTTGATTTAGTCAATGATTTATTACATATTACCCCTAAAATGCAAAAACGAAAAGAAAAATATAAAGAGCAATAAAAATGGACTTTATCAAAATTGAAACTTCTGTGCTTCAAGGACACAAAACAATGAAAACATTCCCTAGAATAAAGGAAAATATTTAACAATCTCATTGGTGGCAGATTTTTATTTCTACCATCTATGTCACTCTCAAAACTCGATAATAAAACGACAACGCAATTAAGAGACAGGCAAAAGCTCTGTACCAATATTTCTCCATAGAAGACCCAGCTGGATGAGAAGCCCAGAAATACATGCAATGCACTATTAGTGCCTGGGGAAATGCAAGTCATGACCACAATGAGACACAGTATCACACCCACCAGGATGGCAGCACTGAAAAATAGTAGCAGGTATCAGTGGAGAAATTGGAACTCTCACACAATGTGAACAATGCTGGAGGATAAAGAGGTGGGATATCAAAGGCTGAAACCACTTTGGAAAGTAATCTGGCATTTCCTTTAAAGTTCAAGCTCAGCATTAATATAGAACTCAGTAATTCTACCCCTAGATATATACCCAGGAGAAACAAAAGCATATGGCTAGACAAAAATGTAAATACTGTTCATAGCAGCCATCATTCCTAATTAACCAAAAACTGGAAATAGCCCAAGCATCTGCTCACTGATATGGGTAAACAAAATATGATACATCCATAAAATGGAATATTATCTGGCAATAAAAAATAATGAAGTGCTGATCCATATTACAACACTGTTAACTCCTGAAACATTATGCTAAGTGAAAGAAACAAGACACAAAGATTTATAGTATACCATTCCTTTCATATATAATGTCCATAAGAGGGAAATCTAGAGAAACAAAAAATAGATCACTATTTTTGTCCAGGGCTAAGGAAATTGTCCAGGGTTAAGGAACCTGGGGGTAGGGGGTGGAGATGAAAAGTCATACTAATGGATACAGAGTTTCTTTGAGGGTGATGAAATGTTCTGAAGTTGATTGTAATGATGCTCACACCATTAAAAGCATCAGCTTAGACATTAAGTGAATTGTAGTGTATATAAATCATAGGCCAGCAAAGCCATTAATAGAGAGAGAAAGAAAGAAGTGGAGAATGGAGGGAAGGAAAGATATAAGGGAGAGAGAAAGGGAAGGAGGGAAAAAGGAAGGGAGAGGAGGAGGAAGGGAAAAAAGGAAGGAGGGAGGGAGGGAAAAAAGGAGAGGGGAGGGAGGTAAAAAAGAAGGAGGGAAGGAGGAAGAAGGAGGTGTGTGATAAGTCAGGAAGAAACCCAAATGAAAGAAAAGAGGAGGAGAAAGTGATACCCCAAGAAGAAACACAAGCTATTATCCTAAGTCACCAGGAAAACATGAATAAGGACTGGGGAGTATCTGCCACCGAAGACTTTGAAATCCTACATTGTGCAAGAACAAGTTCCGAGAGAGCCAGGCCATCCCAGAGCGAGAGAGTGTCCTTTCAGTTGACTGCCCACTCTGGGAACAAAAACCCTTGTGCTTTCCTAGAGGAACTCACATAACTAGACGGACTTGTGGTGGTCAGGAAGAAGGTCCACGCAGCACACTTGCATCTAGTGTGAGCCTTGCTGCCCAAAGCTGTAAGTCCTGGAGCACTTGGGCTGTGAGGATGGGGGAGACCACTGGACGGAGAGTCGGAAGACCTGGGTCCTACCAGCCAATGGGATGGCTCAGTCGGCAAAGGCACCAGTGTATGTAAACATAGCAATCCCTGGGGTCCATACACACCATAGCACAGGACACACACACACGCATCCGTACATACACGCATACGTATATTTCAGATTTTATTTGTTAAGACAGAAGAAAAGAAGATTCAGGTTCCACAATCCTGGACCAGCTGCCATCAGCGCCTCAGCCCTAGGCCTCTGGGGGTAGCTCGTGTGGGACAGGGGCTGCTCCATCTTCCCAGGCAGCAAACCAGGTTTGAGGAGAAGCCCGGGAACTGCCCTGTCAGTAAGGAATCCTGGGTGACTGTGAGGCTGTGGGGAGCCCCAGATTCAATGCTGCCTATTTCCTCTGACTCCAAGGAGGACTAACAGAGGTTCAGGAACACAGCTCTTTTCCAGCCTCCTCAGGATAAAGGAAGCCAGGTCTGAGCAATATGGTCTGACTGTGTCTGGACTGTCCTTCAGCCAGCTCCAGCTCCCTCGGCTGGCTCCTTCTGCTTACTACCCTCACAAAGCCCAAGGTTGGTGGCAGACAATCCTGGGCTCCCCTCACAAGAGGGAGCCCTCATTTAAGGGTTAAATTAGCTGTGTGCACTCACGCACTCACATCTATGTGTATGCACACACACACACACACATACAGAGAGAGAAAGAGAGAGAGAGAGAGCTATGAGCTTATCTATTAAGTTAAACGCTTCTATTCATGCAAGACTTTGCCAAGGTGAACTCACTGGGCCCTCAGATAAACGCATCAAGTCAGAAACAAAGGGAAACATCAGGATCAAACTGAAAGATAAATTACAAATCGGATTAGTAGCTCTTCCTCTCGTTCAGCCGTGGAAGCAAGCTATTAGCTATCTAGACATGCCCGGTGGCTTGCAACAGCCACACACAGACACAACATCCACAACACCTCTCCTTCGGGCAGGCACCAGGCGGAGGTGACCTTGGCACGGCTGCCTCCCAAGCCCTCAGCTTCAGACCTCTGGCTGCCCTCTGGATCGTCAGCTTGGGGCGGGAAAGCACAAGCTTTTCCCGCCGGCTCTCCCCCATCCTGCCAGCTGGTGAGCCCACAGAACTTCTGCCACCTCACTCACACAGTGTTCTGTGACATTCCCTGGTCCCCGATGCCTCCTCACTGCCCCCCCAGCCTTGCCTCCTGGCAGGATGACCACCCAGCCATCGCCACTGCAAGGAGAAAGGACGAACTGGCAGGACACAGGAGTGTGTCTCATCTCAGATAAATGTAGGTAGGAATGAAGCAAGGTTTGAGGCCACCACGATCGTGACGCAGAAGGCAGTGCTAATAGGAGGTTTAGATCATAATAGCATCATCCAGGAGAGGGCCTGGCACTGAGGGCAGAGAGAAGGACAGAGGCACCGGATGCTGTGGTAGAATGCGCAACCTTGTGGGGACACTGTAAGTGTTAGGGGAGGAGGATGTGGAAAGACAGTAGGCGTTGAAGATTCAGAGGGTCAGACCAGAGGGAGGCAATGTATAAAGTCTGTAGTTCCAAGAGTCGGTCCTTAGGGGAGAGGAGAGAAAGTTACCTGTGAAGAAAGGTAGGCGAGTGAGTGGGGAACGTGGTGCTCAGAAAGCACATTTCAGAGTTTATTCATTAAGAGGTGAAACAATTTCATTACTTTTGCTTGCTTGTATGTATGTGTGTGTGTATCATAGGGCACTGTATATGCCTGTAGAGGCCCAAGGCTGACTTTGGGGATCATCCTGGATTGCTCTGCCTCCTTCTTGCTTTGTTCTGGGGTTTCCCAGGCTCTGCCCTTCAAAGGCCTTCTCCCATTTCCACCTGCCGTTTTTACACGGCATCTGGAATCTAAACTCAGGTCCTTCTGCTTGCGAGACAGAGACCTAATCCCCGAGCCATCTCTCCAGCCCAAGGCGAAGCAATTTTTGAGGCACCCAGGCACAGTCAGGATAGCTGAATGATAGAGGAACAGGTGAGTGGAAGTGGAGGAGATGGAGGTCTTCGGAAGCTGGGGTTGTCGTCGGGTAGATACTGGGGACCCTTGGAGCAGTAGCAGCAGAAATGGAGGGGGACCCCGA